>VXAU01000460.1:18563-35648 GCA_013399695.1 Formicarius rufipectus | reverse complement strand
AAAAAAAAAAAAAAAAAAAAAGAACTGAGAGAAGACCTAAAGTCCCTGAACTGTCATTTTAGATGTTATAGATGTTATCAAAGATGGACAGAAGGTTCCTTTGGGGATAAAGGGAAACAGCTGAGATGCACAGAAACTTATGTTATTAGTGTCATTTTTGAGTGGTTCTGTTTTTTTTTTGAAGACAAAGTAAGACAAAAACCCACAACAACAGCAACAAAACAAACAAAAAAAAAATAGTGCCTGCCCTAGTGGTAAGGTCCACTGCAGTGCTGCACAAGATACCAGGCTGGTCAAATACACCTTTTCAAACAGTAACCAAATTGGAGGAGATTTGGAAAACAAAAGGAACTCAAGTTTCTTTTGATAGACTGTCTTGAAGCTTTTGTCTCCAACTTTGTGACCTACACCTAGATCCTGCTCTTGCTCAGAGATATCTCCTAAAGAGGTTTTCAGGAGGGAGTGGAGATCCAATCACATGGTAGGCTAAGCGACCATGATGTCTCTTCTCAGTCCTTTTGGGGTCAGTTCAGGCAATATGAGTTCCCTCTTTGTTTAACTGGTTAACACCTATGATGCACTGACCCTGTCAGGACAGCAGGTGCCCCCCAAGCTGCTCTATGAGTCCCCTGCTCAGCTGGACTGGGGAAGGAAAGTACAAATAAAGATTCATGAATCAAGATAAGGACAAGGAAAGAACACTCAGAGGTCATAATCATAGACAAAACTCAATTTGGGAAAAAATTTATTAACAATCAAATCAGAGTAGGGCAATTAGAAATTAAAGCAAATCTTAAATCACCTTCCCCACACCCCTTTCTCCTACCCAGGTTCAACTTCACTAATGAATTTTCTATCTCCTCCCCACTATCATCACAAGAGGGGACAGGGCATAGGGGCTGTGGTCAGATCACATGTTGGTTCCATCACTCTTTCCTCCTCAGGAGGAAGAGTTCTTTCACTCTTCCCCTGCTCCAGCATGGTGTCACGGTCCGTTAAGGGAGGAAGGAACAGTCCACACAGCGCGGGGTATGAACAGGTGTGACTCTTATGGGACCTGGGACTCTTATAGGGTTTAGTCGGCGGATTCTAGAACTTGGGTGGAGTTAGGGGCGGATCACCACACAAAAGGAAAAGGGAAGGAGGGTTTGTAACTTATAATGGAAAACTGGGGGGTGGCTTAGCCTTGTGTGGTGGTGCTGCATTGCCCCACGGGCCAGCCAGTGAGGTTTGATGGGTACATGAGCCAATCAGGGAGCTGTAACCAGGGTTCACAGAACCGATCAGAACAATTGAACATACAAAAGTTATAGAATGGTAAAAATTACCTATCTAAAACATCTTTATCCTAACTATAACATCTGAACAGTATAAAAACTTTAAAAAGCAACAGCTCCATTGCAATGGGTAACTGGTGGTTGTGGCAGTCTCTAGTTAGCAGCAGACAGATTCATCCATTGGTAAAAATCATCTTCTCCCGATGTCCTGGATCGGCAGTCCCTGACAGGTGCTTCCCCTTCAGGTGCCCCCCCCACCCCCAGCATGGGATCCCTCTCCCAGAAGATACTTCTCCACAAACTTCCCCAGCATGTCCTTCCCACAGGTCACAGGTCTTTATGAACTGCTTCAGAGTGTGTCCCTTCCATAGGGTGCAGTCCTTCAGGAACAGGCTGCTCCGGTGTGTGTCGTCTGTGGGGTCACAAGTCCTGTCAGCAAAGCTTCCCCTGCATGGGCTCCTCTCTCCACAAGTCCACAGGCTCTGCACCACTGCAGGCTTCCCACAGGGTAACTGCCTTCTTCAGACATCCACTTGCTCTGGTGCGGATTCCTCCAGGGCCTGCAGATGGATCATTGCTCCACCATGGGTCTCTTTGGGCTGTAGGGGAACAGCTGCCTCACCATGGTCTTCACCAGGGACCGTACCTGGAGCACCTCCTCCCCTCCTTCTTCACTAACCTTGGTGTCTGCAAGGCTGTTCCTCTCACATATTCTCATTCCTCTCTCCCAGCTGCAGGCTGTCGTGCAGTTTTTTCCTCACCATTTCTTAAATAGTTACCCCAGAGACACTACCACCGTCACTGACTGGCTCAGCCCTGACCAGCAGCAGGTCTGCCTCAGAGCCAGCTGGCATTGGCTCTGTCAGACACGGGGGAAAGCTCCTGGCAGCTTCTCACAGAAGCCACCTTTTGCCACACAATTCTGATACAGCACTGCATTTACTAATTTCTGGGTTCACATTTATGTTTATCAGTCACAACCTTAGTTCTCAAGATCAGTGAAGATGATTTTCTTCATTGAATTCGTTAGTTCTTATGTGTTTAACTTTTGCTGACATGTATGAACCATTTTATGAAACAAGCAGTTACTTTTAACAAGACAAGTCTCCATCCTACCAATGAATACTCACAAGGAAGCAAATGCTACCTAAAAACCTGCTCATGGTTTGGATAATTGCTTCTTACCAAAGAAACACAACCCAAAATCTCATTTTGTTCAGTTTGTTCCAGGATCAGTGACTTTTATTTGTTCCTTATGGGTGGTATTCTCCTTTTCTTTTCTCTGCCACCTGGCAGAGCACTCTTGAAAAGTGGAGGTCACTCTCTGAGACAAGAAATTTACTGGCTAAAAAGAAAGCTACAAAATCTCAGTTGCTTTAAGATTCTTGTTTTGCAAATAAGTTTAATAAATTTCAGAGAGAAGAGTAAATCATTATAAGGTACCTCACATAGTCTTAAATGGCACATGTGAAGTATATTATTAAGTTATACAGCTGCATAATCATCCAGATGGGAACCTCTACTAAAAGTCCAGCTCCCAAAAGGCAAGTAAAGGCACAGTCATTAGATAGACATATATACAAAGAGACTATTTTATGGTCCAAAAAAATTGTCTTTTGAGAAATGCCATTTCATCACTGAATAGCTATTTTCCCTGATACCATTCACTTTTATTGGTTGAAACTATTACTGTAGTATTGGTTTGGGAATTTTTATCTTAAAAAGGTGGTGATGAGTCACCTGGTCGATTTAGCACAAATGAGAATTCACTGGAGAGTTTCTGAATGGGTAATGCCTTTCTAAACTCAGAGCTCAATTAAGCAACTGAAGAGCGATTTCCTTTAGGAGAGCTTAGGCACAGGTGGAAGTAAGAAACACGGTTTGGGTAGGAAATTCCAGCCCAGAAATGGTATTGCTGATTTGAAGTTTAACATGCAGTTCTAATCAGTTGGGAGCAATTAGGTTTTATACACCAAAAATGAAGAAATTTCAACATAAACTGCAGAGGCAATGTGTGCCTAGAAGATCACAGGTTTGGGCAGCCAGATTATCCACTGTTCTAGGCATGGAAGGAGCTACAGTAAGATCTTCAGGATTTTCTAAAACTCCACCAGGAAAGGTCTTGCCTGTTGTGAAAGGATTTGGGGATTTCAGAAGCTCATCCTCCCCCATCTTGGTCCATTGTCTCAAATCATCCCACTACCTTCCCTGCATGGACAAGTAGCTGGGAACACACAAGGAGTCACACGAGGTTCTCTGGCCATGCATGCCTAGAGCTCCACTGTGGTTTCATCCATAGGACAGGGAAATTCTTCTTCTGCATGAGGACAGAAGAAGCTCTGACAGTGCTCCTGTGTTCCCTTTTCCTTTTTCTAATCTCCTGATGTTTCACTGGTAGCCAGCACAAAAGCAAAACCAGTGTCAGACTGCATTACCTCTCCTTGCATCAGCAGCCACAGCCTCCCAGCACTGCAGTATGGGCTTGCAGGCTCTCCTGGGAGCAGCTCTCGCTGAGCCCTCACTCACTGCTGCCTTTGGGCAACTCAGAGCAGGAGGGATCACACCAGAATTTTCATGTCTTCCATGCTAACAAACGCTGAGGCGTGGTAGTGGCAATAATGCATTCTCTTCCATTAAGCAAAATCTTTCTTGAAAGATTTTTTTGTATCATGGGGTTTTGTCTTCTAAGTGGGCTGTATTAGGGCTGTAGATAGTAATTTGAAATATTTTCATCATGTTTTGAAAGATATATTTATGTCATGTTTTCTCAGTAGTTTTTGGAAGCTTTATCAAACTTGCTAACTGCATATACGAAATTATTTTTTTCTTATTTTCTTTGTTTGTGTCACTTGGATGGACTCATACTACTTATAAAAAGTATTGGCTGCTGTTATTTCCAAGCAGGACATAGAGAACCTATGAAAAAAATATGTTCTGAAGGTGCAAGAAGAGAACTTGCAGTTGGTTTACCCAATTAACAGAAAGGTCCCTTTCAGCTGAGAGGCCAACATTTAAATGCTGTCCTTGTTCTGGCAAAAAGTAGGCTGGGCATTACAAAAGAGACAAAGACCAATACTGGAAAAGCAATTAATCCTTGGCAGATACCTTTCAGGAATAGCATATTTCCTAACGTCTCTACCTTTTTATTTGGGTTGGTTTCTAAAAGAATACAGTATTATTATCAGGCATTATCACTCATGGAAAATGCTAAAACATGGTCTCACAAGAGCTACAGGACATGTGCCTGGTTCCATTTTGAAAAAGATACTCTGGGCAGCTACACTATGAAACTCAGCCTGACGGATAGCCTTGATGCCACTAACCTCAGAGGGGAGGAATTGCATTCCCACAGCATTCATTAGGTGTAATGGAAGTGGAAACATAGGCTAGAAAGAATGAAGAGACTAAAATAGCATGTGAGAATAGGGGGGATATTTTTACACTTCAGTGCACATGGAGTGCCCATTAATTTTAATAGGAGCTTTGCACTGCAATTATTAATGGAAGAACATGCCCCACTGTATTCTTTTATGGGACTCTGGCCATAATCAGTGACATTGCAAAAGAAGGCTAAAGTGCTGTCAATGTACAGGGAATGGAGAAAGGGAATGATGTGGCTGTAGTAAAGGGATTCATATAATTTAACCAAGATTGCTTCAGAAGTGGGACGAGGGTTGAGGTCTCTGAAAAAAACACTGACCCTAAGAAGAGAAGGACAGGCAAAAGGACTGCGCTGCTGCAAGTTACAGTGGAGACTCTCAAAAGCATTTCTAGAAACCACAGAGAAACACGCCTGAAGAGATCATCCAGCTATTGAAACACTTTAATGTTTCAGGTTGTCACCAACCTGAGAATGTGTCTGTGTTCATACAGCCTTAAGGCTGCTAGAAGTATTCAAGAACCTCCACGTGGCAGAATATTGGGCACACTGGGATGCAGTGCATTGTTATCATGATGGATGTCATTCATCACAGGTCTCTGCAGTATGAGTAAAATAATGTATGTATATTCAAAAAATTTGTGCATGTAGCTCCATAACTTCATAAATAAATATAGACAAGATAACGTGAAGTACAACAAGTGATGCAACACACCTGGTTTTAGTGGTACCACACTCTTGTCAGATGCATCAACACATAATATTCAAATCAAGATTTTACTTTATGGAGCTATTTTTCATTGAATTAAGTGCTTATAAACAGCAGTTCCTACAGAACAAATATTTTCCTTACTATAACAAAGAGCTCAAGGAACACAGAAAGAATTATTTCTAAAATCCTGGTGGGTTTATGCCCATTAACACTGGGTTTTTTTGATTCAGAGTGGAAGTTAAGATTTATTGAGTGACATCTGCTTAATTAAACATTTATTTCCTATAGCATTTTAAAAGAATCATAATGTAAAAAGTCAACATTGAGAGAGTAATTAAAGTACACCTAAAGAGCAGAATTAGCCTTGTAGTTCACTGTAATTAGAAACAAAATGGGAACAATATGTTAGGAGAATTACCTCCTTTATTAGGTTGCCATCAACAGAAACCTGTTTATATATTTGAAATCTCATTTTGCAAGCTTCCATTTTACTTGTACCCATCAGTGTAACTTAATCCCTCAGAATGGATGCCTATATCAGGAGGGAGCAGAGCTCAGTTCTGTTTTGAAGACATATGCTATCTCAGGAGCACTGCAGTTATTTGTGACTGCAGCGTGTCTTTCTAGGTTTTCAGTATGTTTTCCTCGACAGCACCAGCTGCAGAAGATTTAGAAAGTTAACAATAGAGTCATAAGAATAAGTCATTGGCAAATGCCTCTTAGAAACTATAAAGCTACCATACCACCAAAATATATAATGGCCTTTCCCTGGGTTTCTACCACATTGTGCCTGCAAAGCCTCAGCTACTTCTGCTGAATAGATTTTCAAGTGAATCTGGGTGTGAGAGGGAAGGGAACCTTAGCTAGTAGGGAAGAAATGTCAAGATGGTCAAGAAATTTTCTGTGGTGTGAAAAACAATCATACTCCTAAATTAAATAGACTCAGGTGATCTGTACAAAACTTTTGGTTTTGACCAAATTCACTTTGCAGATATGGAGACAGCCATATCATTTCATGTCAAGTCCCATCACCCAACTTAGCCCTCCACTCAGAGCAGTGTCCCTGCTCACCTCCTTCCTAAGATGAAATCTTCCCCCTAGCACAGGACACCAAATCATCTGCTAGGGAGGAAAATGTGGGCCCTTATTTTCAGTACACCTGACCTGAAGGGACGCATTCAAATCTTCAACTGAGATCACAAGGAGTGACTGAAGCAAAGTTGTTCCAAGTACTCTGAGTCATAGATGATGTGCAAGAAATGGCCAGAGAACAAATCAGGTTGCAAAGATTTGTGTTTAGAAAACTACTGTTAAAAATAAAAAATTCTAAAAAACTGTAACAAAAAAATAAATCTCAAATCCACAGAGCAGTCTCAAGGAACACTGAGCTATTTTGATTTTCTACTAGGTAGCCTTCTACTTAGGCTACCTAATGTCATAATTACAGCTCGAAAGCTTTGGCCCAGCCTCAGAGATTTGACTTAATTGGCATAAGTGAAACCTGGGAGGATGAGTCCTATGACTGGAGCACCCTGTTGGATGGTTACAGGCTCTTCAGGGGGATAGGCAGGGCAGCAGAGGCAGAGGGGTGGCACTGGATGTAATAGAACAGTTAGAATGTGTGGAGCTCACGTTGGGCAATGGCACAGTTGAGAAACTGGGAAAGGAACAAGAGACAAATAAATAATGGGGATGTCATCATGGGAGTCTACTATAGACCTACTGACCAGGATCATGGTGCCAAAAAATTATTCTTTGAGGAGATAAGAGAGACCTCATTGCAGTTACAACTTCCTTGTGAGGGGAAGAAGAGGGACAGACATAGAGATTTCTTCTCTGTGATGACCAGTGACAGGACCTGAGGGAACAGCATGAAGTCGTGTCAGGGGAAGTTTAGGATGGTTAACAGAAAAAGGTTCTTCATCCATAGGGTGACTGGGCACTGGAATAGGCTCCTCAGGCAGCGGTCACAGCATCAAGCCTGACAGAGGTCAATAAACATTTCGACAATACTCTCAGGCACGTGGTGTGACTCTTGGGAATGGTCCTGGGCCGGGCCGGGAGTTGGAGTCGATGAGCCTTGTGGGTCCCTTCCAGCTCAGAATATTCTGTGATTCTGTGACAATTCTCTGTCACTTGTCAAGGTGGTTACAAAAGAAAAAATTACAGTGCCTAAGATTACAGCTTTAAGGAATACAGAGTAGAATTTAGTAAAAAGTTATATGAACAAATTACATTTTTATTCCAAAGAATAAGAATAATTTTATTTATGAAGAACAATATTATAAGAGGCAAAGTAATAGAAGGCAGAACTTTATAGGTGCATATGGTGCACAAGAACCTGGAAAAGTGTGTGTGATTGGGACTGGCATGGGATTGCTGGCAAGTTCTCCCGTCTGATGTGACTATCACAAGCACAATGAAACACTTGGAGATAAGAAATGAGGCAAATACAAACTCACAACAGCCTGACCCACCCAACTACCTGAACAAAGAAAAAACCCTCAAGCTGAAGACAGGCAAAGTGGAGGCATATTACCTACCCCAGCTACAGCCACCAAGGCATATGTTTGCTTACAAGAGCTCCAAGGATTCAGGCACCATGTTTTGCTACAACAGAGCATCTAGGGCTTTATTTTTACGATTTACTTTTACCTAAAAATCTTGGTGACATTCCTCCACTGCTCTTCCACTGGGTCTCCTCTGTCAACTTGTCAGGGTCCTGAACACCTGTGAACCAAAGGCTTTGTTACGTGAGCTAACCTCATGTGATTAATTTTATATGACTAGACTCCCCTCATTTTCACATGTTGATTCTCTGCTTGTTACATACCAGCTTCAATGGTGTAAGTCGCCGCCTCTGGAGCCGGCTCCTCCTGGAGGAACTCGCTGTCACGGTCCGAGTGTGCTCGGCCGTGGCAAAATGAACCTCAGGAGTAAAGGGAGTGAGGCCAGTTCCGTGCACACTGTGCCTCGCCTAAAAAATCCATTGCGCAGGCTTATCCCAAAATCTTCGTTCATGAAGTCTAGCCAAAAACAACATACCGGCTTCAGATTTTCCATGGTCTGCCTTTCCTGATGAAAGGTTTTGTTATTCTTGACATATTCCTTATTTTTAAGAGCTGTTATGGTAGAAGTGGAAAAAACCCAAACAACCAAAACAAGCAAATCAACACACACACACACAAGCCCCCAAACAAACAAAAAGCAAGCAAATAAACAAAAACCAAAAAAGAAAACCCACCACAAACCACACAGTATTTTGCCCTAGAACAGAAGAAATGCCATGAGTTTTTCAGTTCAAAACTGACATTAGACTTGCTAAGTGGTGGCCATATTCTCTTTAGCCTGCAGATGTTCTCTTTCCCTATCTCCCATTTTAAGTTTGCAAAGCTCCTCTTCAGAGGCAATTGTCCTGGTTGCACATGCTAAATCAAGCTCCACATCAGCCCACAGCACAAGCTTCAAAGAGCTCTTTTAAATAAATTAGTCTCACAATAACTTTCTTTGCAAATCATTAACATTCCCATTTCAGGTAGAAGATAATATATGCAACACATTACCACTCTTTACAAAACCTTTATGTTTCTTTTTAAACAGATCAGGCCTGAGAATACATCTAGTTTCTCCAACACTCTTGCACTTTAATAACTTACTTAGCACACTATTACCAAATTGTACATCACTTTTATATTACCTTTTTTTTTGCAATTTTGTTTTCAGAATTGCCATTCTGTCTTTTTCTCATTTCTCAACAATGCTTTTCACTCTGCTAAGAATTTATTCAAATAAACATCAAGACTGATCCAAGCACCTGGATTCTTTTTTTCTTTTCACTTTAGCAAATATGGGAAAAAGTGGATGAAGCCAATAATGTTTACTCTCAAGCTTCCAAATCTTTTCCAGGATAGCAGACTTACCACCTCACAGTCGATCACAAAACAAGGAGTTTCTGGTAGTTTCTCTGGTCCTGGTTTCAATCCTTTTTTAATGCTCCACTGGTTCTCTTTGTTTACATCCCAAATTTTACATTTTCTGTGGAGTTGTTGTAAAAAAACCACACAAAATCCACTACATACTCAAGGGCATTTCACCACTCAGCTACATTCCTGCATCTCATTTCTAGTCATCAGATGTTTTCATTAATAATATTTTAAACAAAACAAATATTTCCAATTTGTTTAACTTCACAGGGTATTTTTTTTGTTCAATACTAAATGTTGAAAACCCTTCATGAAATCTGGGGGAGAAAGGGTATCTCTATTCTTTCTCTGTTTTCTCTATCACCAAATGCCTCTTTTTTCTAAATTTGTTCTTTTTTTTTTTTTCTAAATTTCTCTGAACTTCTGAAAACTTTCTCAAGCTCAGCATCACTTTCAAGAGTGTTAAAATAGCAATTAATCCCAACTTCTTCTCCTTCTTCCCTGAGACTTTCTGAAAGTAGAAAAGATCTTGAAAAGTTAAGAAACAAAAAGGAGAGTAAGAAAAAAAGAGCAAAGTCCCTCTGAATCTAACTCATTTCATTCAGTGAAAAATTGTGTGTGCAGCTGGGAGTTGTGTGGGCTGAGAGAAATTAAAATAATATTGATTTTAAAAGATTTGGTGAAAGTGTCACTTGGAAATAACTTAAACAATAAAAACTAATCAAAAATTATTTAGAAAGTTTTTTTCCTCTTTGAATAACATTCCAAGACTCTTGAGGAAGGCATAAAAAGAAAAAAAATATTCTGAAGTTATCTTTGAATTGTTCATTTTAATTTGGGTTCTGTAAAAGGAAGCCCCAAAGGGAAAAAAAGAGTCACAAAAACATTCATTTGGGGAAAAAAGAAAAAAAAGGAAATAAGTGTTTATGCACCATGACCAGACTACTGTCTTGGAGCTGTTGTATTTCATATATGTCACAGTTTGCTTGTCTTTACATTCCACTTAAATCATTGGTTTTTAAAAGTGACTCTACTTCTAAATGTATAATCTTGTATTTCAACCACCTACTAAAGTAAATATCAAAGCAGGTTCCGTTTTACCAAAACCCTCCAAAGGAAAACTGGAAGTGTCTACAAATATTGAAGTGAGACAACTACATTTGCACATAGCACTACAGGCAAAAAGCCAAGGTACAAATCTAGGGCATGAGGGTAAGCAGCTGAAGCAGATCGACTTTTGTAGTGGAAAGGAGATTCTCCTTGCACGGGGTGCAAGCTACAGCATTTTGTGCTGTAACCTCTGTGCCAAGACAGTAAACAACATTCTAGACCCTTCTGCAGTATTAGAGTATTAGTTTAGTACAGCTGACAGAGACTCGAGAATGAAATTGATTGAATTGTATTGATTTAAATCAACTTGGAGGAAAAAACCAAATGCTGCAACCTCATAAGTAACAGTTATCCCACTTACAAATCCCAGCGTTTCAGCTTTTTAGGAAGGGATTACCTGAATCAAAAAGAAAAAAATAAAATACAATAATGTGAGGGTAACACTGAGCTAAACTGAAATCTCTTTAATAAGGATAAGGAAACTGCATGATAGATTGTTGCTCTAATATAAGAGAGTGAGGAAGATGCAAAGCAAATAAAGGCAGGAGGAGCTCAGTGTGTATTGTGTTTTAAATGTTTGGAAGTAAACAACATGCCTTATATGTTTTAAAAATATTTTGTAGCCTGTGAAACTCATTGGTATAATTCATCTGAAATAGATCTATTCATATATATTGCTCTTTGCAGTAGCCACAGAGCTAGATGGAAGCCTTGCTTTTTTGGCCCTTTTTATAAATGGATGGCATATGGTAGCAGCACTTTGTGTTATTTATTCGTAATTCTGGGTACACAGTTTACACTCTGAGTTTGAGGACCTGTGTACCACCTGGCTACTCTGTCTGTTCTCATGCCAGTAAAATTCCTAATGAATACCATTGTGCTCATGAAAACCTTGTTTTACTGCTCACCCATATAAGAATGCCCTTCAGATTCTGTGAAACTCTTTCAGTTAACTTCAGTG
Source organism: Formicarius rufipectus (assembly GCA_013399695.1). Classification (NCBI taxonomy): domain Eukaryota; kingdom Metazoa; phylum Chordata; class Aves; order Passeriformes; family Formicariidae; genus Formicarius; species Formicarius rufipectus. Next base: position 24,286 of record VXAU01000460.1, on the reverse strand, counting down.
GATGACAAAGCCCAAAGAAATGATGTCATATTTACGCCCCCATGATTGCAGAGCAAACATAATTAGCATAGCACCATCACATTCTCACTTTACCCTTAATTTCTCTCTCTCCTTCCCTCCCACTCTCTGAACATGGAAATACCTCTATAATTCACGTAAATCAAATTAAGTAAACCAGTAGGTTAATTAACTGATATATTTTAAGAGCAGAGGGAACATCTGTAGCGAAGTGTTCTGGTCTCCATAATAAGGATGTGGAACATAATCCAGTTGTTGCTGGGTCTCTATTATCGATGTCATGAGGCGATACCAGCACGAATCTTCTGGAAGGATGCACAGACTTGATTCAAGACTTCAGACCATTGCACTCCTGAGCAATGAAGAATGCTGTATACCTCTGGCTGCCTCCAGGGTGTTAGAAACAAGCATCCTATTTCTGCTTGGAGTCTGTGCTTATTGGGCTCAAGGCACTTGTGAAATCTCTCACTACCATATTGAAAGGGATACCAAAATCCCCTCTGCTCCTGTACATCACTTCAGACTATGACGAGGGAACCTGAATGAAAACAAGTACAGAGCTGTTTATTTCCTGAAGACAAAAATTAACATCTATCCACCCTAAATTAGAGTGATGAATTAGTGCAAACATTGTAATAGCTTGCATGAAGCCAAACTAACACTGGCCGCTGTGTTCTAAGGGGAAAAATCATTCCTCCTCCTGCTTTGTACATACCACTATTTGTTGAATATTAATATATTAAGATGCTAAATTCCTATTCCCCCCACAAGGCATTATACAGTAATATATATGCAAAATATTAAAACAAAAATAGATTTGCCTACACATCAGCATTTCAAATACTCATTAACGCCAGGACAAACAAAACACCGTGTTCCAGTCCTCCCTACATCATCTGTTATTTGGATATGCTAAACATAATGAGGCAGAACCTTAATATTTGTGGGGAGGAAAAAAGTTATTTTTTATCTTTCATTCTCAACAAACATGACACAATGCCCTTATGCAGATTAGGAAGCCCCAAGCCTGGATAATGGGGACATAGACCCAGAGCACAGATGCACCCAAGAAGTTACTATTTCCAATATAACTTCTCAGCATTTTGTGGTGCTTCTCCCACTGCTCTTGGTCCGTCTCCTTGCTATGTTTGTTCATCTTCATTTCAAACCAAGAGGCTAGGGAGTCTATTTTTCGTTATGGACTAACCTGAACATATTTGTGTGGATGCTCCAGTGCCTGAAAAATGTAATTTATTTTACAAGATTTTTTCCATGCTACACAGTAAATCTATTAATCTACTGCAGCCAGTACTGAGGTCAGCTGAGATCACCAGTCAGTGGCCAGGTTTAGTCAGAGAGTACCTTTGGGATGTATGATGTTATTAGATATATCTGGACAGTACAAAACAGAGAAGACAAAATATGTTTCAAGAAGCAGAATGCTTCTCCACAGCATGGACATTTTGTTTCCACACAGGTTCAAATAGCTTTTACTGTGATCTGGCTAATGACAGGTGGGAAAACCTAAGCTGTTGACCTAAGTCGATTCTGACATTAACTCAGGTTACTGTTTGTGAGGAAGTTTCTGATGGGACAAGATGGGATCAGATGAAAAATATTCCAGAAATCCTGTTTCTAACCTAAATTATCTATAGAGACCACGCCAAATAATCAATTCACTGTTGTCCTCATCTTTCCAAAGTAAATCCCCAAAGAGTTCTGTTATGAGGAAGTACTCTGTTGGAAAGGTGTGACATTTTCCATTTATTTTGTGTTAGAATAAACTACACAAGGGATAAAAACAAGAGTACAAAGCATCACCAAAAAATTAGGGGTTATTTTTCTTAAGAAAAAAATGAACAATGTTGGAACAGAAGTTTCCAACTGCAACAGCAACCAAATAAAGAGAATTGTCTGTGATATATTATGGTAAATTACATCAAATTAATTTAAAAATATTTAATTGAATCACCTTTTCTTACTTTTCAGATGCAGCTAGAGTATTTTGTGTAAGATGTGTTGGTTTTATGATTCCTTTCTTGTGTGCTAAAAGTGAAATTTTTAATGCTACCCTTTGATAGCAGAAAAAAAAACAACAACCACAGAACAGAATAATTAGTCTTATAAAAATTTGTTGGTAAAAAATGCATTAGAAAGTTCTATATTCTTTCTCTTCTTTTTTTTCAACAAAATCTTGATAAGTTTTCAATTATTTTTGTAATTTTCCTTCTCCCCCCCAAGTCTCATCTATTTGATAGACGGAATCTTCTCTGAAATCTGAACAAACCCGAAAAGTTCAACAGCTTCTTGCCAGTTTTCTAAATATATTTGTGCCAGTGAGGCATTTTCCCACACAAGATGCCAGACGTGTATAAAACCAGAATTTGAGGGTATGTAGCTATTGCTCTGATTTGTAACCTTTTCTTCATGCTTCGATCCTGTAAATCTGTTAAACAAGACACCTCTACCTGTCAGAGAAGGTATAAGTCTCTAGAAAAAAAATCAACTGCTTCTTCGCAGATATTTGCCATTCTCCAAGTGTCATCAGCAGACAGTATTTAACTCAAGACAGAATAATTTTTAGTTGAAGGCATGACAGTATAATAATATAAGCATAAAAACAACTTGTTTCTCATAAGCACCATGTCAAATGATAGCCTGGTATTGCCTAGCACACAACTCCAGCAGTGGCCAAGGATGACATGGATATGTGCCAGAGAAGCTCAAAGACTGTAAGGGGCTGCTGTCAAGATGGAATGTAAAGAACAAGTCCCCTGGACTCCTCATGCAACCACCTCTTCTGTGATGAGACTCTAGGAAAGCTCCAGCCCTATCCAGCACGCTGCGGTGCTTTGCAGCTCAAGCCCAGTTAAGCAGCACTCACTGAAACAACTTTTTTCTATTTTTCACTCAGAATGAAACAGTTGAATTCCATGCTGCAATCATCAACCTACACAGGATTTTGTTCCCCACATCAGGGGAATCAGTTTGCCTTTCAATCCTGTCAAAAATCAAAATGAGCCTCAAAGCAATGAGGGCTCCACTTGGCCAAGGGCAGCAGCTGGTGTCACCAACAGGACCACACTTCTGGGGATGGCAACACGGGAGATTGGTATCATTTGTTGCCACCAGCAGTCAAAGAATTGAGAATCACAACCTTTAGCCAACATGCCATCAAAAAGCAAATTAAATACCAGTCCTTTCATATTCTAAAGTTTTCACATATTTGCCTGCTTTTGTTAAGGCATTGTCTTTTGTCCATCATCACTTCTTCACTATCCCAAAAGGCTAAGTAAGTGTGCTGTGGGTGATACTTACACTCCCTACCTTGACTGTGGCATCTGAGATTTATCCTCATGTGTTCTGATGGCCATAAAACGCTTAAAACTGGTTGTTGCTTTAAAATATGTGGAAATGTTTGTTAGTTTCTTTCCCCAGGGAAGCATTCTGCAAGGACAGTCCCATATTCCAGTTGGTCTCCTTGGGCTAGGAAAGATTAAGGGAGTCCTTGTCCCTGTTAAGAGAACCTACTGGCAGGAAACAAATGAGGAGGGAGGAGGGTGGCTCACTGATATTGCCAATAACAAGCATAAGCCAAGAAAGTGAGGGTGCAGGAGGCCTCTACAGTCAGCTGCACAGCTGACTCAGTTCACCCATCAAAGAATATTTATCGTCTAAATACTTCCCAAATAATTTTCTGTGCAGGATAGAAACTACAGACAGGAGGCAGAGCAGTGCTGGCTGGCTGTGTGCATGCGGGTTCTGGAGTTGTTCTCAGACAGGGAGGTCATGCCTATTGCAATGCTGCTTGAGCAGCTTTCCTTAGGAAGGACTCATTTGCACTGTATGGACTCTACTCACAGGAGTCACAACAACAACAAGGAGACTGCGGTTAGTGCAGAAAATAAAATGCCAACATCTGATCAGAAATATTCACAGTAGATTAGTACAAATTCTACATGGCAATAAGGATACATTGTCAAATGGTAAGGAAAAGCATCCTAATTTAGAATAAACTTGATTTTCCTTTTGTTAACTCTGAAAGAGATGACATGATTTGCAAAAACTTTAACTTGTGCTTATGCAAAAAATGGATCCAAGACACATCTTTTTTCTCTGGAAACTTCAAATATGATTTCCTCCTCTTTTTTTTCCATACAGTCCTCCACAGACTCATGGGGCCTAATGTGAATAAGAATCAGACCCTTGGTTGCCCTTTTGCCCTTCAGTGCGCTCAATATCATTCTTCCAAATCAGGTAAAACATACCATTTATCAAGGTCGTGGGGCACAGCATTTAGTCATTCAATGACTTCAATAATGACAAAGTTTTAGGTCAGAGACCCAGTACAGCTTTAAATCTGAACACTGAAAACCTCTTCTAACAGAGTAAGGTCTCTTATTCCAGCCATTTAAGGCTATATCCACGAAGACTTGCATCCTATAATTAGAATTTGTTCTCTAGGAATTGCCAACATAACAGACAGTCAAGCAAAGGGCAAAACTGTTGTCTGCTTGGGATAAAGTTGAACATGCACTCGTTTATGCCAGGTTGCAAAGTGAATGGAATACAATATGACAAAACAATTATGCTGTTCTTACTTGGCAAGAACCAGACAACAAAGTTACTGCAGAGCTTGCAATGGTGGAGTTGACAGTATAGTTCATTTTAATAAATTGTATTACATTAAACATTTAATTTGTTTAGAACAAGCCACAATCCTTTCAAGTGAGCTCTATCATGTCCTCCTAATGCCCAAGAACAGGCAGTAGAAAGCTGCATGTACCTACGAGCATATATATGTGCACACACAATTATATGTTTATACTTTGTAGAAGCAGCAGCCAACAACAGTTAGGAAGCCACCTTTGTGCACAGAGGCTGTCCTTCTACTCATCCTTGTTACTTATCATTCCAGCTTTCTGTCAAATCCCACTTCTATACCACGTATTTAAGTAGGCAAGTTATGCTTTGTATATAAATATATATAAATGCCTTAATACTTAGGATTCCATCTTTCTGCCAACTGCTGCTTCCACTGCTAAATGCACAGAAATTCTAATTGTTGTAGGCTATTGTTAACTCAATATCATTAATATAAAATATTCACAACAAATTCTGTCTCTTACCAGTACTTTTTAATATATGACGTATCAAATGTGTGCGTCCAGACTGATAAAATGCACTCCAGGTATAAATTTACCCTTTACATATGTCAGATCAGTCATTTATTGGCAGAGACTGTGTCACTCATCCCATGAAGTATTGAACTTGAAAGCAACCATGAAATAGATATAACAGCAAGTACTTCTGCCATAGGAATCAATGGTGCACTAAAGAGTTCAGCTGAGGTGGTAGAAATCTAGATCTTCCTACCCACTTATATAAAGCAGGAGAAATTGTCCAGTGAGGCAGAAACAAGAAGAGAGAGGTGTTAGTTGGGTAAAAAAAAAAAAAAAAAAAAAAAGTTGTTCTCTTTAGCTTGAGTAGGAACAAGAATGGGAAATGGAGTCAGGGCAACTAGAATATTCTGATACTTCATATAAAACTTGTCTGAAAAGTCAACTATATCTGATACTTTTTCTCCAGGTGCCTATTAAAGAATTAGGAGCAGAGACAAACCATGTCAGAAACACTGAAACTACCTGCTTTGGATTCTCAGAGATAAATTTGTGACACTTTAGAAGCAATTCAAAAAAAAAAAA
>VXAU01000460.1:0-18545 GCA_013399695.1 Formicarius rufipectus | reverse complement strand
AAAAAAAAAAGAACGAAAGAGGAGATACACTAATACAACGCATTTTAAAAGCCCTATGTCATGATGCATTTGCTCTTGAAACATGATAGATGAATTTCTGGCAGCAGAAGACGATAGGTATGCATTCATGTATTTCCTAAGGAAAATGACTCGCAAAAAAACCTCTCTCAAAGGAAAAAAAGCCTTGTAAAACACTTCAGAATCAAGAGAGAGACATTTTCTGGGAGGCTGGGAGATAATTTTGTGAGAGCAAACCAAAAAATCCCATTACATACAAGTGTAAAATGTCTGCTCTCAATAATGAAAAATAAAACCTGGGTTAATAAAAAACTGGGCACAGAAGAATCATCTTAGAGAATTGTTTGTTTGTTTGTTAGGCAATCACTTTCAAATTAGCTTTGAAGTTTCTGATCCCATAAAACTTCTTGAGATTTCATTGTTTATTGTTATATATGTGATAACAACAAAGGCTGAGGGGTTTTGGGGCTCATCACACTAAACTTAGACTGGAGACACAGGATCCTTTCACAGACATATCCTTCCCATACAGTCCAAAGCACATCCCACAGATCCCTCCAAGATTCACTGCCTCGGCGCAGCAGCTGGCTGTGCACAAGACAAATGTTGCTAACAAACCACCAGACAAGGGCACTTGAAGGTCTCACTTGAGGAACCTCACAGTCAGACTACAAAAAAGCCCTGGTCATGCATGTGGCCAGCACAGCAGACAGCTACTTGTGTGAGAGGAAAAAAGAGGGAGATATGTGGATAGATAGTGCTCTATGTATGTGGATAGATAGATGCAGGAGAGCCAGCATCTGCCAAAAGGACTTAGTAGGGCATCACAGACACTAGTGGTTGGTGTGGGTCCTCATAGCTTGCTGAAAACCTCTGTAATTCCCCAACAGCCCAGCTGGATGCCCAGGCAGGAGCAGGACTAATTACTGTTGAGGGAGGAACACGATGGAAATGTCTGCATAACATAGTGCTTAACTTTCTTTTCGTAACAGAGGGGCTGTTTAAAAAGATGCTTTGTATCTCATTGAGAGTTCCAACTTAACATCTGAGTTTCAGCTCAGTTTTCCATTCAATTAGGGCTATTAAAGTCATCTCGACATTTGAGAAGTTAAGATGATTTGCAGAATATGTAAGTTGGAGCTCAGTAGATAAAAGAAGCTGTTTTTTCGTTGTGAGCCTTATGGATTTGATACTAAAAAAAGGCAGTGTGTCCTACTCAAATACTCCCTGTTACAATGCCAGATGGGAATCTGGCACTAGAAACTGGAGCTGGCAATAGGCAGGAGTCCTGATTTGTGATGTGAAAGGCTAAATAATGCTCAGAAATAACTGTCAATCACTGATAGAGATGGAACCATTTTAGTAAAATGAAGTCTAAGTAGCCCATCTGAATAATTTATTGTGGCAGTATAATCTGCAGATTTCAGCTGTGATTACAATATAAGACTCTATTAAAGACTAAAAAGTACAGAGAATAAAGCTCAGAATAAATCAGAATCATAAAGCCACTGTCAGCAAGAGGAAAGGAAAAAGTTCTCAGCAGCTCTGTGAGCCGCAGGCATAGAGGAGTGTGTTTTTCTGGAGTTGCTGGGAATTTGGTCCATGAGTTTGGTTAACAAAGTAGACATTTAACTAGCATTCTCTTGTGGGTTTTTGTTTTCTTTTTCAGAAAGATGTTGACGTTCCTTATGAAGTGAATGCAAATTGTGGGCATTGATGTTTCTGATGAGTGAAGCATTTATGAATGCAGCTTTCAATTTGGATTCCACAAAATTCAGTGCTTGGACATTGCCACAGGAAAACTGAGATTTCTGAGGAAAGTTTTGTCTGTGAAGATTATTGGATTTTTGACAGACAGATTAACACAGTAAGTCCTACTCCTCACTTCTGCCTCTGAACTCTATTATCAGTAGTAAATTACGTTAGATACCAAATACAATACTAAAACCACTGGACTTTATAAATGGAGCTTAGTAAGATTTAAATACTTTTCCTATAACAAGTGAGTTCTGCACTTTCACCTGAACAACTGCTCTGAGATGAGCCCTAACTTACCCTGAAATGCTTTCTATGAGTTGGACAGCCATATGCAACATACTGTTTTTATTCTTAGGGTTTTGAAGACACAAATGCTTTCAAGTCCATGCTCAAAAACAGCTTTGAAGACAACAGCTGTCTCTTTCCTCTCACACAGTGGGGTCTTAGTCAATGACAGTGGCTTCTGGGCAGTTTATGATGAGCATAAATAAAGAAACTGGAGCTTGCTGCACAGGCTCTGAGAAACACAGAAGTGAAGGAAAAACGCAGCAGTCCGGATTAAAACTTGACGGATGGAAAGGCAGAACTGATGTTTGCACAGATGTCTCCCAGTGGAACCTGTCTTCAGTCTCTACGTGTTAAGGTTGTGATGAATGACATGGAAGGAAAAAAGACTGTGCTTTCAATTCAGCAAGGAGAGGTTGTAATCTTACTCTAAAATTAAAACAAAACCTAAAAATACGCTTTCCTCAGCAAAAAGTGATAACAAGATTAAGCCTCCCACTGAGGGTTTAACAGGTCTAAGCAGAGAAAAGGGAGCTGTAAACAAAAGATTTCTTGCAATTATATTTGTGTCTTCTGGCCATTGTTGAATCCCCAAAGACTTCTAAGAAAGAGAAGAGAAAGAAACAGATCCAAATACAGATGAAGGCAACTGGAAGGTAATGCAGGAAAATTTGGACACCTAGGTTCAAACTGCCTCACTGAGTTTCTTCTCTAGTCGTGTTCCCTAAAACATATGAAGATAACAGGCAAAATGAAAGCAACAACAAAAACCTGTATGCTGTCAATCATGGCAATAGAAACATACATGTAAAAGTAGTTTATACAGGTGAACAGCTGAACTTCTGAGTAAACTCCCACATTTTTTGAAATGTGTTTTTCTACCGTGTGTGCTTCCAGAGGTTTTTATGTCAGAAATTATTTTAAGTCTTTTTCATACATTATTTTTTAAATCAGCCCTAATGCTTGTTGTCCAATTCTCCTTCCCCTCTGCTCCAGGGTGTCATACCAAAACTTTCTGTGTTGGCATCTGTGGCAGAAGAAGTAGGTATGTGTTTTCCAGTTTTAAAGGACATAATGTGCTACCGAATTAGACAGACAGTCTTACCCAGTATTGGTCTCAGTAGTGATAATGAAAGAGCTTATTAATGGGAACACATGAGCCTCGACACATTCTCATCCTTTATTTTTACTAGATTCATGCATATTCCTGATGGATTCTGTTTATATATTTGTTGGACGTAAATGTATTTAATTGCTTTTTCAACTGGCTGACATGGCCTCATTCATGCCCAGTGGTGCCAAACTCCAGAAGCTCATCACCCGTTTTCACAGTAGCCTTTCCTGCATCTGTGTTATACCATTCTGCTTGTTTTAATCAGTGCCCTTTTTTGGGTTATTTGATGACTGCTGGTGCTGCAGGCAGCACACCTGAGATCTCCATGGTTCTGAAAAACCCCAGTGAAACTCCTCTTCATACTTCTCCTTCCCTACCTTCCCTTCTCAGGAGGTATGGTTGCTGTTTTCATTTAACACTTATAATTTTTCAAAACTTGGAATGATTATATAGTAATGAGAGTCCTTGGAAAGTACAGTGGTCAGCAATATGAAGTGGCATTTACCAACAGTAATTGCTATATTTTTATCCCTGGGCTTAGGTAAAGAAAAAAGCTGTGATAGGAGTTGGCAAACCAAGTTCTCATGATATATTCCGTTCACCAGCAACCCTGTGCTTATTTTGGTTAGTTCTCTTGCCCTTCACTGCAAAACACATGTAAAACCTGCTCTACTGTGTAGCAGTTTGTAATTTATCTATCAAAGGTATTTATAGAGCACTGCTCCCCAGAGTATTCAGACCCTAGCCCCACTGATGGGTTAGAAGAAAGGGAATAAGGCTTATTGCAAAGGACTCCTTAAGCATTTTCCCTGGAAAAAGGCTTGGTGAAGCTGTTTGTGTAGACCCCCTTTGAAAATCTGAAGCTTTCAAGAAAATGTTATTAAAAGAATTGTTGCAGCTAATGCAANAAAAAAAAAAAAGGAGAAGAAGAGGAGATAGCCTAAGTCGTAAGAAATATTCAGTGGGAAGTAAAAATGTAAATAAATCTCAGAAATCAAGACATTTTGTCATATGCAGAGAAAATGATTTCATTTCAGTTCAGTTCAGTTACTTCAAATTGTTCTGCTCTTGTCCAAAGCACCAAGGTCCCAAGCAACCAAGGTCATAAGTACTGAAAAGTCACCTTGATCAGTTAAGATGATATTTTCATCAAAAATACTGATAGTAAGGTGAAGTCTCCTACCACCATGACATAGGGGAAGGTTTTGGGGATTGAGTTCTAGTGAGGGACATGAAGTTTTAGGATTTTCCCCTTTGACAATGCCATATGCCTGTCCTCCCAGTATCCATCTCCTCTGAAAGAGCTGGAAAAGAAACAAGCCTGCCAAACTGCACAGGCTGGAAAAATACTGGTTTTAGATTTCCCATCTCCAGCCACAAGACAAATGAAGAAATGCGTGCCTCAGGATCTTATGGAGTGATTTATGCCCTACTCAACGCTGCTCTGAGTTCAAACTGACACCAGCAAAAAGGACTCAATGGGAGCCAAAGTCTAACCAAGACATGAGGTTACTGCTGTACATAGCTCCATTAACACTTAGAAATATTACATGCAAGAAAGATATATGACAGCTGTTATCTAGGCTACAGGAGCGGGGTCTACACATGGCAGGTTCAAGCACTATCTTGGTGGAGAACTGAAGCCTGCCTGCCCCACGTTACTCCTCCTAGCACATAAAGCCCACCCAAACATCAGAGGTGTTGCAAACAGCCTTCTTCCCTTCCTCCTCTGTCTGCAGAGGGCATTGTCAAGAAGTCTTCCTGGTAGCATTTTAAAAGCAGATGAGAACAAGTATGCATTTAAGAATAAATATATTTAAAACAATGAGCCCTCAAAAATTTAAACCCATCTGTTCCTGCAGAAAATAAATTCAAATACTATTCATATACACTTTAACTTGGTGCTTATGAGAAAAAGAATAAAAAGATTAAGCTATTTGCTGATTTCCTCAACAACGTTCATGTCACATGTCCCTCCTTGAGACTAAAAAGCTGGCTACACGGTTCAAAGTGGCTCGTTTTAAGTCAGGTTCTTTAGAGCCACCAGACAGGAAAGAGTGAAGGGTTTGAAGACTGGAGGTTCAGGGCTTGTGGAAAGATAGCTGGGGGTAAAGTTAGAGGAAACTGAGAAGTTACATTCACACCCTAACAGAAGTTATAACAGTGCAGAAATTAAAGTGATGACCGCACCAGGCTGGGCATATGCCCTGTATTTTATTGGCCGTACCCTAGACACGCTGAATACTTATTGGGATTAGAGCTTCTCTGTGCATTGCTTTGAATACGTTTCTGCAGTCATACACTGTTACTGACAACCCTGTAACCTTAACTTGTCAGAATTTTGTATTTGATATTACTAAAGAGTGTTATTCAATAAACTGTGTGAGTCATTCACTGGTAGGGGGCAACACACCTGAAGAAAATTGAAGACCTGCTGAGGGGTCATAAGGTGGGAAGACCTGCTGAGAGGGTCTCCCCTATGCTGTTGGCATGTGTCCCTGAACAAGTCAGTTGAATTGCCCTCTGATGCAGCAGGACTGTTCAGTGAAGGGTCCCAATATCAGGATGCTGACAGATTGATCAGGCACAAGGGTCTCAGCTTTCCTGGGGCGCTGATGGACAAATCAAACACTGAGGGTCAAGGAAATCTTCCCTGTTTCACATGAGAGGGATATTAGGGGATGAGACCAAAACGCCTTGTAAGTAACAGTGGGTGAGGAAGAGACAAAAAGTTGTGGTGAGATGGAATAAAACAAACTTCCCACATAGAGGAACTGGAGCTCCTTTAGGGAAAATTATGTCCTCTAAATTAAAATACTCTTTTCCAGTGATCAAGGGTGGACAAGTGGACTCACGGTATCCGCTTGCTGGAAGAGGCAAGTAGAGTTTTACCTCCCACAGGTGAGAAGTGAGAGGTGGGAGTGCCCAGCTTGGTCACTGCATAACAAAGACAGGGAGTGATACCAAGTGTGCCAAGGAGCTGGCTGGGCAGCACCAGCAGGCAGCTGGGCAATCCCATCAACTTCAGTTCACCAGAGGCTTTTATTCTGTCATCACCACAGCAGTCCTTGCTCTTTAACTTTGTAAAACAGTAGCTAGCCAACAGGGTAACCTTACCAAGGGTGAGATGGGGGTCTAGGAAGGTTCTCATAGCAAATCAGGCTGGCTTCTCTCTCCTTCGAGGTCAGACAAGGAGGGAGGTCCCTGGTGAGGGGCACGGGTCAGATCAGCAGAAACCAAAGCTCCTGGGTTTGCTTTTGCCTGCCCATCTCTTGGCTGCCCCCCTTGTGGTGACACTGGAGGGAGCAACATTGCACTGGTGCTGAAGGACTGTCTGTTACTAATTTGGTGAGATGCCAAGGCTTTCCCACAGAGTACCAGTGAAAGAATGGAGCAGCAATTTAACAACCTGAGTCACCACTATGAATAAATGGATTTTCATGGGCAGAAGTGGAGACGAAAAAGCATTATCTACCCTGAGAACCTGTCTTCAGCTACAAATTTAAAAAGCCTGAGACAAACAATGATGTTAGACTTTCTTATAAAAAGGCTTCAGGAATTTTTATAATAGCACATAATACCCTAAATATAGGGCCGTTACTGACTTTCCTAAAAAGAGACAAATATAACACAATAAACTGCATCTTCCAAAGAAGTTTCCTCCCCAAGAATCTTTCTGCTTAGTTAACAGAAAGAAAAGTACGGATGGACACTGTGCTGGGCATCGTTTTTGATCAAACCTATGGCTTCCTTTTCTTTCTTGAAAGTATTTTTTTAAAAAAAAGGTCAAAAAAACCCCCACACAAACCTATTGCAAGTGCAAGTCTTGCTGAAAAATCAGAAATAACCAGGGAGGACAGCAGTAATACAAAGATTTGGAAAAAAAAAAAAAAAAAGAGTAATAAGATACAAGTTAGAAAACTGTGTTTATGAGTAGAGATTTAATAGAGGTGACCAAAATCTTACATAACTGAGATAACAGAAGCTTCTTTTTTCAATTCAGTGCAGAAGACTGGATAAGGAGAACACAAATGCAAGTTAAAGAAAAATAAATTTGAAGTAAGCTTAAAAAAAATCACTTTTCATCTTTCATAGCAGGTTAAATGACCTGCTACTCAAAGCTGTGAGGTGATGACATTGGGATTGCTCAGAAAGGGGACTGGACTTGAAAATGTTGTAAAATAAGCAAACTTCACTGTTGGTTCCCATGTGTTCTGTTTTAACAAATGTTTCTGCTTTAAATATCATTTACCCATGTTGGTAAATCTAACACTCTGCACTGAGATTTGTCAAACTGGTAAAAATACTAAGTATTTATTAGGTCAAGAAAGTGATACATTTCTGTAAGGACTTGAGATGTAAGTAACTTGATATTTAGGATGCAGCATCTAAGCATCATTCCGATGTTTTAGGTGCACAAGAAAACAAACACTGCTGATTTCTGAACACAAAGTCTCTGCAATCACACTAATGACAGGAATCATAACCCAACACAAATGCTGAGAAATAGACCTGTCACATATATTCTATCACATTTGTGCTAAAAACGAAATTTTCCTCTAGCTGAAAACACTGAAAGAAGCTCTTCTGTACCATCAGCATTATATGACAGCCTTGAAAGATGATCATGCATCAGCATTTCTTTGGTGCCCTAGTAACCACCCACAACCTGCATGAAGGTTTCCTGGTGAGTGGTTTGCCATGGCAGCTGTGGAGGACCAAAGACAAGGCTGTTTTTATTTAGCCCTTGCATTTTCTTGCCTGCCATATTAATTTAAACTTGGATTCAGAAACCTGCTCTGGCTTATGAATTCAACAAGGCATGCTGAAAGACACACTTAAAATCCTGCTTAAACAAGGTTTGAGTCATTCCTTCAGAATCCAGTAAAATCAATGTTTTCCTTGGATTTTGGATCAAAGCAAAAGCTGGTGTGGTTGAGTTTTTTTCTCTCTACCAGCTCCATCCAGTAATCTTAATGCTCTTCATATGATCTTCATTAGGCCAGTGTCTCTCCCTCATGAGCCGTGTCTGGATGGTGCAGAAACTAAAGTAAACATCCTTTAGCCATGAGAGCTCACATGCACTTATGGAGTCAAAGCAAGGCAATGTTTTGCACCAACGCAAACTGCTCTTCAAAACAGAACGTGAATAAACACTGGTAATGGAAGTTTGACAGTTATAATGTTATTCTCCAAGTAGGATAATTTTAAATGTGAGCAGATAATCAGATTTTCCAGATGTTTGAAGGGGATCTTTTTTTTTTTTTTTCTTTTTGGGAAGGTGAGCATGAATAGGAGTGTGCTATAATAGAGATGATTCAATTGAAACTAGTTTTCTCTCTCACAACTTATTGCAATGGTGGATACATACGGGTAGCAGTTATAGACATTAGCAAACACAAACTAAGCTTTAATTTTCTATTGGATTCTTCCCCAAAAACCTTAAAAGATTTGAAATGCATTTAGTTAAAGCAACATTTTTAGAGAAGGATTTAATTAGCCATCTCCCAAATAAGAGACAGAATTTTACTTAGGTTTGAGGTTATTTTGCATTCCTTTCAAACTGCATATACCCCAAAACCAATTTTTTCTGCAACAAACCATTCACAACCTTTATTTAATTATGCAGATAATAAATGGTTGTGAAGTTGTTATTCTGCTCTTCCTTTGATCCACTATTAGAAGTGCCATTATTTATTCAGCTTTGATCATATATGTGAGAGTAAATTCAGGACAGTGTTTATTAAAAAAAGATAAGTCCAAAGATATGCCCATTGTATTTTCTTGAAACAGTTAAGATATCGCTTATTTGATTTTTTTCTGCCATATGAAAAGTTCTCCAGACCCATTTATTAAAGGTAACTCAAGACCAATTTTTAAAGGTAACTCAGACAGCTTCTGCAATTAGTATCAAGGGGAAGGAAAGGTATCCAGATAAAGGTGCTGGCTCTGCACTTGCTCAGACTCTTTGAATGACCCCTCAGAGATACCTTCATCTCTCCACACGCAGAAACCCTGATGAATTTGCACTGCTGGTGTCTGTCCTTATCATTCTCTGGGAGAAACGTGTAAAGAAGGAAAAGAGGTGGCCCATGTGTAAAGAAGGAACAGTGCTGGCCCATGGGTATGACAACTCAGTGTCATCCTCTCTGTCTTGCACTCCCCACAAGCTTACTGCACTAACTCTGTGTTTAAAGGGAAATTGGCAGGTAGAGGTATGCAGGATTGTGTGGCACTCTTTTATGTGTCTCCTTGGTATGTGGCTTTGTCTCAGGCTTTTTGAAAGTCCTCCTTCTTTGAGAGATGTCACTCTCCTATTTTATATCTTAAAGGGTGACATGTGAGTAGTCCGTGAAATTTGTCATTGTTTCAAACATTTTTTATAATTTCTTAAAGAAAGAATTGCTGGTCCATAATTGCCAGGACCATTACCACTGAGAATTTTTGTTTGGGTTTGCTTCTTATATGAATAACTGTTTGGTATTTGCCAGCCCTCTGGGATGTAATATTAAAGTCTGTGCCAACTTGATAGAAAAACTCTTAAAGCTCAGGTCAGCACAGTTTAAAAAAATGGACAGAAAATGGTTGCCACATCCAATAGTTTGACAACCACATCTCTTGATATCTTAACAGTGAATGAGTTCTCCTTTCCATATAGAGAACTTTTCGGCAAGCCTCTTTTCGGCATTTTCTGGTAAAAATGGATGTGAGGAAATGGTCTTGCTCCTGTGCTGTGTTCATATTGCCTTTGACGGCCCCACTTTCTCTCAGACTCTTCAGCTAATTTCATCTTTGATTCTGCTTCCAGTTTTCAGAAAAACCCTGTCCACTGAGGTAAAGAGAGACTGTAGAAAACAGCTCTTAAGACCTGAGTTTTGCTATTTCACCAAGGTATTTAAAACTAGAAAAACAAAACACTCTCTACACAGAGAACATAGTTAGTAGTACATGCCATCGTACACAGGATATTTGAGAGGGAATTAAGAAAACTTTAGTTTATGCTTTGACCACTAAAACTTAATAAAAATGCTAATATCCATGTTAACAAACACCCTAACTGAAGAGACACCTAAACTGATTTTCCTTCAAATTTTGTAGGCAAGCAAATGTATATTTTTAATTGATTATTCTTTAAACATGTAATGGGGCAAAATGTACCACTTGTTGGCTCAAAGGCAGTGTGCCAGTCTTTCCTGTTTGCTTAATACTGGTATCAGTGGGAAGCATTGCTGTGCTTTCCTTTCTGCCTTCTCAGGACCTCTTGTTGTGGTTCCTCCAGATGCCTCTCTTGTGATTGAATCCAAGAAGTGAAGGAGGCACAGTCCTTCCCTCATCTTTGCCCCTTCCCCTTCTGTTTGAAATTTTCCCTTTCATTTTCACCATTATACCCCTTTGGAATGATTACAACAAAAACTGTTTCAGTGTTCCTTAAGGTGATTCGGTATCCAGCTCACCTGTCCTGTGTCAAATTCCAAATTCTTCACTCAGACAGGACACCTGTGACCAGTTTGTCTGCCCTCCTCTGTATGGGACACGCAAGTCCAAGGGAATTTCTTGACCTCACCAACTTCCCTGGGAGTCACATGCTGCATTTCCCATTTCATCTTGTGCCTGCCCGGGTGCTGCTGCTCCTTCTACTCCAGCAGGCACGAGGGGCATCCCACTCCCTACCTGGCTCCCCACAGCAGCTGCTGCTGCCCCTGCTGCTTCTGGAGAGCAGAAACTAGAGGACTGGAGTTGATCCCTCTGGACATGCTCTTAGTCCCACTCCTGAAGAGCAAGAACAGAGATTTGTTTCACAAACAAGTCTTAGGAAAGGGAAGGAAAGCAGTTCTACCCCGACCCCACTCCTCATCCATGACCATAGCTCTTCAGATTTAATTAAAAGGTCTCCCCAAAGAGAGAGGGAGATGGCTGTGTGTTTTCAGAGTCATCTGTGTCCTCAGTGCAGTCACCATTTGTACTAAAATGGTGGAAAGAATAAAAAAAGCATTAGGCTGTACCTGTACCATTGCAACTATTGATATTTTAAAATTACAAGTTTAAATGAGAAACTTCAAATATAAATCTTGACAGCTGCTTACTAATGTTTTCTTTATTCATTTTTATGAAAATATAACAAATGCTTCAGTTTGACTGCTTCTTTTTTCCCTGAAAAATTAACAGAGCTCTTCCTGTTTGTTCTCAGCAATAAAGAAATTATGTACATATACATAATTAGCAGTGATTTAAATATAGAAACATATGGATACATGGAGGAAAATATTCCTATATGTGCCTATTTCTGTATTTCAGTGGGTGTTGAGGTTATTCTGATAGAAGTACATTAGGAGAGCACGCATATAGAATTTTGTCAATTCTAATGCAGTTATTTGACCTGTATAATGGTGCATAATTATGTAATTTGGGTAAATATACTTAGTACTTATAATATGCAGCTATCTGCCAAATGCTATTCAGAAATGCCAGCCCATTGCATTGGCACATACAGGGTTAGCAAAAATAAGGCTATCACAGAAGCTCTTCTTTGTCCCATTTCTCACATGAAATGCCCATTTGCTCACTGCACTGCACACTCATCTTTGCTCTGCTGCCTTGCTCACATTCATGGTAACATTTCTTCCATATTCACTTCATAAGTGTTTCATTACTAATTGTTCTCCTCTGTCAGGAAGTAAAACATTGCTGGTATTTCTGATCTTACCTGACCAAGCACCACCTCTTATCTAACCATGCACTGCAAGTCTTGCATTTTCTAAGGCTTTCCATTAATTTTCTGGGTGACCATCCAGCATGAGATAAGTGACCAAAGCCACCTCTGACTTCTGACCTTGGTCTCAGTTCAATAAAGCCCAAAAATTGCCCTGTCACTGCAAAGGCATTACATTGGGTGCAGGTGTCGAGGCACTGGCAGGCTGCAGGCTGCTCCCTTGTGAGAAATGGCCAAGGGCCAAGGGCTGCCCTGTGCCAGACAAAGACGTTTCCAGTCAGCAGGAGGAGAATTAGAGAGAGTGGTTAGGAACCCCAGTTTTACACTCCTCCGCACTTCTTAGTGGGTAGAGAATCAGGATGAAGCAGTAAAGTTGAGCATAAGAAGGAAAGGTGCTAGCTTACTGTTTGTAATTTTGCTTCTCCCTACTCTAATCTGTTTTAACTGGCAATAAATTAAAAGCAATTTTCCCCCAGTCAAGTCCTATTTTCTTCCCCCATCCCACTGGAGGGGGTGAAGTGAGCTGGTGGGTGGGAGTTTGGCTGTCAGCCATGGTTAAGTCTCATCAGAAAGATTTTGTTTGTATGTTTGTGTTTTAAAACCCTCAGACCTAAGAGAATTTGCATCAAGCCTAAAAGTTTGGAAACAAGGCTCAAACCCTACCTGGTTTCTGCTTTCCTTTTATTCCTGTTCAGTGAAACATTTCAACACTCCACTTAGATGCAACAGCTAAGCAAAGCACTTGAGCAGGATTTAGGCATTAATTATCAGAAACCTTAATTTTCACAGCCAAAATAGTGGTTCAGTTCTCTTTCTGCCAGTTGCTGGAAGGTGTCCAGTAGTGTGCCACATTATTCTTACTTAGCTTTCATTCTCAGAGCACTAAACTGGCCTGTATTTCCAACTAATGCACGGTTTAGCAGAGCTTCCCCAGGTACCTCCAAAGCAAGGAGGACAGTGGGCATTCAGACAAGTAAACACACAAACACACACACACACACACACACACACAATGAAACAGGAGAAATGAAAAGAGGGACATAATTAACCACTGAACAGCTGCTGATGAGAACTATTTGTTGGAAAATTAAAGACTAGGTTTAGTAAGCAATAAATGTTACCACTGCAGTTCTAGGGACTGCTACTGTTCTTGGGGATCTGGGCTCCCAGATCTCCATTTTGGGAGGTTTTAATTCGATACAGTGCTGTGCAATTAATTAGGAAACTCATTAAGGGAAATAAGATTTTGCTATGCCACAATATTTTGAAGAGAATGTGAAAAGTGACAGGCAGTGACCTCTTAAAGTGAACACAATCACACTTGCTCTAAAACTCGGAAAGCTTCTCTTTAATATTGCAGGCATACAGGGAAAGCTAGAATTTGTACTTCCTTATCTGCTTCTGCTGTGGGCAGTCCTGCACCCTCAGATATTTACAATGTAAAATATGAATTTTCTCAGAATTATCAGTGTCCTTCTAGGGTCTGGAGATATTCTTGGAAAGGATGTCGTTACCTAACCTGACAAGTTTATGTGGCAAGCATGCACTCAGTAGACTTTAATACAAACATTGTTAATTGAACTTATGTCAAATACAAGTCACCATTAGGAAGAGTTAGCTGATGGAAAAAAAGGGAACTGTCATTTTAAATCAACTTCATATTGTAGTTATGGATTTCTAATACACCTTTAATTACAGTGATTACAAGGGCTTATAAATTATTGGCGGGGTATTCGGGAACATCACTGCCTTCATCTCACTCTGCTTTAATTCATTGTTTCTAAAAAGAGGACAATTAGCATTTGCAATCAGCTGTTCCTCAAATACCCTCAAGAAAGGGGATTTGTTTCTGAGGCTCTTTCTCAGTTGTTTCTTCCTTAATATTTTTTTACACACATTTCACATGCTTTCTCTTTATGGCAAACAGACAGACCAGTCTTACAGACTCCCTGACTGGCCCTCACAGGTTTCTGAGTTTGGAAGGACATTCAGTGAATGCCAAGGACATGCCCATGAGGACCCAGGTATCCAGTCATGCCCTGGCCTCTATCTGTATGGCTGAGCCAAGGCTGGTCAAGGACAGCTGCTGCAGTGTGTGTATCCCTGCCCCAGAAACTCCAAGATTCCTGAACTTGTCCAGTCAAGCAGAAGGGTCCCTGCAACTGAGACAAGGGAAATGTCAACGGAATTAAATGAAATGGCAATATGTCAGAGTAAAAAGGAGATAGCTACTTGTCTTTATTATTAGTCAGTCTTCTGGTCTGTTGAAATACAACAGCCAGTAATAACATACATATGTATGTTTCATCAGTTCTGCATTTAATGAAAGAGGGGACATTTGGGCCCAGAGTTCCAAATGATAAAAAGTTTAGCTGCAGGAGGTTCCTTTCCACAATTTTAAGCAACATGGGAGTATTGTGCTCTCACCCGGGCCAAGAGCTGGCACAAACATGCTGAGCATGGTGGCCCACAGGGCAATGCAGACCGCGGCATGAGTCTTACGTGGGCCATGGACCAATGCCTGCCAGGAGAGCATGTCTGAAACCATCACAGAGCTAAAGCAAAATATCAACATGGTCAGAGAGACTGGAGACCAGTGCTGACCCATGTCGGTAATGACCCTTAGGGCTGGTGACAAGGGCAGCACTGTTTCAAGGATGCCCGATGCCGTGTGGCTTCTGAGCTAGCACCATCAAAGGCTGGAGCCAAGTCAGTGCCCCAAGCTCACTGCTGTGACCAGCTGGGAGGAGCACCACTAGCTCATTGAAGAGGTGAGAGGGGCAGGCCTCAGCTGATGGAGGTGTCTGAGTGTATGCAAAGCTGTGTCTGGCAGAGCCTGTCCCTTGCTTGACCTTCTAATTAGACTCATATTTGCAGCATCACATTATCTGGTGTTCCTTTTCCTCCCCTTGGCATCAGGCAAATCACATCACAAAGAATTGCAAACTTGGAATATTCATTAGAAAAAGACCCAGGAATATTTTATCTTTCTCCTAGTAACAGCCCTGAAGAAGCCCAGAAGAAGCCACTGAAATTTTCTTATTACAATTTTAAACTTTAATCAGCACAAAGGAGGAGGAAAAAAGTTGAAATAGCTGTAGATAAAATCTTGTTTAGAAAAACAGGGCCGTGGTACAAGGAACACAGCCATCAGTCCCCCTCAAGGTAGAAGGCAGTGCTTTTCATGAAGTCTTGTTGACACCAACAGAACTGCTATGAGTGAACTAAGGAGAGTGGTAATGAACCAAGCTTAATGTAGCATTCTAAATTTCAGTGCTCTGTAAGAATTAGAGGTAGGCAACTGACAGCAGGACTGTGACAAGTGCCTGTTAGAGATGTCATTGGTAGAGGACAGATAACATAGCACTGTAAAATACTTTCAGCAATGGGTTAACACCCATGGTTGCTTTTGGGAAGAACACTGTTCCTCTCTTGCAGTCAATGTTGGTCATTTAACCAATGGATGCTTGATTGAATTTATCCCTTTTGTTAAATGCATAGGAAATTGCACAGGCAACCTAAATGGACTTTATTAGCAGAGTCTTAATGATTCGTCTGTGTATCAAGGAGAGACAAAGGTATAAGGCATCATTTTCTCACAAATATGTAGGATAATCATGCAGAAAAAAATACTGGGTTGACCCTTTCCTCTTAGTTTTAATGCTCCCCTGCCCTTTATCAAGTGGATATCTGAAACAATAGGAGTAGACATATTGCTAAGGGAAATACCTAACTAATTCAAGATTCTTTTTTCATCTCAGGCTCCTGCCTCTGAGACTGTGGTCCTGTGATCACTAGTGCTTATCAAAGTGCTATTATACTCAACAGTACAAATAAGATCCAGAGCAGGCACAGGCAGGTGGTCATATTTCTGTTGAATCACCTCCACAAACAGCAAGGGATTTATTCCAGCTTTATGGAATCAGGAGCACTGGCTGTAGAAAACAGCTGAAACCTGACCTTGTGTAAGGTTCCTCGGTACAAAGTTAGCCCATCCAACTTTTCTGGAACAAATCTGCAACCACAGGGTGAATTCATACCATGAGTTCATATGCTAACCCACTGTATCATTTTGAGTCCAGTATCAGAAGCCTTGAGCCAGACATACCAGGCCATGCAATCACAGCCTCTGACCCAAAGTCCAAACAAGTCTCTTTGCAGCCTCAGTGAGGTTAATTCACTCATTAAGTTACCTGATGCTTCAGAGAGAGTGTGGTCTGCTGACTCTGGGCTAGTTATATTAACACCAACCAAGGCTTAGTCAAAAGTTGAAGAGTTTCTGATATTTTAACACTGAAACAGCCAAGATTTCAGATGTGCATTATGCACTATTAGTATTGCATGCAGCAGGAACAGCAAGGACTTAAGAACCTGGACAGAAACATGAGTCATAGAGTCCTCACACTGTGCCCCCAGGCTGGAAGCACTGACCTACACAGCTCGGATTGACATCTTGCAAGTCTCCACTGTGGTCTCATGCACGCTTGCTTGTACATGCTGCTAAATGTGGCAGAGTTGGTAGCAACAAAGGAACATGCTGCATTTACTCAAGCTTAAAACATGACTTCTAATATGTAATTACCATGTTGTAGGTAAACACCATTTCTGCTTTCAGTGGCCTTTCATGGATTTCTGCTTTTGGATTGGTAGTGTTTATTTCAGCTTTCCTAAATCTTTTCATCACTGGATGATGCAATTTTGCTTGAGAGATATATTCCGTCATACTTGTACACAGCTGGGGAGAAATTCAGTTAGCACAATGCCTCAGACTCGCGTGTATTTCTCTATAATCCAAATCTGATCATTTTAAGAGCAAAACAGACATACCTGTTGCATAACACCCATACCACTGTGATTTTCATAACCCCCATGGAGGATGTAAGCTGCACAGTAAGCATTTCATGTCACTTTTTAACAGCAAGCACAAGCCTGATTGTTATGTTTAGCCTTCCTTTCCTCATTGGCTTCTTGCAGTAGGCTTTCTCTTGGCTCTAGGGAGAGTAGAGATCAATAACACCAAACTAATATTAGAAACACCCTCGGACGAGCAGCATCCATGTGTGTGCTGCTCTCATGCCATGTTCCCCCAGCAGCAGTGGTGGGACAGGACATTGCACCTCCTCTGGGGGATGTGAACACCTCAGCACTCACTCCCTGCTTGCAGTAGCTGTATCCCTTGCAAGTAATTGGAAGAAGGAAAGGTGTATAATAATGTTTACATGACTACTTTCAGTCAGTGGTATCTTAAGGGGAGATTAAAATAATTCTCAGGGTTGGGAATGATATTTCTGTATTGTTGCAACGCCTAAGAAGGTACAGCAGTTTGGAAATAAGCTGGATATTACTTTTTCTTGAGTAGTGGGGTTCATTTGGAAGATAGCAAACAAGTCAGGCAATAGGAAGCTGCAGTTTGCTACATGGCCATGCAATCGTATGGTTCTCACAGAGGGGATTTTGAGCATCAGCATCACCAGCACTCTCATCCTACAGTACATGGCCAGATATGCTTAGAATTTTACAGGTTTAATATTCATCCACACAAATCAGTGGAAAGACACTTATGCACCTGTCTATAGGCATCACACTACTGCCAAGATCTAGAAAACTGCATTTTCAAGTAAGACTATTTGTCAACAAAATGCAAAAATGGCTAAAATTTTTCTCTGACCCCTTGTTTCACAGTGGGAAGTACACATGCATTTCTGTAACAGCTATGTAATGCCATGAGAAAACCAGTATCCAGAGCTAACAAGGTTATTTTTTAAGTCTGTCCAGTTTTCTACAAGACATTATCTTCATCAACACCCTTCTTGTTAGCACCACAGCATTCTCTTTGCATCTTGTTCAGCTCTATTTTCAATGTTTAAATATGATTTGATAAAAATAGCTCTTTCAGAAACCACACAATAACATTTCAAATCAGGTAATCAGAGTTTGACTTAAGGCAAAATGGGTAATGAAATTGCTGTCTGGTAATCAAAAATAAATTGAGAACAGAGTCATCATGTAGGATGCTGGTCAGCACCAAATATTGCTGCTCCCAGAGGAGGTTGGCAGGAATGGAGAACAAAATCTTTCCCTTTTCATACACTAATTTAAACACAAAATGCCAAGGTTTTTCCATGGAGACCACCTCTAATACCTCCTATACAGGCAGTGGAGGCTGGGGAAGCCAGAGAAGGGGGAGGTGACCATCTGACCTTGAGTGCCACTTTCAAATTAAAATGGACTTATAACTTACAAAAATAATTGGATATGGTTGCTTCTAAGAGTAATACCTCCAATTAGTGAAAACATACTGACTAGAAAGCAATTTTCTGAAAAACAGATCCTAGGACTGTCAGTGAATATGAAAGAACGCTGTGTAATGACAGCAGCCAATTCAGTGGAGGAGAGGCTAGCACCTCCCTTCCCATCCTCTGTTTAATTTGAGTCAGGAATGACAGCAAGTTCAAAGGACTAAGGTGCAATTGGAACAGTCTCACAGAAGACTCAAATAAACCTACTGGCCTGTTATCAGCCCCCAGCATGAGACTGGAGAAGTAAAGATGACAAAACCTCAATAATAAGTTTCAAGCTTATATAAGGTGAGAAGAACAAACCTCTAAGGAACTGAAATCTGTGTCTTCCTTATATCCACCCTGTTATAGGTTCAGGTTC
>VXAU01000459.1:0-19068 GCA_013399695.1 Formicarius rufipectus | reverse complement strand
CCAACGAGGCTTCATCACCCCACTTATCCAACCCGGATAGCTCAGCACAGGGATTGGTGAGCTTCACTCTGCTCGTGCCCCACTGTGCTGGGCTGTACATCTGTTTTTTGTGGCACAAACAAATTTTTTCCTTCTGTATCAGTGTATTTTGTGATCTTTTATTAAATTGTTATTCTGACTTGCAATCTCATTTTGAGTTGGATTGATTTGTCCTGCTGGTTTAACTCTAAACCAGCACAAGGGACCATCTCTCTGTTCTGTATTTGTGTAACACACAGTGACACAGAACTGCCTTCTAGGCCTAGCTGCTTTGATAATACAAATTAAACAAGAGCAGTGACATGGCTGCCTAATTACCCTATTTTCTTCCCTGTGTCAGCAGCAGTTTCAATCAGTTAAATTTTGTGATGACAGAGTTAAGAGTGGGCACCATAACATGTCTCTTTTATGCCCTCTGATGACTGAGAGCTTCTGTGCATAGGTCCTTAAAGAGCTAATGGCACTGTGAAAAGTGAAAAGCCAGAGTTATTTGCTCCTTTTCCAGATGTTTAGAGGGATCTGGAATGTTTCTTTTCCCCTTCTTTGACTTATTTTTCCTTAATCAGTGCCAACTTCATTTTCCTGCTCTGACTATCTGAAAGGAGGCTCTGGGGTTCTTCCCCGCACTCCCCCACTGGAGCAGGCAGATCCTGCTGGTGCCACCAGCCATGTCCTGGGCAAAGACCACTCAAGTGTGGTACTACTGGCACTGGCTGTGCTGCCGTGCTACAGCTATTCGATGTTCTGCCACATTACACTTTTAAAAATGTGCAACTTATGCTTTGATCTTGGCAGCTTGAGACAGTGATTTAAATGCCTCCTACCTCCTTTCCTGAGTGAATGATTCAGCATCACTGCTAAGAGGCACAGCTGGCTGACAGCTCTTTGGGAGTCAGCCTTCTGAAACAAGTCCCAGGGAGAGGGAAATATGGCATGATGCCCTGCTTGCTTTTAAGAACTGAAACATGCAGGGCCTCAAATGACTAACTCTTCAAAGTACTTTTTTTAATAAATTATCAGCGTTCTAAATACGATAGGGGTCCTTGATACTGGTTCTCACCTGAACAGTTACCTTCCAAGGAGAACCAGCTCTCCTGTGCTGTTTGTTGGATCTTTTAGTGTGGCAGGCATTCGGGTTCAGGCACTACCCTCTCATAATGCCGTGGGCCTTCCTGGGGCAACCCTCTTTAATGGGTTTCTCGCTGCAAGAAACTCAACAGCTTGCCAGAGGAGAAGTCTGCACCAGTACTGAACCAAACATCAATCACCATATATAATTCAGCTCAAAGTTTTCATGTAAACCATATAAAATTTTCAAAGGGACATTTAACCTTATTTTTTATTTCTTCTAGCTGAAACTTAAGCAAAAGAGTCCTTGAATCAGCAAACTAACTGTCTTCTGTGTTAGCTGGGGATGTTTAGTATGAGTGCATAACTAAGCAAATATTGCTATTAGTGCTTTTGGGAGTATGCATTTTCTACAGATGCTTGGGGTAGAATTTGCATGTGATCTGATGGCAAGCAAGGGATATCAAAGAAGAAGCATATGCAATACAAAGTAAACTGCACTTATGGAGTTATTTTAAGTAAGAATCAACAGCAAAAGAACATGAGTGGTCACAAAAAAGATTAATACAAAGCTCTTTCTCTTTTTTTTTTTTTTTCCGATGAAATTAATAGAAATTTTTGATATTAAGATATAACTTCTATTGGATCTGACCTCTCAAATACTTTTGATGACAGACCCCTGTTTCTACACACAACTCCTACAGAGCTTTGTTTCTTTCATTTTACGTTGCCTGTTACCCTTTCTAAAACAAACAAACAAATAAAAATGTAGGTTTTACGAATATAGCCTAATCTGTTGTTTTTGATGAGACTTGAGGAATGATAATAGCTATCAAATGAAGTGGAACCTGATGCACAGTGCTAGGCAGCAGCAGTGCTGAGTACCTGTATGGACAGCTTCTTCCCTAGGCTCAGAACACAGATGCATGAAAGGCCATCCTCGCACATTGAGCTGGGAATTTGGTCTGCAAAGGAAAATATCTCTTTACACTGACTAATAAGAAAATTAACAGTGGTCTTGACCCAGTGGCTTTCTTGTGGCATAGCACAATATTCACAGCTTAATCTAATGAAATAAGACACACCAAGTCTAATTTCCATTTTCTAATGCATTGAGCTTTGCCTAGGGGATCCCAGGTTGAGATACTAGCTTTTCAGTTTCAGGTGAAATTTATATTCTTAGAAATGTTGGACTTACCATAAAGAACTGAACCAAAATCCTGTTTCGTCCATTGGCTTGTTCCTGTCAATGACCAACAAGCAATGCATCCCTAGGAGGTATAAATGCAGCATAATATCTCTTCCTAGGTCAGCAGGAACCCTTTTGTGCACAAGCAGCCATTTAGTGCCTGACAAGGCTTGCTATATACTTTTTTCAAGGAGCCTTCTCGGAAATGCAGCAATTTACCTGACTAGGTTTTTCATTATGTAGTAACTTTGCCATGCATATGTGTGCTTTGTACATTTTAAAAGCTGCATATTTTACAGCTATAGCTCATAATTTGACAAGGCTCATAGCTTGGTTAAATGAAACCAATTCCCCACACAACAAGCATAGATGCTTCTTTTCAGCAAATGCTGTTTTCCTGCCAAATTCCACTAACATCCTCAAGCCTTTCACTCATCTCACATAATTTCATATACAGCCACTTAAAACTTGGGTCCTTTTTAAATGGTTATGAACTTGAAAATGCCTAATCTACTTTTCCTGTCTCTCTTGCTCCACTCCTTTAGGGCAGAAAATAAATATTGGACTAATTTTTATTTTTTACCTATCTGATTTTGTAGAACAACACTTGCATATGTTTCACTGTGTTCTTAAAGGGAGGTTCTAGAAATGGAAGCATTTGAAAATAATCAGTTACTAAAAAAGAAGTCTTCAGTAACTTTAACCAAAGGCATTAACATTTCTCTTTTAATTGTTGAATGGACCCAGATATGTAAATTGGAAGCTAGACAAGTAAACGGTCAACTGTAATGTGTTGTGATTGGTTTCTACACCTTAATAAAGACAAATCAATGCATCTTTTGTGAAAGATGACTACATAGTCTGGGAGATTCAGCTGTTACCATGCACTGCCAGTCTATGACTCTAATTCTTATTACGAGTTTGATTTGTTGAAAATAAAGATGTGTGGAAAGCAAAGAAAATCAGACTTACTTTTGTTGTTAGGTAGAATTAAATTGACTGGCAAAACTATGAAAGCTCTGAAATGAAGACTGTA
This sequence comes from Formicarius rufipectus, assembly GCA_013399695.1. Taxonomy (NCBI): domain Eukaryota; kingdom Metazoa; phylum Chordata; class Aves; order Passeriformes; family Formicariidae; genus Formicarius; species Formicarius rufipectus. The sequence goes on along the minus strand of VXAU01000459.1, from coordinate 15,736 downwards.
AGAAAGTATTAATCTAACATGCATAAATTTTATTGCAAATCTTCATTGCATTTGACTATTTTTTGAAGGTCAGAAAGCTAAATGATTTGTGTTCCATTACATAGCAAATTGATTCTACCTTATTCTTTGTCAAAAAATTGTACTGTAGACAGATCAAGACAGTGCTGTCTGTGTCATAGCCTTCTAGACCTTATCAAGGCCACAGTTAAACGTGGTGGCTATTCATCATTTTTAAGGCAGAACAGTAAGTCAGACAGTGTAGTCTTCATTTGAGTAAAGCTTCAAGTCACTTCAATCTGAGATTGTGTAAATGAAATTCGCCAAATGTAGCACTTGGGCAAATCAATCTAACAACCACAGAAAAGTTACAGAGCGTATGTGAGTCATATAGTATAAGAACTACTATTCTTAACTGTTTAATAGCACTTGACCACTAAACCAATGTTTTGCAATACAGACAGGTGGGGAGGAACATTCTGATCATGCAACATGTTTGTATATAGGTTGATTTTAGTTAAGTCTTGTGGCCATGAAGCCTCTGAGCCATCGTGGTTTGCAGCGACTGTAGATCTGAAGCATTGTCTCTATATATTTCTTGCTGCATAATTTACATGAATTTAACTTGGGAACTTCTATTCACTCTGGGGGGGGGGGGGGGGGGGAAAAGGAAAAAAAAAAAAAAAAAAGAAAAAAAATGGGACAGCACTGTCCTAGAGAACAAAATACTTCTTCCTCTTACACAAGATTTTCCTAATCAAACACCTCATCTGGAAGAAATATGTGCTGACATTTTGTTTGTAGCAGAAGTTCATCGAAAAGTTGTCTCAGGAATGGCAGAGATATGGACTGTCCAAATGGTAGATAAAGGAAACACCTGTACAGAAAAGCTATTGCCTGTGTCCTGCTTTCCAGTCTAAGTTCAAAGGACTGTTCCACCCACCACAGCATCCTTGCTAAGACAGAAGCTGAATGAAAAGCAGGCAGAAGTTTGCCTCTACTGAAGTTGCTTTGAAGGTGTTGAGGAATCTTGAAGCTTGAAATTATTCAGTGTGAAGTACAAAGTGTGTTCTTTGTAGCAGGCTTGATGGTCAAGCACAGCTGCCTAGTCAGAGAATTAAACCAGTGGGAACCTTAGATCAGAGAAGACGGATGTGGATTGAGAAAAGCCTTGCAATCAAATGCCAGCAGGTTGCATACAATCACATCCTGGTCTTGATTGGGGTAGAATTAATTTTCTTCATACTTGCTGGCATGGGGCTGGCATTTGTGCTGGAAACAGTGTTGATAACTCAGGGATGTTTTAGCTGTTGGTGAGCAGGGCTTACACAAAGTCAAGGTGTCTTGGGCTTCTCACCCTGTCCTGCCAGCAAGGAGGCTGAGGGTGCACAAGGATTTGGAAGAGGATGCTGCCAGGACAGCTGCCCCCTACTGACCACAGGGATATCCCATACCATGTGATGCCATATTCAGCATATAAAGAAGGGGGAAGAAAAAGGAAGAGGGGATATTCATAATGATGGCTTTTGTCTTCCCAAGTCACCATTACAGGTGATAGAGCCTGGCTTTCCTAGGGATGGCTGAACACCTACCTGCCCATGGGAAGTGGTGAATGGATCCTTTGTTTTGCTTGGCTTGTGTGTGTGGTTTTTGCTTTACCTATTAGCTTGCCTTTACCTCAGTCTATAAGTTGTCTCACTTTTATTCTTCTGATTCTATCCCCCAGGGGTGCAAGTGAGTAGCTGTGTGGGGCTGAGTGGCCAGCTGGGGTTAAACCACATCAGATCCTCACCACTGTGTTGCACATCCAGCAGCACAAATGAAGCTGCTTCCAGAAAACCAAACACTTTTTTTCTTCTCTTAACTAATGGAAGTGCCTGATCTGTGCTGCTTTGCTAATCCCAGCAAATTCTCTGCGAGCAACTGTCAAAAAAATCATCTGAATCTCAACATCAAACAGGAAAATACTGAGGCACTGAAGAGATGTGCTCACGACATCTTTCATACCTATAATGAGTAAATGGAAAAATGAAAGCTTTTTATGCTAGGAAAGATCACTGATGCTGTCTTTAAAACTGAATGAATGGAAGTCAGGGCTGACCTCGCTAATAAAAGGCAAAAATATATCAAACTTCTGCGGGTTTGCCTTTTATCTTGGTTTTTATTTCATCGAATGTATGTGAACTCTAAATGCCTTGTATTTATCTGAATATACTGATTTCTTATTTGACTATAGAAATAATTAGAAGATTTTTAAAAAAAAAAATAAATAAATAACCCACAGTTTTTAACAATTTGCCAGAATCTGGATGACTTTCTTTATCCAATTTAGAACATAGATATACATCTATCTAGCTGTGCAAAATTCAGTAGAGGGGACTGGCTTGGTTCCAGAGGACAGGCATATGTTGCTGGGTTTGAGAGGAGGTAGGAACGTCTTTAGTCAGCTTTAGCCCAAGGAAAATCATTGCATCCAACCACTCCTTAGTGTCAAAGCTTATAGCTAATGTGATTACACTTCCTTAACCTTCAAGTGAACTTGCCTCCAGAACAGAATAAAGACAAAGAGAAGCAATGCAGAAATATAACGGAGCTGCTTTTTGTTTAAACTGCTGTTCTATTCCCAAGAAAGACTTGAGAAATTCTTGTGTGTTAATAACTATGCTGAAAGCACTGGACAAAAGAGAACCTGCCTTTTTAATTATAAAGTGGTTTTGCACACCACGGGGTTTTCTTAGTTATGGGTACATTTGGTCATGTCTTTTCAGGAACAGGACAAATTCAGCCTGTTCTGTCTCTTTACAAAGAGGTGCTTGACATTCTTGATTAGATATCACTCAAACTAGAAAAATAAGAACCAAGTTTATTTTTGGTACTGAGTTTTCTGAGCCATGGAAAAGTGTCACAGAGGTATTTTAACCTCAGTTTCAATGTTTTTTTGGAGAAAATGAATATGCTGTTTTAGAGACAAGTATGTGCTGTAAATGCACTGCTAACACATCTTACAACAAGGATAGCCTGCAGGTAATGAAGCCAAAGAGTCACTTATTGTCCTATCTAATTGATAATAACCTTTTCACTACTACCTACTCCTGTGCAGGGGAAGTTAAGAGGAAAGCCCAACTGCAATATTAAAGCTTCAATTCATATTGCATCCTTGGAACCTCTCAGTGAAATCTAATTGAAATTTTCAAATGTATGTTCCCCTCACTCAGGAAATATGTTTTGTGCTGCTGTAGAGTTAACTCCAACATTGTTTTTAAATATTTGTTACAACTAATGTAGGAAGAACAATTATTTTAAGTTCCTGACCCATTTCAGCCTGTTCTTCTATGGAAGAACTCTTTCATGACCAGTATGGATGGGATTCAACCCACCTAACTTCAGACATCTATAATGCAGGAGTTTATATCTAAGTAACCTTACATATGTATCTGTCTTCGAATTGGCTATAATTTCTATGAAATCAACCTGCTTAGAAAAGAAGACAAGTCCTCTAACTACAAAAAGCAAAAGAAAGGCTACAGCTGAAGTTCCTCCATTTGCAGGCCTCAGAGAAGCCACGCAGATGTGATTTAGCAAAAGTCCTAGGTGAGCAGGGGCAGCTCTTTACCTACACTGAGCATCTGTCACAGATGGTAGTGCTCAGGTTGGGTATGCAGACTGCAGAAATAATGTATTTTCATAAGCTTTAACTGGTCTTCTGTCATGGAAGCAAATCAGATCTGTATTTAGGTTCTTCGTAAAAAATCTGACAACAATGACATATTAATATATGCACATAAAAATTTCAGAAGCACCTTTATCAAGCCTTTTGGGTGGATTCTCACCTCACTTGTGCCCCTTTCTCAACCCCATCAATTTGAATTGTTTATAACTTATTTGCAGTAGGGTAAATGAAATCTAAAAGAAAAACATGAAGCATTAGTTTACTTGGAGGAGGCAAGGAATTGTGATTCTACCATTCAGGGACTAAATCACTTATCACAAACAGTATGTTCACTGACTGATAAATAAGCTAATCTTACACTGAGAGAAAGGAAACTGAGGAAGTGAACAAAAAAACTTATAATACAAAGCAGCTTGATTATATTAGAGGTACAAATGTGTTCAGACAAAGCTGCTGAAATTTTGATAAATCAGTGTTGCAGTATCTGCTGCCAGTCACGACTAGAACCTGAATGAGGAAGAAAGACAAGTAAGAGAAAAAAAGCTCCATTTTTGTTTGATTTTTCGGAAAAAAAAAATGTTTATAGACAAATTTGACTAGTACTTGCATAGATGCTGGCACCAGACCAAGTAGTACACCTCTGAAAAATCGTGAATAAAATAACAAAACTCCTTTTAATTTTCTCCTTGCAGTTAAAAGAACAGCAGGCACGATTCTAAAGCAGGAGAGAGAAAACACTTGTAAAGCTGCATACATGGCCTTGTGAAATGCCTTTTATAACTTTAATGTTACTCTTTCCTGCCATTTCTGAAGGCTGAGACATTAGTCACCAATGGAACATTTGCCACTAATAATTCATTTGTCTGCATTCCATGTAACAGTGAGCAGTGGAGCAGTCCATATATGGGAGGACATGCGAACATTTTCCTAGCTACTGATTAATTTAGAAAATCCCTAAAAGCACATATTAATACAAAACTAAACCAAGGAAGAGGAGGAATATATGCAATGAAAATTTGCTGAAGAAAGGTTTTTTCAATACACAGGTCAATACCACTGTTTGCAATAAAGCATTAATAGGTTTCAGTGAGTTATTAAATGAGAAATCTTCACAAGTACATGGTATCCCAGATCCATATTTTCAAATTTTACTATGATCAGACTTCTGAAATCAATGCCAGTCTTTCAATTTTGAAATTTTCCTTTTCCGTCTACATATAGATTCAGAGATCAACATTTGGACTAAAATCAATAAGAAAAATATGCAAATTTAAAAAAAAAGACCACAACATTATTTTTTTTTTTAATTTATGGTGCTCTAGGATGCAACATAAAAGACTTCATTTGGAAGATTCAAGTCAAATATGATCTACGTCTATTCTGGTTTTACAGTCAGGCTGTTCCTAACACAGAAAACGCAATTCAGAAATGTATGGGGGGAAAGGTAGAAATCCCTAATAACTCAAGTAATATTCATGAAAGGTCTAATCCTGACCATTCTAATGTCAATGGGAGAACTTCTCTAACCAGGAGTTGTTGTCTCAGCTAAACTATTTCTAATTCCTGTGAGATGTATACCTAAGGAGCTTTTTCAGTAGTTGCCAAGGCTTAGGCAGCTCAGTACCAAAATTTTAAAAGATTCAAGTGGATAAAATGCATTTGATTCAAGACAAGTAATGGTCTTACCAACAGTTCAAGTGACAAAATCACTGTATTTTATAAACTGATATATAAAACTTACATTCTGCCTTTGGTTGAAGTAATAAGCCACAGAACTCACAAAAGTTTGAGTCTTTTGACAATTTATAAGTGACAGCTCAGAGCAAGAAACTCGGACTTCAGGTCTCTCAGTGACAAAAAGTAATTAGTTTGAACCTACACAAGTTTGCTTGCAGTTAAAGACAAGCTGAAGTGCTTTATATACCCTGCAGAACATCATCCTTTCAACACTGTGCAAATGAGCTTTCTTTGCAGGCTTGCGCAAGTTTATTGTAAACTAAGGCCAGACACTGTCTCAGAGGAGTTGAGTGAAATCTAGGGACAGAATTTGGCCTATTCTTTTTAATCACCTGCAAAATTAAAAAATGCCATCTCTTCCAGGCACAAATTTGTCAACTCCTTTCAAACAAGGCACCTACAATAAGCCATAATGACACAGCAAATTATAATGAATAACACAAAAAAGCAAGCATTAAATAAACTCATATGTGAATACTTCTATAGCAGAAGTACAGAGAGGTTCAGATCTGTGTAGCCAAAGAATGTATAAATTAATTCAATCTCTACCACCCCAGCAGGCATTTAAAATTATGTGGGTGGTTTCATAAAATGATGAGGCAACAAACTATTACATTTTATTTCATAGATAAATCCATACTTTAGGAAGTCTTATAGGCTGTATGCACATAATAAAAATTAAAGAAAAACGTGAGGTGATGATACAAGGTTTCCTTCAGCCTTTGACATTTAAGGATGAACACTTTCATTGCTCATATACATTGTCACTGAATCTGTGGAGTTCATCTAGGTACTTCTTGCCAATTAGAACATTGTGAACCGTAACGTGCTTTACTGAGAAATGCAGGGAGAGCTATTTCTTTTTGAAGATGTATAAAGAGCACTGGTGACTTGAACAAGGTCTTCCAGTGCTTGAGTCACAAAGATTGGACTAGGAAATAGTTTTCATCTAAGTCTTCATTCTTTCTTTGTTCCCTGGGTCTCACTACGTTGGTATAATGAAAAACCTGTGGGACAAACTTCTGAACTGCAACTCTTAGCACAGAGTGACTATTTTCATTGAGCGTAACACTTTTATAAGGCAGTGAAAAAGCATGTGCAATTTCTACAGCAACCTAGTTAGCACCTAAAATCAACAAGAATGAAATGGCAGTCACTTGAAGTCATGCCTATATAACACAGAAATAATTGGGTCATTGCATTTTCCAATTTCTGACACAAAAACATTGAATAAAGCAAGAAAATTCATCCCCATCAAATACACTGCTGTTACTTTCACTCTGAAGATATTCTTCAGTGTTTCATCCTCAGTGTCACTCCCTCTGCTCTCCTAGTCCCACACCAATGACAAATTGCCAGTCCTCCTAAACTCCAGCCCCATTTCAGCATTTCATTTTCTCTAATCTCTCTCTCAGTGGAATAAAATATTGCCCAGCAATGTTTTCTGAGAAATTTCATTTATAGGTTATAGACATGAAAATACACATTGTGGTCAATTTTTAAAAATCTCACTTCTGTAACTCTCTCCAACTTCATAAGAGAAAAAGGTCGATTTGCTCAGAAGTCATAGATTTCAAACCTGTGTATATATAGAACTTTGCTTTGAAAAGCAGAGCCAAACATCAGTGCCTATATTTGGTTACAAAGCTACCTTTAGGCTGGCTTGAAAATCTCTGTCCTTGGTGGAAACACACAGACACAAAATGCATTTTTTCCTTTTTTAACAGTGATTTCTTGTCTTCATAGTTTCATAAATTCTTATAGTTTTTTCCATTAAGCACTTTTAAGCACACCCAAGTAAAGCAGGACCTAGGTGATTTCCCATCAAATCTTGCACCTACCAGAGACAAGATAACTTTTCTGTCATAACCACATTCTTTGGGGTTTTCTCTCATGTCTAATAAATGTCTTTGGGATTACAGAGGTGATCTACAGTAAACTATGACCTGCTGATATTCCGCAGTTGGTGAACAGAGAAAATTATCATTCAAATATTCCGGGGACTGGGGGGGGATGAAGGGGAAGAGAAAGGAGAGAAAGGAACCTGTTAGTTATTAGTTCATACAGAATTTAGAGAAAGAGACCAAGATGAAATTTCTGCACTCCTAGATAAATACTGTACAGTTCTCCAGTACAGATAAGAGATGAATGACTTAGGATAGAGCCTCTCTCGCTGCACACTCCAATCTGTCTTAGTGTTAATGGAATTACACACACTTAATGAAACGCAGAACCATATCTCTCTGTTGGTGTCTAAACAAGGAAATAAAAAGTGTGTTTATTTCAGGAAGAGAGCTTGTACAGATAAAGTATGACATTCCTAAGGGTGTTCTTACTGCAGTTGCCTTTTATCACCTTAATGGACAGTCAGTGTTGCCAGGACCATGACGAAGGTACTGCTTCCTTACTAGCACTAACAGTCTAAAGGATGCCTCCACTGCAATTTACCTCTGGATTAGGACTTTATTTTACAAATAGCAGGAGATATTTGTACATAACTATGCTGTCAACATAAATTCATTTTAAAAATTCAATATATTTAGTATTTTTCTGAAGTGTCAAGATACACATAAGTATAATGAAATCAAAAACAAATTAGAATATCATCTTTCATTTGAAAAACACAAGATATTTCAACGTCTTGCAGTGGAAGGTTTGCTGGTTTAGGGTGTTTCAGATTCAACGGCAACTTGTATGCTTATTTGTTTTTACATCTCCAGTGAGATTAAGGATTTATGGTCTGACACTGTTATCTGCTAAAGAGATTGAGAGTGAGATTCAACTCACAGATTAAATGTAGGTGTGTCCTTATAGGAATCCAAGTAGATGCGTCTGAGCTCCTTGTTAATTCTGTCACAGGAGCAAACAAATACATTCAGGGATGAAAAGAAAACTGAATCACTCCCTAGACTCCAGTGACAGTGCTGATTAAGGAGTAAACTTTGCATAGGTGAAGGCAGTCAGTGTATTTGAGATGCCATATGGGACCATGCCTGGCCTTCCAGCATGTGAGTCACTCTCAAAGTCCTGCATTGTGTCTGTTAAGGCTGTAAAATCATAGAACCACAGGATAGTTTGGTTTGGGAAGGACTTTTAAATATCATATAATGCCTGGCATGGGTAGGGACATCTTTCTCTAGATTAGATTGTTCAAAGCCTGTCAATCTGACCTTCTTCTACTGGGGACCCAGAGCTAGATGCAGTCCTCCAGGTGGGCTCTCAGCAGAGCAAAGTAGAGAGGCAGAATCCTCTCCCCTGAGCTGCTGGTCACACCTCTTTTAATGCAGCTCAGGATACAATTGGCTTGCAACCTGTAATATCTCCAAAGCTGCTCTTCTGCAGGAAACTGAATCCTGTTCCCTGCCTGCAACTGAGGTTCAGAAAGTAGTTATCTGAAAGTCAGCTTCGAAATTTTGGTGACTTAACAGAAGCTGATGTTAGTGGAGAACAATATTGACCAATACAATTGTTAGAGACACGGCTCCTTCCTAGATCCTGAGTGAAATCCTAAATTTAGGTGTGCTGTATCCTGTGTGCCACTCTTGCCCCCGTGCAGCCTGCTCCATTTCATGCTCGGCTGCTCCCGCAGCCCTCTCTAGAAGACAAGTTGAGTCCTCAGCAACTCTTTCCCCCATCAGAAGAGCACAGCTGTATGAAGAGGGGTGTGCCATGACCAAGAGATGAGAGAGATGATACCACTGAAGGAAGGGCCCTCCCATGCAAAGAGTTAAGAGTGTGAGACTCATACCCAGGATGGCAGACCAAGTGCAATTGCAGTACAGGGATCAGTACAATTAGCTCACAGCACACACACACAGTTGGCTTAATAAAAATACTTCAGATCTACTAGGTCAAGTTTTCAGAAATATAAATATCAAAGCCAGCACTGACCAGTTGCTCCCTTGGGGCTGGGGAGCAGAGTGCCATGGGGATCTCAGAGGGGAGAGTTGTGGGCAAAGCCGGGATCAATAACAGGGACACCAACAGTCTCTGACACTTTTGGGGAGCAACAAGCTGAGGCCTCAGACCAAGTCAGTGGAGAGGCAAGGCTAAGCACAGACACCCCCACAGCATTGCTGAGCTGAAATGGAGCTCAGAGTCCTAGGTGAGTGATCTCAGATTGAAACCCATAGAGGACAGTAACGCCTGGATGTGCCTTCAGAGCCATGCACTTTATCTCAGGAGATATTTTTAATAATGCTAAAAGCTTCCTTAGTGAATCCCTTGTCCTAGATCCCTAGTGTCCTAGATCTCTATTAGAAACCTGACTGCAAGCAAGCCAAGACACACTCTAATATCAATGTAATGAAATCTGTACGTAGCCATGTACATTTTCCAACTAGCATGTCTAACATCAACTTCCCTGTCTTGCTACAGCCAAACACTCATCTACAAGTGAGTTCTGAAGGTCCATCTATTATGACTACCTCCCAAAGGCTGAATCACACAAGCATTTTTAAACCACAAGAATGCTTTACTTTTCTCTATCCAGCTCTAGAGGGGTTGATTACCCCTTGTCAGAAACAGTTGCCCAATCTGACAGTGGAACAGCGACTTAATTCTTCTGAGGCAAACTCAGACATATTGGCTTAGACAATATAAATGTTTGGTTGAAGATTACCTGGCTGATTTTGCCTGCAGCAAATTAGAAAACACATGTATGTGTCACTTTGCAGGTCTGTATCACAGAACCACAGAATATACTTGAGTTGGAAGGGACTCACAAGGATCACCAAGTACAACTCTTAACCCTGCACAGGATCACCTCCCCCAAGAGTCACAACATGTACCTGAGAGTATCATCCAAAGACTTCTTGAACTCTGTCAGGCTTGGTGTTGTGGCCACTTCCCTGGGGAGCCTGTTCCAGGGCCCAAACACTCTCTGGGTGAAGAACGTTTGTCTAAAATCCAACCTAAACCTCCCTTGACACAACTTCAGGCCATTCCCTCAAGTCCTGTCACTGGTCACCACGGAGAAGAGATGAGAGCCTGCGCCTCCTTTTCCCCTCACAGNCCTCACAGGGAGGTTGTAACTGCAATGAGGTCTCCCCTCAGTCTCCTCTTCTCCAGGCTGAGCAGACCAAGTGCCCTCAGCTGCTCCTCATATAGCTTCCCCTCAAGGCCCTTCACTATCTCTGCTCCCCTCCTTTGAATGTTCTCTAATACCTTAATGTCTTTCCTATATTGCAGTGCCCCAAACTGCACACAATATTTGAGGTGAGGCTGTCCCAGTGCAGAGCAAAGCGGGACAATCCCCTCCCTCACCGGGCTGGTGATGCTGTGCCTGATGCCCCCCAGGACAGGGTTGGCCCTCCTGGCTGCCAGGGCACTGCTGACTCAGATTCTACTTGACATCAACCAGGACCCCCAGGTCCCTTCCCACAGTACTGCTTTCCAGTATCTCATCCCCCAGTCTGTATGAATGTCCCATGTTGCCCCAACCCAAGTGCAGAATGTGGGACTTCCTCTTGTTGGACTTCATATGGTTGGTGATTATCCAGTCCTCTGATTTGTCAAGGTCTCTCTGCAGGCTCCCTGCCTTCAAGTCAACGGTTCCTTCCAGTTTTGTTTCATCTGGAATCTTGCTCAGTATCCCTTCCAGTCCTGCATCCAAGTCATTGATGAAGATGCTGAAGATCACAGGGCCTAAGAATCCCACTAGTTCCAAAGCTTACTCTTACTTATATAAAAGCCTGTCTTGACTGTTTCTGTATATATATAATGGAAGTGTCTGCTTTTGTCTGTTAGAATGTTTTGCTTTGATAGCAACATTTACCTTATTATTTCACTGTATTGCAGCTGTACTGAGCAAGAGACACCTCTGTCCTTCCCCCATGTAAACTGCCTTCATTTCCAAGGGAGGCAACAGCCCAACCTTCAATTGGACAGAGTTTCTAATGGCTGGGAACAGGACACACAGAAAGGAATTTCTGCCCTGTACACTAGGGAAGCAGGGGCAATGAAGAGCAGAGATAGACCTAAGAGCCTTCTCAAAGCTACCAAATCAAAAGTAGTATAGTTTGAAGAGGAAAGATCCTTCCTTACAAAAATGGGGTTTTGGCATGAAATACCATGTAACAGCCAAATAACAGCCAAATTAGAAATTATCGCCTTTTCTTTTCCTCCTTGGAGATCAAGAAGCCACGCAGAGCACACAGGTAGGCTTGTCCTTTTTGAGATGTCTAAAATTACTCAGACTTCACTTACACAAAAGGTAGTTCCTCTCCAGGGCCCTAGGAAGAATATTCAAAGGAAGACAGCAAAGATAAAAATAGGCTACCTCCTGGCTTGGCTTATTAGAAAATCCATCATTCTGGTGTGAATAGGGTCTCTTAGACTTAGTTGATGCTCACAGAAGGGAATATAAGCTCTCCTCCTACCCTGACAGCCATTTTCTTCATTTATTTCTTAATTAACTTTTCAGAGCACATCAAAAACAATCAGGTCAGAAAACAACTCATCTTTCACTCACGCTTCAGAAACAATTCTTTAATATTGCCTGTCAGAGGCTTGAGGTGAGTTTAGCACTCTGCGGTTAAGTGAGGAAGAACAGGACTATTTTCAGAGTGTATTAAAGAGATTTGAACTATTCAGTAATCCTAAAAAGAATGCAACTTAAAATATATTGTCATATAAGTAGTGAAAAAGGGAGGGAAACTCTTGGACTTCATAATGTTGCTCAGTGCCCAAGAGATCTTTTCCGTTGCTGTGGGTCCTGCAGTCACAACTTCACAGCCTGCCTTTCACTGCCAGCTCTGTACCCTCTCACTCAGGTTACTAAAGCAGCATTTTCCAGATCCTCCAGGGCTGTATTTTTCCCTTTTTGCTCTAATACTATTTCTCTCATGTTTATAATCTCATGGCCTTGCACCTACAAAATCTGCTGTGTTGTTGTAGATTTTTCCTTTTGCCATTGGCATGGGAATCCCCCACTCCTTCCCCTCTTTCTCCTACCCTTGTTTGCAGTGTTTGATTTACATTATGGGAGCCAATAATGCCATTCAGAGGGACCTTGACAGCTTAAGAGCTGGGCTGATGCAAACCTCATGAAGTTCAGCAGCGTACAAGGTCCTACACCAGGGTAGTGGCAATCCCAGACACACCCACAGGTTGGGCAGAGAAATGACTGAGAGCAGCTCTGCAGAGAATGACTTGGGGGTGATGGTTGATGGAAAACTTAACATGAGCCTGCAGTGTGTGCCCGCGGTCCTGAAAGTCAACCGTGCCCTGGGCTGCATCAAAAGAAGGGTGGACAGCAGGTCAAAGGAGCTGATTTTTCCTGTCTACTCAGCTCTTGTGGGATCCCACCTGGAGTGCTGCATCCAACTCTGGTGCCCCCAAAATAAGAAGCACATGGAACTGTTGCAGCAAGTCCAGAGAAGGGCCACAAAGTTGACAAGACCACTGCAGAACCTCCCCCTTGAAGACAGGCTGAGAAACTCAGGGCTGTTCAACCTGGAGAAAAGCAACTTTCCAGTATCTGAAGGGGGTCTCCAGGGAAGCCTGAGAGAGACTCTTCATAGGATAAGGAGTAATGGGTACAAACTGAAAGGAAGAAACTCAGGTTTGGTATTAGGAAGAAATTCTGTATTATGAGGGTGGTGAAACACTGGAAGTGGTTGCCCAGGCCTGTTGTAGATTCCCAAACCTGGCAGTGTTCAAAGCCAGGTTTGGATAAGCCTTGAGCAACTTGGTCTAGTGGGGGTTGTGTCCCTGCCCATGGCAGAGGAGGTTGAGACTAGATGACCTTTAAGGTCCATTTCAACCCCTTAACATTCTATGAGTCTATGATAATATTGAACTGAGCTTAACAACTTAGAGCAGCACCTCTCTCTCATCAAAGCATGGTCCCATCCCTGCTGATAGCACCATAAACAGGGACAATAAAAGAGGGTTTGAGTAGGCTCTGAAAATAGAAAATGTATTTACCCTAGGAAACTTTATTTTTCTGATGGGTGGATTGCACTGGAGTAGGCATCTGGTAACAGTATTTGACAGGGGACACTCAACATTTCTTCTGGATGGAACTGGGCAAAGCCTTTCAGCTTTTTCTTTCACTCAGGCTCTCTTCTGTTTCTAGTATTTTCTCCCAAAGTAACCTTCACAACTACAGCTGATGTATGTTAGTAGCTACCGACCTTGCCAAGAAGTCTTTGAACATGTGAACCTGGCTCAACATCCTTTGTGAAGCAATAAAAGAGCTATGTTTGTAGTGTTAGAGATACCATCTTGATAGGCTTGTGGAGTTCCCAAGTGGAGTACAATGGGGATTAGAGAAAAAGGCAATTAGAAGAGTCAGAGCAAAGAAGACAGCCTCAGATCAGGATTCAAGGCTTGGAAGTAAAATCAAGACAATGTAGAAGTTCACTGAGCTATGGGATAATAAACCATTAAAATGATATAGAGCTAGGACAAAACCTCCATCCAGAAGCTGGAGTCAGAGAGAGCTGTGAAAAACAGCATGAGAACTATTCAAAGGGTAGAAGCACAGACATTAGAACTGTTCGGTCTTCAGACAGATTTTGTGTTTTTAAGAAGCAAAATCATTTTATGAAAGTCTGGAGACAGGGACTGACAGTACTGAGAAGGAAGCAGAGTGAAAGTGCTATAATAATCCTGCTGTTAGCAAGGCTTCACTAATAGTCAAGACTTCTGCAAGCAGGGAATCAGGATGATTTGTTCAACTAAGATGCAGCTACATTCAGGGAATACAATAACATAAAATTATTAACATAAACTTATTATTAGAATGTTATAATAAAATAAAATTATTAATTGTAAATATTTTGTAGGATTCAGTGTTTATTTCTATTGCAAATTAACACATTATCAGGGTTTCAATGTTGTTCATTGTATTTGGTGTACTACACAACAGAATACCCTTTGGAGGTTGAATGTACTGAAGAACTGAATGATTTTGAACATATTTGTTCACATTCTGTATAGCAATAACACATTATGTATAGCAAAAGACACAAGTCTGCCTGGGGAAATCATATGGTAATAATTTCAAGGTTATTTGAAGAGACCAGAGAATCGAATTCAAACTGGTTTGAACTTGGCACTACTCAGTTACAGGGTAGTCCCTGCTTCCAGGGAACTTGTTTAATATAAATCTTGGAATTTCATTTAATTACTGGCTACTGAAGTTAAAAGCAGAGAAAATGGGAATTCCTATAGCTATCACATAAAATCAGAGCAGATTATAATCCAGAATTACGCCACTTAATACCTTAGCAGGTCCTGTGAGGTGATCAGGAGGGAGTGGAGACCAGGAGATGACACAGGTGGCCCTTTGGCTCTTCCACAAGAGGTGAGGGGGTCTTGAGTCCACATGACCCTTTGACAAGTTGTCGTATTTTTAAGTGAAACAGTAGTATTTTAGGGTGAGTCGCGACTATGAGGACCACAGGGAGAAGACCTCTCACATAAACTTTTACATATATATTGGTTAGTTGGCAGTCATAGACAGTAATCAGTCTAACAGAGACACTGGCAAAATGCAAATCCTTGACATTTTAACATCTGTGTCACTGTAACACATTCTGAGTAAATGACAGAACATATAAAGGATTGTCTGTATCTGGCTACAAAGAAGCAGCACATGCTTCACTCTCTACCAAATACAACACAAGAAATACACTTCCATGTCCTGCTCTTTTCACCACAGCAAGAAGCAAAGATAGTGACAAAGAGAGGTGCCAGACCTGTGCTGTGGGCAGTCCAAACCTGGGAACTGCATTGGCTAGCGCTGCAAATACTGTGCTATATCCAGTCCCAAGTGCTAATTGTAGAACCCTACATCTCCTATATATGTTAGATAATTAGCAAGCAGTGTTCCCCAATGAAAGTTGTAATTCCCTTTTGCTTTCCTTTATTAATTAAAATAACACATTATAATATTTTCTTGATTTTTCTGAGGTGATAGCCACATTTCTGCCTATCAGCAAACAGCAGTAATTCCACAGCTTTCTTGGGGAGCAAAATGACACAAGCAAAGGAATAAATCTCTGGTGTCAGTGGCTGTTCAATTCATTCTACACACACTGACAGGCAATCTGATATAGTTTCTGAGGTCAGCGTACATAAATAGCAGCTTATGCTGTTTTCAACCTCCTAAGCCCATATCTTATATGGATTCATTTCCTGCAAATGAGTTTATAAAACACCTTCAGACAATGTTTAGAGACAAATATGATAATGGCGATTAGTGCTTTTTTGTTTCCAAGTTGTTCTCCAACCATAACACCTGGTCTATTCTGCAGCATGGGAACATGCCATTATAAACAAATTACTACCCTTAGCTTCCCCATGGACACCCCCTTGTTGTGG
>VXAU01000458.1:0-16595 GCA_013399695.1 Formicarius rufipectus | reverse complement strand
TGCTGAGCTTTTTGGGCTGGAAGTCAGCCTGAAGAAGACAGAAGTTCTCTATCAATCTGCACCTCAGGAACTTTTCCATCACCCTCACATCACCATAGGTGAATCAGAGCTTAAGTCAGTCCAGCAGTTCACTTATCTGGGAAGCATCATTTCCTCGGATGGTAACACTGACAAAGATATTGACAACAGGTTAGCAAAGGTATGCAGAGCTTTCAGAAAACTCCCTAAAAGAGTCTGGCGCAATAAACACCTGAAGAAAAGTACAAAGATCAGTTTCTACAGAGCCATCGTACTGTCTACTACTCTATATGGGTTTGAATTTTGGGTCATCTACCGCCACCACCTGCGACTCCTCGAATGCTTCCACCAGCGCTGCCTCCGTACAATCCTAAACATGCCCTGGTCTGATTATGTGACTAATGTGTCCGTTCTGGAACAGGCAGAGGTCACCAGTGTCGAGGCCATGCTGCTGAGAACACAGCTGTGCTGGACAGGGCACATCTCCAGGATGGAGGATCACCGCCTCCCTAAGATTGTGCTCTATGGTGAACTCACCACCAGCTGCCACAAGAGAGGAGCCCTGAAGAGGAGATACAAAGACGTGGAGACACACAATCTATAACGCTGCTGTCTCCTTTGAAACAGCATGAAGAATCAGTCTAGAGGAGAAAAGGCAACGCTGAAAGAACTGTGCCCTGATAGTACCACCTACGGAAACTTTCTGCTGTGCCTTTTGCAACTGGGTTTGCCTATCTCGCATTGGCCTTATCAGCCATCAGCGCTTGCAGCAAGTGTGGGTAAAACCCTCCCAAATCTTCGTTCGCGAAGTCTAGCCATGATGATGATGACTGAATGCAGCTGTCACAACTGTTGTCCTGTGAACAATGCATTACTGGCAGCTGACATTACAGTTAGCCAACGCTGTTCAGTGACCCCACTCCCACTGCTTTCATCAGGCATCAGACTGATCTCTTCTTTTACTGCCTTAGACTTTGAGACTGCTATGGCTTCATATGTTTGTTTCATCTGGAATCTCACTCCAGAACCACCAGAATGTTTTTCATAGTACTTCAGCCACATCAGCATAAAACCTCTCCCCTCTGTGATCTTTTGAACTTGAAGAATGATGACCATCTTGCATTTTCAAACCAAGAAGTTCCTTACAAAACTCCAGCATCTCCACCTGCAATAATTGGAGATGTATCAAGCTCAAGCACAGAATAGGTTTTCTGCCTGCAAGTGGTAAATGTTTCAGGAGGCTGATTCTCTACAAGAGCCTCTCTCATTGAAATCATAGATTTGGCAACATCTAACTATTAATCAAGTGTTGATTCCACCAATTTTCTGACAACACACATGTAAACAATTTTTTGAAAGACACAAAATTTTGAAAATGCAGTATTTGATTTCACTCTTGAAATTATTTCTCATACATAACTTTAGAAATTTTTACTTCTTGTGACAAATAAATTATTCAATTTATCTTTGTTCTGTCACATCTTTTAAACATGCAGACTATAACTCAGCATTTGGAGCACCAATGATTGGTTTAGTTCTGAATAGAACCTGCCTGAAAGCAGCGTCTTACTCATAGTCCTGACTTACAAGTGACAGCTGTAGTTCTCTGAACTGCTAGGAACATGTTTTGCACAAATGTTTAGTGCAGTGGCTACAAACCCTTGCCTCAAAGCTACAATAGTATACAAAATGCATAGCCTCACTGCATAAACTTGGCAAGTTTATACACATTAGTCTAACTTTGAAAATATTGAAGACAATGTTTCCAGAAGGACATACCTTAAAGCTATGGCAATATAGATGTACAGAACACATGGGACATTGAATTGCACAGTAGCTGAATATTCAAGAAAGAAAATGTTTGAACAGTACACATGGGATATCTCTCTTTGGAGTGGTATCATCAACCCAAAATGTCCTCTATAGTTATCAATTTTAATCAAAATAAGCAATGATTAGCCAAGGACATCCATTCAAACTTTAGAAGTGGTTCTTCATGAATATATTATAGTCCAAACTATTTCTCTAGGGAAATTGTGGTAACTTATGATTAGACTACTGACTTCACAACCTGAAACAAATTTAAAAAAAAAAAAAAAAAGGCAATTGGATTTACATTTATCAATTTTTGACTGACATTCAATCAAGAAATGTTGTCTTGCAGTAAACAGCTTTGCAAACAGTACTGCAAAATCAATGTGTTTGTCCCTGATGGAATAGCCTGAGCCTTGTCTTTTCCTAGAGCTACATCTTGGTTTTTTGGACCTTCCTTTCCAGATCAGCATCAGCCCAGTTTTAGAAATAAAATCTACGTGAATTGTCTGTTCACTGCTCTTACATAGGGATTAGGGGGAACAAGGAAAACTAGGGATAAGGCTCTGATTTTCCTAGCATAATTTCCACAAAAAAAAAAAAACCTGTCAAAGGAATCTCTCCAGAGTAATTTTTTATGTCTAAGAGAAGTCCACCTTGAATATTAAGTTCGGGTTTGCTTGTTTAAGTCTGAGACCCAGGAGCCAGGGACTGGTTCTTCTGGACTGTCCTGGCTGCATCTGTGCATCCACAGTGGTACTGCAAGAATGAAGTTGGGTTGTGAATCCCTCCCATAGCAGAGTCTCCTGGTGCCTAGAGGACATCAGCTGCAACAATACATTCTGTTTTTACTGGAGCCTTTCAAGGATAATAGAAAAGTGCATGAGTTTGGATAAGCAGTATCTCAATTACTATTTAAACAGGCCAGTTGGCATGTTGCAACCATGTGTTTCATAGCTGCTTGTTTTCCTCACTTATAGTTGCTATTCAGACAGAAAAAAAAAAATAAATTCACTAAATAATTCCTGCTACTGCTTCCCCATAAACAAACTTTTTCTCTGATGTACCTACAGAGACCTTGAATAAATCAGCTTTGCCTGAGTATGTAAAAGGAGAAGAAAGTTATGTTTTCCAACTTGATGTCCAAAGTCCCAGGAAGATTCATCAGCCTCACATGGTGTTTTCTCCGAATAAAACCAGGGTGGCAGGAGTATCTAGTGCACAAAGGCCCTGATTTAAGAAGACTCCTAATTTAGCTCCTACCTGCCCTTTCCTGGTTTCCTTGTGTCCTTAGTCACCCATCAGCAGAAGTGGGCTTTCTGTAGTTACCTCCTTGGTAGGCACTTGGAAATTACCAGTTCAACAGCCTGATGCGTGAAGTTTCTGCAAATGATTTTCCACTACTCTGAACTACAAATGTATTAAGACAGACTACCATTACTGAACTTCATGAAGGTTTTAATTTTTTTTTTCTACACCCTCCACTCTTCTAAAGAACTCCAGTTTAAAGATAACCTGTATTCATGGTGGGATTTTAGCCAAGCAAAACCAGGTAATAGCAGAAGAGGTAGTTGTTAGCAGGTTACAGACAACAGGAACCTTGCTGCAGCAGTACTCCTCAGAAGGGTGTTTCTTCCTGTGCCTCCACTCCTGAACTTATTATAGCAAGTATGGACAGGACAGGTCCAAGTGTCATCTTTCAGGAATGCAGGGAGAACTTAGGGTTGCACTGTTCCTCTTCGAGGAACATCTTACAGGATGATCTGGTACAGTCATCTCTTCTATGTATGTCTTTTGTTAAAGGAACAAACTGAAACCCCAAAGCTCTTCCTCACAAACAACAGAAAGAATTACATGAAGCATTTTTGCGAATTCCTCTTTCACCAGAGAGTGACTGCTATTTAAGCAGAGCACTCAGTGTCCTCAGTGGCTGAACCAGTCAAGTCCTATTCATGTTCCCCTGCCCAACTCTGACAGGGCATTGCAGCCCTCACCCACAGTGCTCCCAGTACTCAGAGCCATGTTATAACCTGCTGCACTTCCTGTACCTTGGTTTGTGCAAGCACAAAAGGTCCAATGAAAAATACCACTCCTGAGCAAGTTAATCCTTAGGAAAGGGGAAAGGATAACAAAATACTCTATCACCTTTGTTGAGCATACAGAATGAAGAAAGCATTCTGTAGAGAAAAAGAGTTTTATAGGTGTGGAATAACGAATATAGTTAAAAATTAAAGGAGAGTAAGAATTACATAGGAGACTCAGTTGTCACTTTCCATATGGAACACGGACAAGATGTCCCACAAACACTCCCTGAACACTGAGAAACACCTGCTATGGCAGATGCAACAGAGAGGGGAGTAGCATGAAGGCACTCTAGCCTCCCACCACAAGTATCCTACAGAGACAGGAATATGGTTATCCTTTGCTGTTTAAAGACCATGCCGTATCTTTATACTAAGGACAGATGCCAAGGACAACTACCCAATTAAGCACTAATGATTAGAGTCACTCAAACTCCACCTAAACCTAAAGAAATAATACAAAAGTAAGCTGGAAATAGAGACAAATTGGATGAAGATTCCATTGATACTGTGGGAATAGTTGGTGGGCTGAAACTGTCTTCCCTCCACCAAGGATGCCTATCAGATTGGAAACTTACTCTGTGTGCACTGAATGCTGCTTCCAGGCCTAGAGCTTGTGCTTCACTATGTAATATATTGGAATATTGTTTTGTATCAGTTTGTGCTTGTGCTCACTTTATAGTAGTATTAGATTGCTTTTAATACATTTTTGCAGTTAGACACTATCACAAATGACCTACAAACCCTACTAATCTGCCACGACTTGTATTAATAAAGAGGGTTATTCTGTAAACTGTTAGAGTGTATCCTTTATAAGGTGCTGACAGTTTGGCAGCAGTGGAATAACATGCTGGAAGGCCTTTTGGCCAGAACTCTTGGTTCACCCTCATGGAATGGGCAATGAAATTACTGCCAATCCTGTGAATCCATTCAGGGAAGAGTTCCCTTACAGGATACCTGATGGACTGGATCACACATAAATTGTTTTGTTTTCCCTGGTGCACTAACAGACAAACTGTGGGTCAAGAAAATCGCAATTCTTCCCCCATTTCACATGGCAACCAGACAATCCAATACTGTTGGGAGATCAAAAAAAACACTCGCACTTGACCGCATTTCAATAACAGCCTTTCTTCGGGTGCCTCACAGAGACCCAGCCTGGGGTGTTTGCTTCCTGACTATGCATCATGGAACAGTAAGGGTGGAAATGAAAAGACCATGCCTAAAAAGGCTGCAAACACAGTGTAGAGAAGTTTCCTGAAGTAATCTTGCTCTGTATCAGCCTCTGCAATGGCAGCAAAGGGACTAAGGGAGGACAGGGCTTCAGCAAAAACTGTGCTGATTCCTCAAGGACTCTGAGGTCACTGAAGCACATATAACTGCATCTCTTCCATTAGCTGGTACTACATATGTTTGTGTTTTCTTCTACAAACAAATAATGCTATATAGGACAATACAAACCTAATTAATAAAACTAGGCTAGAATGCTTAAAATGAAAGCAAATATACTAAAGTGATTCCCTTTTGATGTTTCTGCTCAGAGGCATTAATCTGCTTGCTTTTAATACAGGTATACTGTTGCATGCAAAGGCATGGGATTTGATGACATTTTAAAAGAAATATTTGAAAAGCAAAACAAAGATGGTCTTTCTATGTCTTACATACAAGTGGATGAAGAAATGTAAATAAGCAAGGATAACATCTGCAAACAAGATCATAGCATGGTGACTTAAACCAGTAGCTGAGCAATAAGTTTGGCTTATTTCTGTAAAATTAAAGAACAGCCATCCCTTTCCAATAGAATTTGAGATTTACTGTTTCAAGTAAATTTGCTACTCAAAGTTTCTGAAAAGCACAGGAGCACATGGAAGTTTTTTACTGCCTTCAGTGTCTGGTGAGGACATAGTCTCATCTCAGTGGGAAAGTACATATCCAAAAAGTAAACCCACATAAGTCATTTACAGCAGTCTCCAGATTTATGTTCTCTCCTATGGATAATTCTTGACACATGCAAACTTCAAACCTGCAGTTTTATCTGCTGTTCATCAACTACTTAACCTCAAGTAAGTCAGTATAAATAATTGTAACATTTCAACAGAAGCTTTGAGTCCAGGCAAATGAATCACAAAGACAAATGAATGCTTCTATTATAAAAATTGTTTCTCGGTTATTTGCACCTTCTTGTATCCAAGCACCAACATGTACTCATTTCTTAAATTTCAGTTGTCATGTGCAGTACAATACAATCATATCAAGATTTTATCCGAAGTGCTTGAAACCGAAGTGATCTGGCTCAATGCTGTACAAATATTAAGTCAGTTACAATTACACTTGCATTCACACCTCCAATTTTTATTCAAACTATATTTTTATTCATTCTATTATCAGTTACTCTGTCTCTACTTAAATTTGTACAAAGTGTTTCAAAGTATCTGAATAAAAAGAGACTTAAATTAATTTAGCCTACTCTGCACTGCCATACTGACGCAATATTAAAACTTCAGTACTTCTTTTTCAGAAGATGGAAATACTGGTTCAAAAGAAGGTGAAATACATAATGGTATACACCAATAAGATTAAAATTAAGTCATAATTGAGTAAATATTTATGAGCCTTGTTACTAATCAGTTATGTACATCAGCACTTCAGATCAACATTGCTTTGAGGAGATTTGTCCCTGCCAACTGACAGCAGGCCTTCAGTTGAAGAATGAGCATGTTCTCAAAAAAGTAAATCACATGCTACTGATTTCTTTGCTCAGTTGCAAGGCTGCTCAGCAAAACCAAAGCTCAATGACTGAGTAAATTTTTACTTTTAGTAATTTGTTCTATAAGCAGGGTTCAAAGAATCACAAAATATGCTGAGCTGGAAGGGACCTACAAGGATCATCCAGTCCAACTCCTGGCCCTGCACAGGACCATCCCCAGGAGTCACGCCCTGTGCCCCAGAAGATCATTCAAATACCCTTGGAGTTCTTGCAGCCTAGGGGCTGTGCCCACTGCCCTGGAGAGCCTGGTCAGTGCCCACCACCCTCTGGAGGAAGAACCTTTTGTTGAGATCCAACCTCAGCCTGCCCTGACACAACTGCAGCCATTGCCTGGGTGCTGTCCCTGGTCCCCACAGAGCACAGATCAGTGCCTGCCCCTCCTGAGGAAGATGTAGCTGCACTGAGGTCTCCCCTTAGTCTCCTCTTCTCCAGCTGAACACACAAAGTGCACTCAGCCACTCCTCATGTGCTTCCCCTCAAGGCCCTTCCCCATCTCTGTTGCCTCCTTTGAACACTCCCCAAATGGTTGAATATCTTCCTTCCATGGTGTCAGCCCAAACTGCCCCAATATTGCAAGTGAGGCTGCCCCAACGCAGAGCAGAGCAGGACAATCTCCTCCCTCACCCGGCCAACCATGCTGGGCTTGATGCCCTCGAGGACAGGGATGTCCCTCCTGGTTCCAGGGCACTGCTGACTCGTGGCCAACTGGCCACCAACCAGGATACCCAGAGCTCTTTCCCAGGACTGATTTCCAGCCTCTCATTCCCCAGTCTGTACATACCTCCCGTGTTCCTCCATCCCAGATGCAGAATCCAGCACTTCCCCCTGTTGAAATTCCCACGGTTGATGATTCCCAGTCCTCTGACCTGTCCATGTTTCTCTGCAAGGCCTCCCTGCCTTCGAGGGACTCAACAGCTCCTCCCAATTTTGGATCATCTGCAAACTTTCTCCATGTCCCTTCCAGTCCTGCATCCAAGTCACTGATGAAGATATTGAAGAGCACAAGTTCTCTGTGGAACCCCACTAGTGAGAGGCAGTCAGTCTGATGTCATCCCAGTCATAGTCACCCTCTGTGTCTGACCCATGAGCCAATTGCTCACCCACCATATGATGTGTCTATCCAGCTGTGGGTTGGACAGTTTGTTCAGAAGAATCCTGTGAGAGACATTTAATCCCTTTATTTTACATTTACTTCCTATTGCACCAGTATGAAATGCCATTTGTAAACATTAACAAATCATAGAGAAAAAGCAATCACTATAAAAATTATATTAAGCATTGAAAGCATTAATTCAATATGTTAGCCACTTAACAAGAGAACAGTACATAACACATAATTTTCTCCTTTTCAAGTCTTTAAAATGGGTAAAGGATCCAAAGCACAAGGGGGAAAGCCAATCAATTTGTTGAATTATAATTCAAGGGGGAAAGCCAATCAATTTGTTGAATTATAATGAAGCACACTGAGAAAATTTTCTTACTTCTAAACTCCAGTCATTTTTAAGCCAAACCCATCAAGGTCAAACACCCTAATCTACTCCGTATAGCCAGAAGTTCACCCTTTCTGTTGTACCTTACACCAGGCTCACCAGAACTGGGGATGTCCTGGGCAGCAGAGCTGGGCATCCCTCCACACAACAACAAGGCAATGGCAAGGCAATGGCAGCCTCTGCTGCAGGATCCCCATGAAGAAATAGGCTCAGATAAGAGACTCTGCATACTTTTGTCCTTTTTTTTTTTTTTTTTTCTCCTTTCTAACAGTGTTTTATTAATTCATTTTGTGTGGCTTTGCATCAGCCTCAATGTGTGCATTTCTCATTGAATACAACAGAGCAGCTAGTATAGGTCAGGGTGGGGAGATAGTTTGTAGTTCAAACTTCTCCCCAGCTTTTCATTGAATGGCAGCCCTTTATACCAATCTGTAATGAACCTTCTGACCACAACTTCAGTTTATACACTCCTGGTGCCTGTTAGTTTGTCTTTCATCTCCTAAAAAATAAACACATGTACACTTTGGTTTCCAGATCGATAATATGCACTGAAAAGACTCTGATCCAGCCACAAAACAAGATGGAAGGTGGGATGAAAAGATTTTCCATTCTATGAAGATGAACTCTGCTACCAGAAAACCTGGTTTTGGAGCAAGACCACAGGACAGGGTATGAACAAAACATGTGGTTTTGCTAGACTTTTAAATGGTACATATGTAGTCTGCAATTAAAAAAAAAAAAAAAAGAAAGAGGAGAGTACTTCTGAAATCTAATTGGAACATTTGCACAACAGAGGGTAGGTTTACCTGGATAATTTTGACAGATAAATGCCATGTGTCAATATAGAAAGAAAAAGGATAATGTAAAGGTATCTGACTATCTGAGACATGAATGGAGTGCTGGAGACAATTCATTTTCAGACTCTGCTAGACTTCCAGTTTTTAAGCAGAGGAGTTCTGTACCTTACTGTCTAAAGACAATCTGATGTCCAGAAAGCTGGAAATAAAGTGCAAAAAAGTCTCAAAACAAACCAACCAAACACATAAATATCTTGCCTCTTCCAAACCCTGGACAAAGAAGGAATTCTAGTTTTATCACCTGCCAGGACACTCCTACATGAAAAACACTATTTGTGTTTTATGCACTTGGCTGGTGTTGTTGCACCATTGACGACATTGTCAAGGCTGTCATGATAGTTACATCAATTCCCAGAAAAAACGTACAACAATCATGGACTTCACCAGATGGAAGAAGAGAAACCCCAGTTGGAAGGTACTTGCTGTAAATGTTATGCTGTGCTTTTAGCACTGAATAGCACAACAGCATTGAAAAGTAGAATTTCTGTATAAAGATAAAACACTCCCACAGACATGCCAGAGCCCCTTGTTGAGAGGTCAAAAGCTCAGAGACCATAAAAAACACAAAGGAGATAATAGCATGGTGATAAACTGCACATGTGCACAGCCCTTTGATAAATTGGTCCAGGGAGTAGGAACCCTGCCCTGCTAGGATTGCACTAACCCTGGGGGTGCCTGCAGCCCTGTTTGTGCATCTCTGCTGCCTAGTGTTGTTTTGGGTTCCTTAAGTTAGCAAGGTAATGAAATAAATATACTCCTTGCATTCAGCCTGATTTTGTGGTTGCCCTGGTCACCTGCATTGTGTAATTCACACACAGCACATACTATAGCATTTCTTAAGATAGTAAGCATACAGAATTTGAAATTGATCCTGTTGAAAGTACTTGAATAAAAACATAAATCTGTATCATACATGGTTGTCCATGTACATACTTGAATATTAATATTTGAGAAAATATATGAAACATGAATCTCTTTGTGAAGGACTGTATTTGCTTGAAGGAGTCTTGGAAAACTCTCAAGCAAGCTTGTAATACTCTTGATATTATCTCTACTTAGTGTGTGTGGCAAAGAGACACTCATCCTTCTCCAATTCCATTCATGGATAAACTGAAAACCCAGCACTGCCACAGTAGTCATGATTTTATTTCCTGCTACTTAAAGCCTTACAACTCACCAGATCTAAACCATTTTGAGCCAACTCCTCACTGAGGCAACTACACTGTTCTAATCGCAAAGCAAAGCAAACTCCAGCTGAGAGGTTTTTTGCAAATGCTTTACTACACAACAGGGTATATTGTGAGCCAGTAGCAACACCTAGTTTGTAGGTAGCACATTGCCATGCTGTATTCTCCAAAAACTTAAATGAACAACCAAATTTAAAAAAAAAAATACAAGTAAAGTAAAATCTAATGCTGCTCACAGCATACTGCTTGTGGTATAAAGCAGAAAACTGACAATCACAAATAAATACAATCATTAAATACTACTGGCACCTCAAAAGAAGCATGTCTTCACAGATTCTGGGAATTGCTTTTCTTACATGAAATAGGATCAGTTGTGTTCATCTCTGAGGAAAGTGATGGAGGCCATGCCATGCAGCAAAACTCTTCTGCAAGAGCCTGGGTCAGACCATACACAAATCCACTGTTCACCCCTCTCTTCCAATGTGCAACTGGTCTCTTTCCTTTCCTGCTTGAACTCTCTTATTCATAGTGATACTTGATAATTATGTTTCTTTTCTGAAAACTCATCTGCTGACTCGTTTTTCCATTTGCTTTAAAATTACAGTGAAAGAAAACTAGGCATGTTATTAGAGACATACTTAGAAAGACTGACATATTCTTCACTGCAAAAAGAACTTCTTTTGAACTTCAATAAATTATTCTTAGAAATAACATGCCAGTGTAACCAGTCTAATTTTAGAAATGCTGGCTAGTCAGGTATTTTCTTCAGAAATCTTTCTCAAGTGATGCAGATGGTTGAAATAATAGCAAATAAGAATATGTGAACAAAATTGTAGTTCAACCTTAAAAACAAGAAACACCAAGATACTACTTCAAAAAATTTGAAGGAGGCATTAAATGCAAATTTCAGAGGCTACTCTAGTTTCAAATTTCAAAAGCTACAAACTTTTCAATTTCAGGAGGTCAGAGAGCCATGTTTTAACTACACGAAATCACACAGTTTTCTCCCCTTTATGATGAAGTTTGAAATACTTCCCTTGTCAGAAAGCCTGCACAAAGTCCCCAAGATCTGAGAGGGTAAAAGTTTCAGCACCTCATTTGTCCTGAAATGATCTAGTGTTTTCACAGTATAATTTGTTTCTTAGTTATATCCGTGCTGAAACAAAATCATCACATAGAAGTCCAAATTGTGGTGAATTAAGAGAACAACTTCTAATGTGTTACATGGATCTGCCTGCTTATGGAGGCTTGGCCTCAAAATAGTATGACAAAAGAACATCTTCTGCAGGAAACATGAGCCATGTAAAATGGAAAACGAGGACAAAATAGAACAAACTAATGTGAAATCTTCCAAATGAGGCAGATGTTTGGACATGTAAAGCTGATTTTGAGTCACTGGTACACGTTAGTGCTGTGCTCTTTGAGAAGGATATTTTACAGGAAAACACAATCACCAACAAAGCAAAGTAATTTTGCTGGTGTAAGAAAATGAAGAAAGAACCATGAGAAGGAGGAATAAAATGCAAATAAAACAATGCAAATGAAAATGATGCCAAGATATATTTCAACACCTGTTCTACAGAAAACATGGCTGCAATAACAGAAAAGTGTTCAGATTAATCAGGCAACACTCACAAGCAAGTTTTTTGACCTTAACTAACAGGAAAATCATCTCGTAATAATAGTAATAATAAAAAGAAATACACATTTTTTTAAATGTTGACTTTAGTTATTACACAATAATTGCAATTAAAAATATAACTAAGATATAATACAAATTAGGGGGAAAAACTCTGTAAATTCTATTTTGCAGGAGGATCAAAATGTCTTTATAAGTTGATTTACTTAAATTTCAGAACCTCTCTTTTCCTTAATGTCTGAAGTGAGCAATCGCAGAGGGAATCAAAAATTTGAATAGATATTTCTCTACTACATTCCAGAGAAAAGGAGTTTTAGAACTGTGACTGTTTGTCATGGGTTTCTGTAGCTGAATTTTAGTAGAAGGGGGGGTTTCCAGGACGGCTTCTGTTAGAAGCTGCCAGAAGCTTCTCCTGTCCAGTAGAGCCCATGACAGCCAGGTCCAGGAGGGACTTCCTGCTGATGGCCAAAGTTGAGCCAATTAAGAATCACAGTCACACCTCTGTGATAGCATATTTAAGAATTTAGGAGTGTGGGGCAGTTAGAAATTCCAGCCATGAGATAACAACGCAGAGACAAGGTCAGATCAGGAGGAGGCAAAGGAGGAACCCCATGCTGGAGCAGGGGTGGGGGTGAGAAGGACTGAAAGCTATTCCCCGCCCCTGCTTGCTGCAGCCCTTGGAGATCTTTTGGGGTGTGGAGACCCCCCTGCACCCTCTGGAGGGGCAGGTGGATGCCCGAAGAAGCTGTTGCCCTGTGGGAGGCCCAGGATGGAGTGAGATCCTGAAAGAGACTTGAGGCCATGACTGGTGGAGAAGGAGACCCATGCTGGAAGCAGGTTTTTTTTCCCCGGTAGAAGTGTTGCCCGGGGGATGGACTCATGTTGGAGACGTCTATTGAGGACTGTCTCCCATGGGAGGGACCCCATGGGAGCAGGGGAAGGACTCAGAGCTATGGTGCCCCTGCAGACCGTGGTGAGGACCATGGTGGAGCAGGTTGTCCCTTTGCAGCCCACGGAGCCCATCGGGGTGCAGAGACCCAACTGCCCCCCATGGAGTGACCCACAGGACAAGAGCAATGGCAGCAACAACAACTGCCTGCAAAACTCCCATTCCCTGCTCCCTCAGACTTCTGGAAAGAGGGAGGAGCGGAGTGTTCTTGAGACTGATTTATTTCTTACTTTTTCGTTTTATTACTTTTAGTTTTAGTTCTTACCTTGTTAGTAATAAATTTAAGTATATAGCTACTCTGAGTTTTGTTTTATCTCTCAGCTATTTTTTTTTTCTTCTTCTCATCTTTCCTCCTTTTCCTTTCCCTCTGAGAAAGGAGGGGGCCTGGAAGTTTGGGTGGACACCAGGTGAAAACTGCTGCACTGCTTTGAACTGAGGCTAATAACTTGTGCACAACAATTGAGTTAAAGATATGATCAAAAACACTCTCCTAATTCTGTGGAGTTGTTTTTCAGAACCTGCTCCATTCTAATGGTTTTTAATAGCCATCATTTCTGCCATGGGGACCAGAAGAGTAAGTTTTGCTCACCTGAGTGGCCTGAACAGCCCTTTCTATACCGGTGCTCATCATCAGTAAGGCAGGAGGAATAACTCCTTGAGGAGTACCAACATCCCCTCTTTCTGAACCGGGCAGTTGCCAACAAGGCAGGACATGAGTTTTACCAAACCACAGCTGCAAAGGAACACAGGACCCCACTGCTGCCTGACAAACTCAAGGCTGCTTCAGCTTCTTCCCCTTTCTTGCTCCAGGTAACAGATTATGCCTGTACAGACTCACGTGCTGTGGACTGGGGCCCTGCAGAGGCACCTCTGCTGACACCACATTATCTGTGACAATGCTCATGACCCAAAGAGGTTACAAATCAGTTTTTACATTTCCAAGCTATCATGCAGTACAACTCATTAAACATTATTTAAGCATTCCAAGAGCCTGGGAAAGAAACTAATATGGTTTAAAAAATGTTTCTGGGGAATTTTGCCTGCCATCGCAACCTCACAGCAGAAAACGGAACAGTCAGCAATTAATCCTGCTTGGTGCAAAACACACAAGGAAATATTTAGAACTACACCATTCCTTATATAGTCACAGCCAAGCCCATTCATCATCTTTTATGGTATTTTCTGCAATATATTTTCAAAGTTTAAAACATAATTAAAAGAAAATTAAAACAATGCGGACTCTCTCTCTTCTCTACTGCTAGCTGTCTCAGCAAGTGCCTGGAATCATTTGCCACTTGTAAATCAACTCTTTGATCAAAGGACCAGAACGGCTAATTCCAGACATCAAGGCAATCATTATCATCTAAGTTATATGAGTCAGCCAGGTGATCCCATAAGTAGAGCCAAGTGACCATGGCAGTAATTTACAACCCCTGGGGCATTTAGCTGTAGGGGTTTTTAGCAGTTCATCACTGGCCAAGGTAATAATGGGAAAGGATTATTTCTAGTTATTCTTTTTCACTAGTTGAATCTGTTCTTGAGGGACAGAACATGTCTGCATGAGGTTCTTATGCTCATCCTAAGTCTTGGCTGTGCTCACAGAAAGATATCCTATTTCCGAGAATAAAAAAGGTCTCTGTGCTGCTCTAGATACAAAATGTCAGATATAAGCCAATACCTTAATCTTCCTGTACTGGCTGTCAGTACGTCAGTATTTTCTTCGTCCTGCCTTTTAGCACTTAGGATTTCTGTTCTTAGACATTGATAAAAATATATGTGATAAAAATACTCACTGAACTTGGTATTTTTATTCCCTGCTCCATCACCATGGAAGTCATCAGCTTGGCTCAGTAAAAATTATTCTGTAAGTCAAATGGGACAAATTCAAATGTGAGGTTGAAATTTTCTTGGGGAAAAGTTATCAATAAATCAGGCAGGAAGAGGACGACTAGAATTTATTTTTCTTGTAATTGACATGTTAGGAGGAAAAGTATTAACAACTAAAAAAACTTTAAAAAATAAACCAAACAAAACAAAAAACAAACTCAAGACTGCCCTAAATAGGTTTTGGAAATGTTACCCCCTTATGCACCTTTACTATTACAGAGGGAGGGGAGGAAAAAAAAAAAACAAAAAAACAAAACAACCAAAAAAAACACAAGGTCATAGGTTTCTGTAGAAGAGGGGGCAACCCAGGATGGTTTCTGTTAGAAGCTGCTGCAAGCTTCCCCTGTCCTGTGGAGCCAATGACAGCCAGGTCCAGGAGAGACTTCCTACTTCATGGCCAGAGTTGAGCCAATTAAGAATCAGTCAAGCCTCTGTGATAGCATATTTAAGAATTTAGGAGTGTTACACAGTTGGAAATTCCAGCCATGAAATAGCAAGTCAGAGATGAGGTCGGAGCAGGAAGAGGAGAAGGAGGGACCCCATGCTGGAGCAGGAGGGGAAAGGACTTGAAGCTGTGCCCCCCCTGCAGCCTGTGGAGATCCATCAGGATGCGAAGACCCCCCTGCAGCCCATGGAGGGGCAGGTGGATGCCTGAAGGAGGGTGCTACCATGGGAGGCCCAGAATGGAGGGAGATCCTGCAAGACACTAATGGCTGTGACTGGTGGAGAAGGAGACCCAAGCTGGAGCAGGTTTTTCCCCCAGTAAAAGTGTTGCCCGATGGGTGGACTCACATTGGAGAGGTTTATCGGGGACTGTCTCCCGTGGGAGGGACCCCACCGGAGCAGGGGAAGGACTCAGAGCTGTGGCCCCCCTGCAGCCCGTGGGGAGGACCGTGGTGGAGCAGCTGTGCCTCTGCAGCCCACGAAGACCATCGGGGTGCAGAGACCCGACTGCACCCCATGGAGTGACCCACAGTACAGCACATTGAGAAGAACTGCTGTCTGAGGAGTGAATACACATTAGCAATTGCAGATATAACAACTGACTTCAAACCCCCCCATTCCCTGCTGGTGTTTTTAAGACTGATTTATTTCTTACTTTTTACTTCTTATCTTGTTAGTAATAAATTTAAGTATTTTAGCCACTCTGAGTTTCTTTTGCCATTATGTCTCAGCTGTGTTTTTTTTTCCTTTTCTCCTTTTCCTTTCCCTCTGGGAAAAGGGGGCTGGGGTCCTGGAGGTTTGGGTGGACACCGGGTCAAAACAGCCACAAAACAAACAAACACACAAACAAAAACTTTCAAGCAAACAATTTACATCTAAACATTAGTTTGGATTTGCTATTGCCAGCCATCTGATCTGCACAATGGGCCAGTTCCACTTGACTGTGGGTAAAGAGATGATCTCCAGTTTATCCACCAGTTTTCCTCAAAATTTGGTTTCCTTTTCCTTCTAATGGTACTTGTTCCTGGCTAGGTTCATCCTGATGTTCCCTGGACTATACCTCTAATAGAAGGACTTTCCACCCAAGCCACAGGGCAGGCAGTTTGCCTTGCAGTTCAAATGATTAAAGAAAAAAGCAAAACTTACAAGGTTACATGTACCAAACCAAGTCCTTAATCCACATTGTTCATTATGTTCTTTAAAGAAGTACGAGAAACCAAGTAGGTCACATAAAGTTGAGCTCAACAGCAGGGTAGAGAAGGATCAAGGATATGTGCTAAGCCTTGGAGGCAGATGTCATGGTGGACTGCAAAGACATTATAAAGTATTTCAGGTTCCTACCTACCTTTTTGCAGTACAAAGGTAACAAAAAAAAAGCTAAAAAAAAAACCAAAACCAAACAAACAAAACAAACAAGGAAAACCTCCAATCAATCAAACAAACAAAACTGCCGCAGCCCACACT
>VXAU01000457.1:0-12919 GCA_013399695.1 Formicarius rufipectus | reverse complement strand
AAAAAAAGTTTATCACCTTCTTTCCTTGTTTTTCAAATTTTACTGTTTCATTATTTTCTGACCAAAACTAAAAAAACCCCTCTTTATTCTGGAAAATAGTAGGCAGCTTCAACATTATCAAATCAAAAGACATAAGTACACAAATATATTCCATATGTATTTATACCTGTTCTTAGGTTTCATTTACTGGAATTCATTAATAAAATTAATATTTTTATGTACTTCCATGTCTTTCTGCTGCATGACTTTGATTTTATAAACCTTTTTGCATTCTTAAGTTCTATTACCAGGCACTATATGGACTTACATTAAAGACATGTTAAATAATTATAATAAAACTCAGTGTCATGGTATCTTTAGGATTAACTTCCATTCATGTATGACTTCTTAGATGGGAAAAGTTTCCCTAGAAAAAAATCTCTTCCTTTCTAAATAATTAGTAGGCATCATAAAAATGAAGGATAAATACGTGATGTAAGTTCTGCCAGTGTAGTATACACCTAACCTGCAATATCCCAGCTGTTTCAGTTGTGTCCCTATATCAGTCAAAGATTTTCAAGTGTGACAAATTATATGATGGTTTTGCAAGGAGGAGAAAACATTCACAAAGAATTCATTTACCATGATAACTAGATCAAAAATAACTCACCTTTTCTTAGCTGTGCTTTTCTTTTTAATCTGTGTTAAAATTAGTTACATCTCTGTAACATTACCACTACAAACCAGAGAAGATTTTGCATGAAAGAAAAGAGATAGATGAGATTTTCTGCAAATGGTCCTTTTGAGAGTGGGAGGTGAGAAAAATCTGTTCCAAATCTCATGTTTTAAAGCAATAATAATAAATGAGATGGGAGAGTGTAATGACAATTGACATATAGCAAGGCTGATAAACTTAACATTTTTGCCTCAATTTTCAAAGGCACTTGTTCTTCACACATACCGTATCTGCCTCCCAAAATCTCGAGACAGATACTTGGGAAATAAAGTCAAACCCATCACAGAATTTAAGGCCACCCAAGGAACCTGAACATGCACAAATCTGTGAGACCTGATGAGATCCATCTAAGGGTCCTGACTACTTCAGGGTTGACAAAAAATTAAATCAATTTTTTAATAACATTGTCCAAATGCCTCTTAAACACTGACACATATCCCTGCCAATGACAGATAGGTTGGACCAGAAGATCTTTAAAGGTCCCTCCTAAATCAAACCATTCTATGAGT
This sequence comes from Formicarius rufipectus, assembly GCA_013399695.1. Classification (NCBI taxonomy): domain Eukaryota; kingdom Metazoa; phylum Chordata; class Aves; order Passeriformes; family Formicariidae; genus Formicarius; species Formicarius rufipectus. The sequence goes on along the minus strand of VXAU01000457.1, from coordinate 11,695 downwards.
CTATGATTCAATAACTTCATCAGTTTATAACCTAACAGAGTTAAAGAAATTGGCAAGAAACTTTTCCGTGGTGAGTTGCTCTGAGGTTTTGTTTAAAATAACCTCTTGTAAGACAACTTTTCTTTTAAAATGAAAGTTGAGTACAATTTTAGTTCAGAGAAATGAGTAAGGGCTTTTCACAATAAAATTATGAAATAAAATGTTGCCTATGTTGGCAATCAGAGAAATTCACCACAGTTCACTGCCATCTGAATTGTGTTATGGCTAGAATTATCAGTGTATCAAGTATGCATCACAGCAACAGAATAGCTAAACTTTCAAAAGCATAACACATCCCAAGAACAACAGATACGGAACCACTGAATTATGACCTTAACCTGCAATTACTGTATTGGTATTTGGTTAGAATTTGGTCATCAGCCAGAATTGCTCATTTCGTACAAAAGCCTTGTTAAGTCAAAAAGAAGGAGTTAAAGGGTTTTGTCACTCTACAGTAAGAAAGTGATGTTTTCACAGATAGCATATGTATTATTTCTTCAGAGCTACAAGTAGGTATGACACTTTCACAAACAGAGAGAGTCGATCACTATTCTAAATTTTATTACTCTTATTATGAATAGCTTATTATCAAGACTTAAGGAGGAGAAGTCATGAAATTAACTACTGTGCAATCACAATCTATTGATGCCATATTTCCAGCATTGTAGAGTGGGTTTTTTGTTTTGTTTTGTTGTTGTTGTTGTTGGGTTTTTTTAATTATGTTCTAAATTAATATGTTATTTTCTTTATAACCTAAAAGAATGAGGGAAAAAACAGTGGAGTGGATAAATGGAAATTAAATGAAAGAGATCTTTGAAAAAAGATTCTAAAAAACCCAAGAAATTGAGTCACAGAATAATTTAGGTAAGAAGAGACCTCTTGAGAAGGAAAGGGAAAAGGGAAGGGAGAAGGGAAGGGAAGGTGAAAGAGTCATTCTAGAAGAAATCTGTTTTTATTTTAATCTTTTCGACTTTTAGGAACCCCTGAATTAGTTCACTTTCTATAATAAATCCTATTAAACTGCAACTTCAATGATTTTAAGACAAAATATTGTCTAACCTACTCTCTTTGTCCCTTCTAATCGAGCAGTCTTTATTGTTTTAGAAAATATTCCTTATTTCACTGTTTCTCTTCCAGTCATTCCACACTGAGACATATTCTACAGATGCAATATCTATATTTATTTCTTTTTTTCTTCTATTTAGATGGTTAGTTGTAATTGTCCTTGAATACAAAGGAATATTCCCTTAATAGAACACGCCTAAATAGTCTTTCTAGATGGAAACTTTCAACATTGTATATTCTTATATTCCCATATGTTTTAGTTTTGGATGAGGTGGAGTCAATTTCCTTTGCAGTAGCTTCTATGGGGCTGCGTTTTGGATTTGTGTTGAGATTAGTATTGATAATACAGGGGCAGTTTTCTTATTGCTGGGCAGTTCTTGCATCAAGACCTTTTCTGCTCCTTGTACCACTCTGCCAGCCACAAGGCTGGGGCTGCAGAACAAGTTGGGAGAGGACACAGCTGACCCCAACTGAGCACACAGATAGCCCACACCATATGGTGTCACACTCAGCATATAAAGCTGATGGAAGAAGGAGGAAGAGTGGAGGAGGCCAGACACAGTGCCAGGGATGGGAGAAGGGACATTTGCAGTGATGGTGTTTCTCTTCTCAAGTAACCATTGCATGTGCTGGAGTTTTTCTGTCCTGGGGATGGCTGAACACCTGGCTGCCCATGGGAAATGGTGAATGATTTGTTTTACTTTGCTTGCAAGAACAACTTCTGTTTTATCTATTAAACTGTCATCTCAACCCATTTTCTCTCACTTTCACTGTTTTGATTCTCTCCCCATTCTACCCAGGAAAGGGAATGAGTGAATGGCTGCATGGTGCTTAGTTTTCACCTCGTCTTAAGCTGTGACACCACACTTCTCCATTTCTACCAGATTATCAGAGTATTGAAAAAATGGTGGAATACACAAAATATTTGGCATGAAGACACAGTGAAGATAAGTCGAATAACAGAAAATTCAGTAGTAAAGAGAACTGATGCATTTCATAGTTCTCATTCATGCTTTTCTGTGCACCTACAACAGCCAGCATAGGATTTCAGTGATCAGAACATGAAGAGTTATACTCTGAAAGGAATATTACGTGTAATTATTTTTCCAGTTCTTGAAATCTATCTAAAACAATTTAAATATATAGGTTCATGACAGTGATGTTTTTTTTTTCAAAAATTAATTTCAGGCAAGACAATTTCAGGTGAAGTGTTTGTGATTTCAGTAATGTTTGAACTTTAGCATGGAGTCCAGTCTAGCATATTGCTCCTACCAGTAACTGGTGGGGATGTTCTCCTCCAGAATGTGTTTTTCTAAATTACTATCAAAGAATTAGGAATTTCTTTCTGCTGATAGTTTATTAAGTATGCCCCTTGCCCAAACCAAATCCTTGAAAAACTGTCATTAAATTAGGATTGATCATCACAGCAATCCAACATCGAGTTAGTGGATTTCCCCACAAACTTGTAGAAAACTTGGATCAAACCTTAGAGAAACTACCTTATTACCAGAAGCAGCTTTCATGATTACTTATCAAGCTATGTTACATTGGTCATCATTTTGTCTTCTTAAAAAAAAAAAAAATAAAAAAAAATTAATGGCTTTCCTCATTTCTTGAAGCAAAGAGACATCAAGAAGATCATAAACTGTTACTGCTTTTCACTGAATAAACATGTATAGTAATTAAATACAAATTTAAAAGAAAAAAGAAAGCAGAGAGTGAATGTTGGTTATGACTAATTCTTTCCTGCTATTACTTCACACATCATTATAACTTCCTATCTTTCACTGAGAAATGTAAGTATCAAGTATTTTTAATTTCTCACCTTTCTAGTCACCATGCAGATATAAACAAGACAACATTCATTCTTACAGCAGTTATTTGCTGCTGCTCTCGTTTCTTTTCTTTTCTTTTTGTTTTTTTTTCTTTTTTTTTTTCTGTTGCAGCTACAATCTACAATTGCTTTTAATGAAATTGAGGGAATACAATAAGAAATTTCAGGGGGTGAAAAGTTGTTATTGAGCAAGAAAGTGCAAAAAAAGTAATACATTAATAATATTTTCAAATTTTTGATATAATGCAACTTATTATCTGTAATAAAACTACCCATGACAGGGAGTATTAGAGGTTTTCTTATTTCTTCCCATGAGATTGCTTAGAATATCTTGTACCTTTAAATAAAGAAAATGGTAATTATATAGGTGAAAACGCATGACATAGGCTCATTTTTTTTTTTAATGACTTAATAAATCCATAAGTAAAGGCACAGTCCAATCATGTCAATGCATTGATTTCTTGAAAGTCTTACAAAATGGATTCTTTCAAAATGTCAGAACAAGAGATTAGAGAGTTGTGGGGATTTTGTTACTGTTGGGTTTTCAGTATTGATTTGTTCCTTTTTTTCCCCAAAAAATCTCAGTGCCATAAATTGAGCTTAGAAAATAATTTATCAACATTTATAAGAATATTTTCAATCTCATATATAATGATGGATAATTTCTATTATTTACCAACTGTTTCTGTCTTAGAAAATATCTCATTAATAAAATGACATAACTTTTTCAATGTTTCTTTAGTCAAAGATTTTTAAATTCCCTGATCTATTTTATTCTTTTATATTACAAAAATAATTCTTCAATGTGAAGAATTTATCTGTTCCTCAGTGTAAATAATTAGTCAACATAGTTGAAACAAATATTTTAAAATTCAGTGGGTTTGATTAGCTACGTATTAATTCCTGTATTGATTCCATTTTCAGATCAAATAAATTAGTTCTGTTACACAAAGCTTCACAATTTATTCCACAGCCATTTGTAAAGTGGTACTTTTTCTTAAATCTGTAAGTCTACCTGTAGATATATAGAGATATATATATATACATAGAGGGAGAAAGCTATATATTCAATATTCATAATGATTAGATATAGGTATACACTGCTTTAAGAGTGGTTAACAGAAACTGGTTCTATTAATCTCCTTAACTTTAAAATTTGACTATTGTAAATGTTTCAAATAATTTTCATTATTATTCATGCTTGATTTCAGAATTAGAAGACCTGGAAGAAAATAGAAATTATTAAACTAAAAAGTATGCAAAATATTATGCATTAGATTATGGGTTTTAGTAAATTAATCAGGCTCCTTTGTTTTATTTTTTAATGTTACAGCACTTCATATTTACTGGTTTTGTCATCAGGGCACATATCCATTCAGGGCTTACACATGCCTGAAAAATATCAGACTGAGTAAAAAGGATTTAGGATTTCATTTACTACAGAATTTTCTAGCAACTAATCTTGCATACTCCACTCACCCTCTAAAAAGCAAACTGCTTTATCCCTATTCCATGAAATAAAGAAATGTCAATCTCTTTGCTGGTAACTGAAGCACAGTTGGCTCTAAGTCATTTAGAGAGGTCTCAGACCCATATTACTGGCTTCCTCTTTCCCCCCTTGCAATGCAGAATAACTAAACTCACTACATAAATATCGGGGATCTTCAAAATCATTTGAGTTTTGATTTGTGGTGTTGACAAACACTGGAAGAACTGACCCCTTATAATTCTTATACTTTTTCTCACCACTACGGTCAATAAAGCTTTTATGTAAAAAGAGCAAAATGCCACTTTTAGCACTAGAAACTATGCATGCTTCTAGGATTTATCTCTGTGCGTCAGATTTGTCTACTTCACTCTCAAAACATGTTTATACTGTTGGTAGTAAAAAATAAGGGAATGTAAGCCATATTCCACTGCCTCGTATATCAGCAGAAAAATGATCAGATTTTACTGGCAATGATTGCATGAGTTATTAAATGTTTTGAAATTTTAGAAATGTGTTTGATAAAAGGTTAATCAGCAGTGTTTTGAAGAAATGTAGAGAGCCTAATTATTAATCTTAAAAATTTCAAACTTTTGTACAGCTGGTCTGATGCAAAGCCCAATGAAAGACATTTGAAAAGATTTCCTGTTCCCAGATCTGGCTTCAGTAATGATTGCTAAAGTAGGTGGACTAACCTTTGTTTTTCCACTTCACCAATTAAACCCTAATGATCAGGTAGAAATAATGAAATTTCACCAATTCTTGGTGTAAATCAATTAGGGTGTAGCGAGAGCAATGAATTCTTCTCTTGCTGTTCTCACATGCAATAACAGTATAAGCTCACAGAAAATGTATAAGTATTAACTTAAGTAATGCCTGATGGAAACCTAGTCTCTTGTACTGAAAACAATGTTTGCTCTTAACCTGACCTAGGTCAAGAATGAATGCTTACTTAAAAGACTTGCCTTTCTGAGTAATTCCAGATTTGTATGTCTAATTATATGATCCTGAAAACTACAAATTCTTCCTGTTTGAGATGTAATGGTATGGCTGGTCCTAAGGTGATTTAATTTTTGTATTTTTACAGTTTTACATCAGAAATAAGGACATTACAATGGAAATAAGAAAATAGTCAATAATTTAGTATGAAGTTAATGAAAAAGAGTATAGTTTTGAAAATTATTCAATTATTTAAACTTTAAAATTAGAATTTAATTTTAGAAGTGTTTCTGGTCTATTTCCCCTTGCATCTCAGAGTTGTGAGTTTTAACCGGTATTCTTACTGCTGTAGTATTCTTGGAACCGATTTGGGATTTAGGACCTCGGAATCCTATGGTTGACTTTCAACACCTACAGCTCTAGAACAACCATATAAGGCTTTGATAGTGCTTCTTCCTCTGTTTGTCGTTGCTAGGTATTCCTACAATATCTGTTACATGGAAAAAGGAGCTTGTTCCATTTTCTCCCACTGTTAACAGTAGTTATTTATTTCTGTATGCAGACTGTGTACTTGCATTTTTTCTTCAGCAAGTAGGATTTACAAAGGCCCAGAGATCTCTGCTAAAATGTAATAAATATTTTAGTTACTGTAGTCATGGATTCCTTGCAAATAAATGAGCCAAATAGCTGTCAAATCTCACCTATCTTCTTATCTTGATTTCCAAGTATCATTCCTATTTTATAACTCAGGTGGATAAAGGACCTAACCAGTGGTGGGATGTTTTCAAAAAACTCCCCTGACAGGACAAAACCATTTCATCCTCATTAAAGGTAAGGGAAGTAGACTCCTTTGAGAAATTGTGGAGGTCAGGGGACATCTCAGAAGACTGGAATAAGGCTAATAACATTGTCATCTGTAAGGTAGGTTTAAAGGAGAATCCAGGAAATTACAAACCCATCAGTCTTACTGCAGTCTCTGGGAAAGTTAAGGAACAAACCACCCTGGAGGCTGGCACAAATCAGATGAAGCATGTGACAGGACTAACCCAGCACAGATTCCAAGGGAAAATCATGTTTGACAAACTTGAACACAACCCTCAACAAAGTAACCTGCCTGCTTGATGGTGGAGTGAGTGGTGGGCATTGTCTACCTGGATTTCCTCAAGGTTTTTGGTATGGTTTCCCACAGCCTCCTCCTGGAAACACATATGTGTTAGGATCTAGGTAGGTGGTCAGTGCGGTGGATGGGGAACTGGTTGACAGGCAGCACCAAGAACAGGGTGGTGAATAGCTCATTTTCAAACTGGCAACCTGTCACATGTGGGGTCCCCAGGAATTGATATTGGGGCCAACACTGTTTAATATATTCATAAGTAATCATGATGATGGGATTGGGTGTACTCTAACGAATTTTGTTGTTGATACCAAACCGAGTGAGGAAGCATAATCTTTAAATACGGAATATATCTAGTAAAATGAAAGATTGTATTCTTTAGCAATGGAGAAATGTGATCATTGAGAATAGAAAGACATCACATAAATAACAAATTTCAACATTCTTGGAACATAAATAAAGTGGACAGAAGCATATTTTGGTCTTCTGCTGTGCAAACATGGCACAGTTCAAGAAATCTATTCAATTTGTCTTTCAAAAACTTTCGATTTCTCAGTTTACAGATACTGGGCTCTCTCACATGTTAGCAAATGTCTCCATGTATCTCTGAAGCAGCCTTAATCACACATTACCTGAAGCCTGTCTGTGTTATTGGCCTACCTGTAACAAAAATTGGGTTATTTTTTTCCCTTTCAAATAGTGACTGATTAAATGTCAATAGGTTAGGAACATCTCTAGCAATGTGAATCTTTCAAGAGTCATGGTATAACAGTTCAGTGAAAATTATTCAGCTTACAGTACTGTGCATTAAATTTTCAGAATGTATTTCAAGGAACATTGAAAGAAAAAGAATGAGAGAAGCTCTAAATGTGAGCCCCCATTAGTCTCATATACGTATATATCATCTTTTCATTGAAAGGTATGTCACCTAAATCACTCAGAAAAGTGATTTCAAACCTGCAAGACAAGCCTATGTCCTTCTAATATTTTGTACGACCTTCTGAATTCTGACCTGGGCCATAAGAGTCTTAGGCCACAAAAATAACTGTTACAAGTCCTCACACCTTTAACTGTGCTAGCCATCTAACTCAGGTGTACTTATCTCCACTAAAATTAGGATTATAATAGGGGCATTGTAAGTGCTTCCAAAAGATTCACCACAGCAGTCCAAGTGATAACCTTGGTGGAAATACAATAACATTAGAAGGAAGAAGTCTTATATTAAACTCTAACCTCCTCTCAGCAGTTTCCACTTTTATTTAATTCATCCTCCCTACACCACAGAAGATACTGCAATGTACTCTTGAACATTGTATACTCTTTATTAGTAATCATATTTCATGTTCCCTTCTTGCACCAGCTGCCAAAATGAAATAAAAATAATTTTTATTCACAAATTTGACTCCTACAAACTGTACTGTCAGCTAACATGTGAAAGAAAATTCTGCAATCTTGTTAACACAAATAGATTAAAAATAATAACTCAATACTCTGAAATCATAATACTGGCCTAAAAATCCAGAGGAGTTTGTAGCACCACTTTCAGATCACCTAAGTTTCATGATATGTTGAAAATTTAATATTAAATGTGTGACAGTGTATATTTCCTATCACTTTTCTGTTCTACTCAGAGCTCCCTAGCTGTCTCCTATCAACTCATATACTTCAATTTTGCTACTATATCGACTCCTGCAAGTTGTCACAGACCCCTGAACTTCTTACCATGAGCTCTCCTGATATATTTTTCTACTTAATTTTCAGCTATCTCAAACTTTTCATCAGAAGTGTACAAAGAGCATTAGTTTATGTAAGTAACATTATCCTATCAATCCACACTGAATACAGCTGACTGCTAAAGAGCACTGTTCCAAAAGCTTTCATACAACTGCAATAAAAAAATCTGTTTAATTAAGCTGAACAAGTTCATTTTTGCAGAACAACTTTTACTTTGTATCCTACTTTTTTGTAAATTAATATGAAAAAGGGGAATAAAACAAGGCACCTGAGCACCATATGAAATAGTATATTAAATTTGATCTCGTCCATAGGCTTACTTTTAATATAAATAAGATAAGAACCAAGACTAAAATACTGTTGAATTTGAAACAATAAGGTCCCTTTTTGAATGAAGTAGGTAAAAATGCGTGTAGAATGCATCTTTGTTAACCGTTAAATTTTATTGTGAGCTTGCAGTACTTAGTTTTTATTGAACAAAAGGAACAAACCTTTACTGAATAAAAGATAAGGTTTCAATCTTCATGGCAACAACAGAAAAATATGCATTCCCTGTGTACCAATACAGCAAAGCAGCACTTAACCAAAGTCGGTAGCATCAACCATTTTCATCAGCAGCTTTCAAATTCTTTCAATAATTATGGAATCATTAATATCACAGTATTGACATTGAAAGCTCTGCTAAACACCTACACAAAATGTATCTAAGTTGAAAGAAATGGTAATGGATGACAATATAAAGTGTGAGAACACATGAATTAATAAAAAAAGAATTCATCATTTCAGTATTTAGCTGTCTTTAAAGTGGACATGGATGATACTCCTTCCAAAGCTCTAATAGTGTGGTTACAGTCTAATCAGTCTATTACTATCTTGTTTCAAACTCTGCTTTGGCTTCTGCAATAAATCCCTAAATTTAACATAGAAAATTGCTGTTTATAATCCATTCTGTATTGCTAAGTCATTTATCTGTCCTTCCATTCTTCTGTATAACTAGGGAAATTTAGGCATATGTTAATACCTTAACATACTTTGAATATTTTCCAGGTGACCATATTTCAAAAACCTTCATCATGTTCCCAGATTCTCTCATTGTAAGGAATGGGACAGATAGTCATGCATATCCTAACTTACTATTAGTTTTACTGACCTAATAAAGGTAGATTAAAATTATGCTGAACATTATGATTAATGTCCATAAACTGAGGTGAATGAAGTTTATTTGGATTTGCTATTACTATTTGATGTTTTCAAAAGTTCTTGGCATGAAGTTTCCAGCCTACAGAGGAAGGCTGGAACTTCACTCCTGCACAGTGAAAATTGGTTGTAAAATCAGATTGTGATTGCTTACAAAAGTCATCTAATGAAAACCAATGACTGGAATTTGCAGTCAAACAAGTTCAAATGAAAAATAAAACATGTTGATAAAAGAGGTGTTATTAGATCCTCCATTTGATGTTGTTTCCTAATCAATCTTTGAACACTTAAAGTATAGTTGTCTTAGTTAAACATAAGACAGTGAGCTCAGGACATCTTTGAAAATTATAAAAAGTGCTTATATAAATCCAGTGAATGATCTTCAGACCTTAGGCAACACCAACAAATACCACAGTCTTCATGGATACATGGTTCTCTAAACTTCAGAAAGTCCCTTCCCAGTATGAATTAAGTTCTGTTCATCTAGTTCAAATGGATAATACACCTAGTTCCTTTTTAGTTCTTTTTTATGCACTGAAGACTCAAACTTCATTTTTATGCACAACATATACTATAAATTTAACATCCAAGCTACTAGTTTTTCAATAACCACTCTTCCACACCTTTTTTTTAATGTACTGGTCTTGTATGCACAGTATATTTCACTGAAAGCTTATCTCACCAGTTCATATCTCTATGATACAAGTCCACAATTAAGCTCATCCTGAGGTACCAAAGAAACAGGAACAGAGAGTAAATGAAGGCTCTGAAGAAGTATTTAGTCATAATGTCTCTACTCATGCATTTGCAAGTTCATCAACCAGTCTTACCATATGTGTTCATGTTTGCTGCTAAATCTGGTGTTAATTTTCAGGATCACAATACCACATTTGTCAGAAGCTTAGAAAAAGGAATATCTAAAACAACAGCTTATAAATAGCAAAAAAACCACAACACTTTTGGTACATTGTTTGTTGCAATGCTTAATGCTCATCTTTCCTACACATTATATCAAAAATACAGTGGAACTTGACACAGCTGGCTGGCTGTCATATTAAATAAGGATAAGAATTTAAAAATTTTTACTAAAAAGATTGAAGCTCTTTTGTATTTAGGAGTTTAAAAACTCTACTATATAAACAGACTGAATGAAATGCCATAAATAGGTTAAACAAACTAAAAGAGAATATAAGTTTCTTTAGTATCATTATTGATACTATTTAAAAAAAACCAATGTCTATAGCAACAAATGCATACATAAAGACCATATGGAAGAAACACTCTTTCTGTTCATTCATTCAATTTAGGTTACTATCAAGCAGTTGCTCACATTAAATGAGAAAAACATTTTCTTTTAGTGTGCAAAACAGCAGGGAAAAAATTGTCACATAAACCCAAAATTACTGAGATATTTTGTCTTGCCAAAATTAAATGGACTCTATCTTTTTCATTTGGTATTCCTAGTCAAATCAATTAATCTAATTTTTTCTTAGTTAAAGACAATTCCCCCTGCCACTGACATTACATCAGCTGAGAGTCCCTTTTCACTGAGGATTGCCTCTAAAACTTGTTATACGTGTATCTGTCTATCTGTGTATGTATGTATGTATGTATTTATGTATTTATGTATTTATGTATTTATGTATTTATGAATATCTATTTATCTATCTATCTATCTATCTATCTATCTATCTATCTATCTATCTATCTATCTATCTATCTATATCTATCTATCTATCTATCTATCTCTTCTTTTTTCACAAGTATTAAAATATTTCAGGTTTGTACATGTTAATGTTCACATAAAGCCAACTTTGGGGTCCTCCTCTCAGGTAGTCATGTTCCTGTAAGTTACCATCAGAATCTTTGTCCAAAAGATTTCGTACAGACCAGATGAAGTTGACTTCTTACACATGCAACTTCTTGGTTGTCAAATAAGAAACGAAGTCTGATTTTTATTTTATTTATTTTTAATTTCATGTAGATATTACACTTCAATAGCAGTAGCAGATTTGGGGCTTAGGTTTTCATTCATAGTGTTCATTAATCTGGCTAATCAATGTTTTGGACCTGACTTCTTAACATTTAGACTACAGGACCAAGAAAGAACATTTTTCCTTTGTGCACATAGAACTTTATCTAGCTCATTGAGAAATTCTTTGCTTCTTTTAATATCTTCCATTCTCTCCCTTTTCACTTTTTCCATCTGGTTTTATGAATTGTGCTAAATTTTATGTACTTTTTCTTGAAGCTCCTGCCTTTAAAACCCTACAGCTAGGTAGGAATC
>VXAU01000456.1:208049-235573 GCA_013399695.1 Formicarius rufipectus | reverse complement strand
CTGGAGCCTCACTAAGGAAGATAAGCCTGGCTGTGACCTCGGAAGTGCTACATCATCACTCTGTTTACAGAGGAAAGCATGGCATAGCCTGTAATGCCTCTTTTCTAGTTTTCCTGCATGTTTGGGTGAGCCTTTGGCCTTGCCCCTGCTCCCCTACCTTCTCAGCAGCACTGTAGATCTCCTCCCGTTTGCTGCAGTCCACCACAAATGCTTCAACAGTGGCTCCCAGGCTTTTGCATTCTGCCGCCGTCTCCTCGACACCGTGCTGGAAGGGGCAGAAAAGAGAGACACCCGTGCACAGCTGTCCCTGTCCTCGTGTTGCTGCTCAGGCACAGTGGCAGAGCAGTCACAGGCTGTAGACGTCTCTTAATTGTGTAACCACTGCCAGGCCCCTGAAGAGTTCATGGCTACCCAGAGAAAGCACTGTAGGTGGGGTCCTTGGGAGGACAGGCATTACAGCCTTAAATTTTGGAGCTGCGTGGACTGACTGCCAGAATGGCAGTGTGGCAACAAGAGTGAGTTTGCCTTGGTCAGGCACATGTAGCTAAGCTGCAGAAAGGTGGCACATGATGTCTGCCACAGCACAGCAGGAAGACACTGTTAGTGTAAATAGAGCTCTTAAAACATGGACCTGTCTGATATCCCAATATATGAAAAGTGGCTCTACGTGTATTCACAGACTGTATTCACAGTATTCACAGACTCTGTGCGAGAAGAGGGGCACCTCCACAGTGCAAATGTAGAGGGAGTTTTCTTTCAAGAATGGCATTTGACACACAAAGAACAGAAGCTCCCCTAAGTCATTACATCAACCTGCTGAGCCAGGATAGAAGTGACTCTGCTGTAGCTTTGTCCTCAGGTGCCAGGTGATACTTAAGGATGAGAGCTCCCATGAAGGAGGCCCTGTCGAGGTAGTTGGATTGGAGAAGTATATTGCTAAATCCTCCAGAATCCATCTGCTTTGACACTGAATTTCCATTCCTGTTCACACCCACCCCTACAGTCTGTTTCCCAGCACCAAAGCTAGGTGTCACTCTATACTAAATGTATGCCTTAATCCCCACGTTCCATCCAGTGAACATGGACAATGCTCGACCTTGTTGCACCCTGTACACATCTGGAGAGCAGTGCCAAGCTTCCTCCACCCCTCCAGTGTCTGGTCTTCACTAAAGTGGGCAGCACAAACAAATACCGAAAACCTTCTACAGTATCTTCCCTGTTTATACATCCCCTTGTACTCGACTTGCATTTGGTTTGGGGTATTTTTGCCTGTTTGTGGTGGGCTGGGTTTTCCTTTTGCACCTTCAAGAGGACAGGATGAACTCTGCAGCTCCTGACCCACTGTGTCAGAAACCTTTCCCACTTCCTCTGTCCAGCCTCTCACCCTCCCTGTACAGCCACCTGGATCTACACTCAGCACTTGGCCTTGATCCCTACTGAATGCCAAGCTGCATGTTTGCACCTGCCCATCCTCCACTTGCCAAGGTGTTTTTTCGTTCCAGCCACATTACCTGAAACAGAGTTTGAGCCAGGGGGAACACTGAGGAAGGAGCCAACTACACTTGTAGCTGCCCCCGAGGGCAGCAGGGCTCACACACAGCTCAGCACAGCGATGCTCTTGGTACGAGTCAAGAGAAGACACATCTTTGCAGCAAGGTCCGCAAAACCCCTGAGGATGGAGAGACCCAGGAAGGCAAAGCTGCTCCTCTGTGCAAACAGGCTGCCGGTCCGGGCGTGCTGTGCCCGCCAGCGCAGGCAGCGCTTCCACGAGCAGCTGGCTGAGCACATCGCTCCCTCTGGCACGGACTGTGCCAGGCGGGGCCGCTCCCTCGCCGAGGACCTGCGGCACCCGGAGCCCTCCACGCCGCGCTGCAAGCGGGGCCGAACCCTGTCCCGGCGCCGCGGGCAGAGCCGGCCGAGAGCCGCGGGCAGCGGCTGCTGTGGCTGCCGTGCGGGGACGGCCCTGCCGCGCCAGGGGAAGGGGCGAGCACACGAGCCGTGCCCTTACCTTGCTGATGTCCCACAGGACCAGCCTGCTGTGGCGCTTGGCGAACTCGAGCGCGGTGGCTCTGCCGACGCCGTGGCCGGCGCCGGTGATGAGCACAAGCTCTCCGCTGACGGACTTCCTCTTCACGGGCACAAACAGCTTCACGAAAGCCTCCAGGTAGGAGAAGACGAGCGTGCCCAGGAACAGGAGCAGCTCCAGCAGCAGGTTCATCCTTGCACCGATGCTCCGTCGATCCCCGACCTGCGCTGGGTTCCGGCCCCGCCCCCTCGGCTACGATTGGCCCCGCCCCCTTGCTTGCGACAGCCAATCAGAGAGCGGCTGTGCGCGGGGGCATGTCCATGGCGTGTTCATGGCGGTGGGTTACGCTGGTCCGGGAGCCTTGGGATCCGCATGGAGCGCTGCCATCGCCCCTTCCCAGCCGCGCAGGGGATAAACACGGGAGTGGGGACCAGGCGGCTCACTGAAGCAAAGGACAGAGCTTGCGCGCGTACAAACAAAGATAAATTACTGTCTAGCCATCAGGCGATGCCCGCCCACAACCCGGCAAGAAGGGTTCAGCGCGCCTAGCGGCCGCTCCAAAACCCAAACACAGTAAACAACAAGTGCCCTCCCCTTCCTCCTCCGCCTCTCTTAGCTTTCATATCTGAGCTGACGTCATGTGCCAAGGAGTATCCCTTTGGTCCATCTGGGTCAGCTGGCCTGGCTGTGTCCCCGCCCAGGATCTTGCCCGCACTCCCCGTGGCTGATGGCGGGGGGAGTGGTGGGCACACAACTCTGATACCGTCGGAGCGCTGCCCGGCAGTACCCAAAGCACTGGTGTTTTCCCGGCCCCCTTCCTTAGGTACCAATGCACATCCCAGCACCGCGGGGCTGCTGTGGGGGATGAGCCCCATCCCCGACAGTCCCGGGGCGGGGCGCATCGCTCCGGCCACTGCGGGGCGACCTTCTGCCGGGGCCGGCGGGAAGGAGCGGTATCCCGGGGCGGCATCCCAGGGCGGCATCCCGGAGGGGGCTGCCTCGCACGACCGGTCCAGCGCTCCAGAGCCGGGCCCTACGCATCCTCCTGGTGCAGCGGGGCTCGGAGAGGGGCGCCGATGCCGCTGCCGAGCGGGTCTCTGCAGCGGACGGTCGCCGTGCTCTCGTTGTCCCTGGTGCTGTCCGCCCGGGGCGCTGCCCAGCGCCGCCTGGCCCGCAGGTACCGCGGGGTGCGTGTGCGGAGCGCCCGGGCCGGGCCCTGCAGCTGCGGCTGCTGTCGCTGCCGGCGGTCGGCGCCGTGTTTTGACGGGAGCAGCCGCATCGTGGGCTAGGCCGAGATCCTGCCGCTGCCTTCCTCTCATCCTTGCGCTGCCTTCCATCCTTGCGCTGCCTTCCATCCTTGCACTGCCTTCCGTCCTTGCACTGCCTTCCATCCTTGCTCTACCTTCCTCCCACCCTGCCGCTGCCTTCCATCCTTAGGCTGCCTTCCTCCCACCCTGCCGCTGCCTTCCATCCTTAGGCTGCCTTCCTCCCACCCTGCTGCTGCCGCCTTCCTCCCATCCCGGCTCTGCCTCCCGTCCTTGCCCGCCGAGGGGGAGCCCGGCGTGGGCTGTGCGGGTGTCACCGGCGGTGTCCCCTCTTGGGCGCGGCAGAGACGCAAACCGGGCCGTCCTTTAAAGTGATGGGGTTTACTGGAAAGTGCAAAAAGCGGTGGTGCCCTTTTCCACAGCTCTGTTAAAGGGGTTTTGTTGGGGGTTTGTTTGTTTGGGGGATTTTTTGTGAACTTCAGGTGTTTTGTGAGTTGGATATTAGGACGAATCTCGTCACAGAAGGGGTGATCTGACATTGGAATGGGCTGCCCTGGGAGGTGGTGGAGTCACCATTCCTGGAGGTGTTGAGGGAAGGACTGGATGTGGCACTCAGTGCCATGGTCTGGTTGACGTGGTGGTTTCGGTCCCCGGTTGGACCCGATGATCTCAGAGGTCTTTTCCAACCTAATTGATTCTGTGAGTCTGTGTGATTTTGGGAATCATGCTGTTGAGACAGTGGCAGGTGCTGCAATTGTGACCAGTGAACCCTGAACTCTGGTGAGAAGCAGAACATACTCTCCCAGATGAACCTAAAGATTTCATGGCACCTGAGATGTTTGGAACTGGAACTGCTGTTTTTGCAAAAGCATGGCCTGTTTTGCTAGTTGTAATGAAATATTCATATCTGGGTTCAAATACCAGGGTAAATAATGTATGAATTGGTTTTTGTTTGGGTTTGATTTTTTTTTTTTCCCTGAAACTCATTAGTCCCATCATCACGTCACTCAGATGTTAGGTTGTTAAAATCTGAACTTCTTTTGCAGGGGAGATATATTTCCTTATATAGTGAAAGTGATTCTTTATTGATAAACACACACACACACACCCCCTCTGAGTGTTTCATTAAAAATTTAAGAATCTCTTGTTTTTAGGGTACTCTTGTAGTTTAGAACCCCTTGCTGTGCTTTAAGCCTCCTATCTAGTCATCCTTATTTTTATAGCAAATAATAATTAAAAAGAGTTCAGGAAAGCTGCTTTGTATGTTGAAGGAAATCTGTGTAGGGTTTTTAAGAGCTGATGAACAGGCACCATATCCCGGTCTGTTGTAAATATTTTAACTGTTGACTGGTCTTTCAGCTTCTGAAAACCAGCTTCTGGCAAAATAAAATAACTGGAGGTCTCAAATATTTTTTCTTTAAACCTTGTTTGATAGGTCTAGTCTTCTTCGAAACTGAAAGGCAAGGTGTGTGTTATCCCACTGGGTACTGCACAAAATGGTATTTTGGTGCTCACTGCAGCTTGCAGAGCTGTGTTGCTCAGGCTCTTGGATATTTCATTCTTGGTCTTACCTGGTCTGCTACTGGATGCAAGAGCAGGACTCTTGCAAGGCTGTGTTGTTTTATTGATGGAATGTTCACATAGAGATTTAATCCTCAAGCAGACCTTCTTGCTGCACATATGGTAAATGTCCTTGAGGTGCTCCTTGCATATAATTGCTAACTAGTCACTGTTCCACACATTGTGGAATGGAAATTTTAGTTTTCAGCTTCTCCTCATGCTATGAAATCTTCATGTTTATCTAGCTGAGTAGTAGTCTTCTGCTTCAAGTAGCTGATGGTAAAATTCAAATTTGCTGGTCCTGAAAGAAGCAATGATATATTACTAAGAGTTGTCTTCTAGAAAGAGCTGAGGGTATTCCACTTACTGTCTTGTACTCTGCAGATCTGGGATTAGGCAACAGGTTAAAGTCTAATGAATGAGGTGCTATATTTCTTTTCTTTTTTCTTTTCATTTTCAGTAGCTCATCTGAAAACTGTTGGTCCCATCTTCATCCTGTCAACATGTTCAACAGTTACAGTGCCAAGTTCCACCACAGCAAAGCTCTCACCTCCCCATATCCAGGATCACACATTGAGCGTAGCCAAGTTCCTGAAGATAAAGTGGACTGGCTGACTGAGTGGGAAGATTATAATCCCGTGGAGTACACTGCAAAGTCTGTTTTGTCTGGACCCAGTTGGGCAGATCCCCAAATCAAGTGAGTGGAAATGGTGGATCTTTTCTTCTGTGAACAGGGAAGCAGGAAATAGTGATGACCTGAGTTTACAAGAGCATCGGCTTAAATGATGTGTGATTCTGCAGTGATGTGTGAAAGTCAATAAGAAAAGTGGTGGTTAGAGAACTGAATCATTTAGGTTAGCTGTGAAGGTCTTTGACACATGCCTTTTTTGAGTTTGTGATTGGGATTGAAATATTGGATAGCTGTTGGTGGTGTACAGTGTTTCTCTTATGTTACTCCTTGGGAACTTGGGAGAATGTTTTCTAATATACTTGTTTTTTCATGGATTGAATGCAACATGAGAAAAGAAAGTAAAATTGTAGTTCTTGAGAGCTCAAACTTAGGAAATGTGACAGATTGAATGTGTGACAGTACTTGGGATTTTTTTGTGACTATTTGTGTTCATTTTATTGATTCTGTGAATATGTTCTCCTCTCAAGAAATGCTGTATCCTTCTTGGCTAGAAAGTTAGATTCATGCATCTGGTGTAACTTGTGATAATGTGAGATAGTGATTCCTAGGTAGGCACTTGAGGTTTCAGCCTTACCTTCCTTGTTCCTCATTGCTGTGTGAGCATGTGTTTCTATTAACTCGTAGTTGGGTTTATAATGTTCTGTTGATTGCAAGGCCAACCTCAGACTCCCGAGGGATGCTGATGTTCTCCCAAGGAATAGTCGTGAAATTGTCAGGTAATCTTATAGTCGGTGTTACTAATAATTTAAAATGCAGAGTCATTATTTAGGTATTAGCATAACTTTCCAAGCAAATTGTATGTGGAAGAAGCTAATCAGTAGGTTTGAAACTCATGACGCTTTGAAAGGAATTGCTCTGGGGAAAGGAAATAAAATTCCTTTGTATTAATAGATAGCTACCTGTCTCATGTTGGTGGTGGGGAAGGTTATGGAGCAGATCATCTTGCATTATGAAAAGTGTGCAGGACAACAAGATGATCAGACCCAGTAAACATGGGTTTATGAAAGGCAGGTCCCACTTGGCTATCCTGGTCTCCTTTTATTACAAGGTGACCTTACTTGATTTGTGAGTGAGGGAAAAACTATGGATGTTGTTTACCTGGACTTCTGTAAAGCCTTTGGCACTATTTCCCACAGCATTCTCCTGGAGAAACTGGCTGCTCATGGTTTGGATGGCTGTACTCTTTGCTGGGTTAAGAACTGGCTGTATGGCTGGTCCCGGAGTGGTGGTGAGTGAAGTCACACCCAGCTGGTGGCCGGTCTCCAGTGGTGTTCCCAGGGCTCAGCACTGGGGCCAGTTCTGTTTAGTGTCTTTATCAGTGATCTGGACAAGGGGTTTGAGTGTACCCTCAGTCAGTTTGTTGGTGACACCAAGTCGGGTGGGAGTGTTGATCTGCTGGAGGGTAGGAAGGCTCTGCAGAGGGATCTGGACAGGCTGGATCAGTGGGCTGAGGTGAGTTGGAAGAGGTTCAATAAGGTGAAGTGCTGAGTCCTGCCCTTGGGTCGCAACAGCCCCATGCAGCACTACAGGCTGGGGGAAGGCTTGGAAAGCTGCCCAGCAGAAAAGGACCTGGGGGTGGTGGTTGACAACAGCTCAGCATGAGCCAGCAGTGTGCCCAGGTGGCCAAGAAGGCCAATGGCATCCTGCTCCTGTATCAGGAAGAGTGTGGCCAGCAGGACCAGGGCAGTGATTGTCCCCCTGTACTCAGCACTGGTGAGGCTGCTCCCCAAATGCTGTGTTCAGTTTGGGCCCCTCACTGCAAGAAGGACAATGAGGTGCTGGAGTGTGTCCAGGGAAGGGCAAAAGGGCTGATGAAGGGTCTGGAGCACAAATCTGGTGAGGAACAGCTGAGGGAGCTGGGGCTGTTTAGCTGGAGAAAAGGAGGTTCAGGGGAAACCTCATTGCTCTCTACAGCTACCTGAGGGGAGGTGATAACAAGGAGGGTGTCAGTCTCTTCTCCCAAGAAATAAGGGATAGGACAGGAGCAAATGGCCTTGTGTCAGGGGAGGCTTAGTTTTGATATTAGGGAAAATTTCTTCAACAAAAGGTTTAGCAAGCATTGACACAAGCTGCCCAGGGAAGTGGATGAGCCACCATCCCTGTAGGTATTTAAAAGTTGTGTAGATGTGACACTTAGGGACATAGTTTACTGTTGGGCTTGGCAGTGGTGGGTTAATGGCTGGACTCAGTGATCTTCAAGGTCTTTTCCAACTGCAACAATTCTGTGATTCTATGATTCTAACTTTAACAAGAATACCTCTGAAACATTTTGTCTAAATGAAAATTTAGATATGATATTAAATACTTTAGTTCTGTGCTTTTGCTGGCAGGATTAAGTATAGGAGGACTATCAACAACCATAGCCTCCTATAGAAAAGGCTTGCAGCTTAAGTTCTTGTAAAAATTGCTCATTTGTCCAATGGGTGTTGCTGGTTGGCATTACAAGCTTTTTCAGTGTTTTGTGTTTTATAACTTATCTCTACTAAATTAACTCTTTTCCACACAGTGATAAAGGGTTTTTTCCCAAATTCAATGAGAGAGATGGAGAAGTGGAGAGGAAGAGTCTGAACGGCTTGTACGTGGTTGAAAAGGGGAGACCTCGGTGAGTATGGTTTTTCATTTGCATTTTCATTTCAGTAATGCAGTTTCAGTGCTTTTACAGCTCTGTCACTTTTAATATGTGGTTCATGCTAGAACAAAGCCAAGGTAGTTTTCCCTAGAGACAGAAGGACTGATACCTTGGCCCCAGAGTTCTTTCTGGAAGAAGATTGTCGCAGAGAGGCACAAAATGGTGAGCCAGTGCTGCTGTCACAGCATAGGGAGGTAGTGGCACTGGAGTCGGTGGATTAATTGTTTCCACACTTCGACTGGGTGGAGGGATAGAGTATTTTTTTCTACTGACAAATCGTGGTAGAGCACATATGGGTAATCTCACCTAAAAAATAGTTTCTCTTATTTCTGCCTCATGTACATAATGGAATACTGTGCATCTGTAGTCTTGGAAACTAGATTCCATTTTCAGACGAGGTTGTGTGCATAATGAGAATATTGCTTGATCAGGAGCATCTTGGGACACAAGGTCTGGAAAATAACACCACCATTCTGTTAATTTCCTTTGCCTATGTTATTAAACACAACAAGAGGTTGATGAAGGAGAAAACTGTGCTGTATCTCTCTTGCCCTTTAAAGCACATGGTGACACCAAATGCATGCTGCTATCCTTTCCTTTTTTGTTATTTAATATTCCTTAAAACTGGTTTGGTTTTGTTTTTGTTTTTTTTTAGAATACTTGAAACATATTTTGAATGTGGGGAAGTAAATGTGTTTAGTGTATTGTTGTGTTAAGGGTGATCTGTGGCCCTCAGAGATCAGAGGGGCTGGGTGTGGCTGGGCTTAATTTCTGATTACAATCAGTTCAGGATTATAAATCGTGTACTGTGACATTTATTTCAGAAATCCAGTGGGAAGGACTGGCCTCACAGGCAGAGGATTGTTAGGGCGCTGGGGACCAAACCATGCTGCTGATCCTGTTGTAACTAGGTAAGGAACAGCTGACTGCAAGGCACCTGCAGTACAGAAAAAATGCATTTGTTTCTACTCTGCACCTCTGAACAGGCTACTACTTTTCATGGCCCTTTTGTGCATGTTCTCTATATGTAAACCCATTCAGATACGGGTATTTGAACAGAGGGACACATAGACGTGGGGACCACATGACAGAGAGGAATCACCTCTAATTACAAGCGATTGCTTCTGAAAAGCAGATTAAAAAAAGCCGAAGAACCCAGGAAAGCATAATTCAATAGAAATACATTATACAAAGACTCTTCAGCAACATATATAAGTATTGAAAGGATTAGGTGATACTTTGATACTGCCAAAAAACCTTAAATGAGGCATGTGAAATTAAAATGCAAGAGTAGATTTTTTTTCATAATGACTCCATTGCCAAAAAAAAAAAAAAAAAAAGCTGTGTTCCTGCTTTTGTTATGTAGGAAACACTAACTTGACTTAGTATATTATAGGAGGAGGTGGGGTTCAGATCTTTTGGTCAGTACATGTTTTGTTTTAATGTGCTTTTGCCAGCAGGATCTGTGTGCGCATACTAACTATTTTGCACAAAGCATCCAGAAAAGACTGTAGTTAACAAAGGTGCAAGCTAGAAAGTGCCATGCTGAAGGTAAAACCATTGTTTTGCATCATCCTGGTGCATTTTAGTTCTTCCCCTTTTCAGAAGGATGCCAATGTTACTGAGGTGCTTCCTTGAATGTAAAAGACATGCTCGTTTTGTTTTATTTGTTGTTTAACCAGCTTTTTGCTTTAACTCTTGGTAGTTCTTAATCCTTTACTGAAGGCAGTGGTGTGTGTTTTTGCCCTTGTGCTGGCGCTGGGTGAGAGGTGTGGAGGTGCTGCAGCTGCATGACTGATCTGTTCCATCTGTTCCAACATGATCATCTTGTGGCACTGGATGTGCCAGGTGTGGCTTTCAGAGGAGCTGCTGCTGCCAGCATGGCTACAGAAATGTTGCTCTTGAGTGGTTCTGCCCCTTTTGACAGAGGAAAACACAGATGGCAGAGGTGTGCCCCTGGTATGTTGCCCTTGGTTGTGATCCTGACAGATGGCATGTATCTGCTCCCCCCGCGACTGTTTATCCTCTGCTTTGTTTGTCCCCACACAGGTGGCAGCATGGGCGCCTTGCTGTTCCTCTCTCAGGCCCTTTTCTGCCAAAAAGCAGCAAAACATGTTCTTGTTTGTCGTTTGCTGCAGGTGGAAAAGGGACGGAAGTGGCAATAAAGTTGCTCATCCAGTTACTGGCAAAAACATCTTGCAGTTCGTAGCTATCAAGAGGAGAGACTGTGGGGAGTGGGCCATTCCAGGGGTAAGAGCAAAGCTCCAGAGGCATTGACATCTGCCCGCTGGTGAGGCCATGAGGTGACAACTGGCATGTGTGTGATAGAAGAGTGCTTTTTGATGAATGACCTTGTGTTGCAGAGGTGAGCAGAAATGCTCCTTGGACTGGCTTTGCCCAAGCATCAGCAGGTATGCCTTCTGCTCTTTCTGCATCATGAGGTGATACTTCTTTTTGGCCATGTCTTGCTTGATGGAGGCACAGCTTATTCCATCACAGGTTTTGAAAGGCATGTGTGGTTGATTTTTACAGCTAAGTGTGAAGTTCTCCCATGTCCAGAGTATGATGCAGGTGGATGTAATATACTAAGAGCTGGGAGTTAACTGAGGGATTGAAAAAATTCACCTCTTTTCTTTCATCTAAGGGGATGGTGGATCCAGGGGAGAAAATCAGCGCTACCTTGAGGCGAGAATTTAAGGAGGAGGCCTTGAACTCCTTGGAGAAATCACCTGAGGAGAAAGCAAAATTGGAGAAGCAGCTCCACAGGCTGTTCAGCCAGGAACACTTTGTGGTGAGCTCTGTGTCTCTTGTGATAGCCTCCTGAGCTGTGCATGTGACCCAGAGAGCTGTGTGGAACTTGAGAAAGTCTAGCTGCAATGAAAATAAGTTGTGATGCTTGGGTTCTCATGGTGTAGGAATGGAGGGACTGTTGAAAACTCTTTAAGGGCTGATGTGTCAGAGGGAAAGAAAGAAATCTTACTGATTCCACCTTGTTTGTTGTGACACTGAGCTTTTTTTGGTGTGTTTGGGGCCTTAGGTGTACAGAGGATATGTGGATGACCCTCGTAACACTGACAATGCTTGGATGGAGACAGAGGCTGTGAACTATCATGATGAAACAGGTGAATATCTCCATATGTGCTTAGTTGCGTTTTACTCCATGTGTTGGTTTGAACTTGGGACTGATGTTGAGCTGAGCATGGCAATGAAATTTGTGGAGCACACAAATCAGGTGTGAAATATTTGTCTAGATTCTCAGATTGATCTGTTATCTTGGACTCTCATTTTTTTCACCTGTAAGATAAATCAATCTAGGCAGTTGTTAAGTCAGAGATTTTATATAGTGACATTTCCACTGAACTTTGGGTAGAAGATTCCAGATGTTTCACGTATAACTGGTCCTTGATTTATCAGCCCCCAGAGATAGTGGAGATACTGTATCTTTGGTGTTTGTTTCTAATACAGAATTTAAACGCATTTCCTTGATTGTTGTCTGTGAAGTCCTGGGACTCTTTTTTAGAAACAGAGTAAAACCTTCAAAAACAGAGCAATTCAGAAGCCTTTCTGCATCCCTTCTTAATGTAGTATTTATGATTTTGGGGCCTCTAGTAAATTTTTAATTATTATGGTTTTTCATAAGTGCATGTAAGTTTCAGAATTCAAGTTGTCCTGTAGAATAATACCTGAGAAAAGCAGCAATCGAATGTTAGGCAAATAAGCAAAAATCAAGGCAGAGGGATTGGCTAAACTTGAGGTAGTGAGTACATTTTGTCGTGATGATTTGCAGTAACTTTTCATGTTCCTAATGATACCCTAGGAGTGATGACAAGGAATTAACACCACCTCTGCCACTCAGACTTGCTTTAAAATAATGCAAATATGGGAAAGATTTCTGAAACAGAATCACTGAGCAACTTAGTTGGTTTTTCTCTGAGAAGCAGTTGTAGGTTGCTGCCTGTGAAGGCGTGTTGTGGAAGGGGGTAACTGTGTAGATGTGAGAGGAAAAAGCAGGAAAATAAGCTGCAATATCATGTCCTAACTCTTGTTTTGTGAACAGGTGAGACAATGGATAATCTGCCTCTGGAAGCGGGTGATGATGCTGGAGCAGTGAAGTGGGTTGACATCAGTGAAAAGCTTGAGCTGTATGCAAGTCATAGCTACTTCATTAAGCTTGTGACTGAGAAACGGGGAGCCCACTGGAGTGAGGATCCTGGACCTGAGTGCCCTGAGTGACATCAATGAGGAACTGACAGACACCAAGAGGAGAATATGTCTTCCAGCCTTGAAACAGATGACATTGCTATTTTCAGTGGAAATTTGTGAAAATTCTATGAAATTCAGCTGAAAAAAAACCTGGGTAGGGATAAAGAGAGGCTTTTTCCGAGGCTTCAGATTACTTCTTTTGATTTGTTAGCTAGTGTGAAATGAGATGGAGGAGGTCTGATCTGGTTTTGCTTTCTTCATTATTTGCTGCTGTTTGATAATATCTGCAGATCTGCATGGCCACAACTGGGATTCTGACTGGCAGAGGCTGTTCACTGTAGCTCTGTATTTTTGCACTGATTCCTTGTCAGGAATGAATCCTTAACAGATGTGAGACTTGTGGGATAACCTGGGTAATGACTTAATTTAAGTGCTAAATAATAAAGTGAAGTTTCTTTTCTGAGTCATTTCACTTAACATGTCTTTGCAGTGATTTTCTGGGAGACTAGTTTTCACATTTAATTGCTCTTCGCAGTATGGATGGTGTTCACATCTCTATGTAAAAAGATAACTGTTGGAGGATGAAACTTGATGACTGATTTGAGGAGCTGGATTTTGAGCTCACTCTTCCCACTGCTTGTGGCAGTACAACTGTTGGGAAGGCTTGTACCATAAACAATCATTGGAAAGTGCAGCCTTAAAGTATAATCTTGTAAATTGTGGTGGTTTTTTGCCATTTAGGTAATGTGAGTAACTTGCAGTCAGGAGGCTGATGTAGGCCTTCTGTGGTGTTTATGCTGCTAACAGGAGCTGCACAACAGTTGCTGACATTTCTCCCTGTGTTTTTAATCAGTGAGTAACTGCTGTTAGTTGTCTTCATCTTTTCTTGAGAAAGGCTTGGCAGTGGAAGTGTGTGTATTATAAAAGGAATATTTGTTGTGTGTTTTTTCAGGTACTCTGACTGTAGTGTTTTGCACTGGAGTGATGCTGGAGGAGTACTTGGGTGATACACCTAGAGTGCTCAAGCTGCTAACTGAGAGGCAGTGTAAATACTTTCTTTTTCTAGAAGAAATAGGAGCTTGTGAATTGAGGTCAGCAAGTACCAGCAGTGTGCTTGCAGTCTGAGAGCGTTGCTTTCTGTCATCCAACTATGTGCAGGTTGAACAAAAAGCTAGTGAAAGAGCTCTTGTAAGTAGCTCTTGAAAATAAGTTTTCAACTGTGGTGCTTACTTGGTCCTTCTGTTTAGTGATTATTTTACTAGTAAGTAATACGTGTATCTGGGGTAAATCTTGTAGGATGTGGTTGAGAAGAAGCTGGCATTTTGTTGGATCAGTCTGAGACCAGTGACATCAACGGCTCATAGGTGGGTTGCTGGTCTGCTCCTTAAGACATTACCTACTTTATATATCCACAGCTGTAACCACCTTGGTGATGGCCATTGTTTGCCCTGCAGAACTTGGACTGTTTAAAGGACAAACATTCCCTGTTTGCCATGGTAAATCCAATGTCACTGTATCTTTTTCTAGTACTTGGTTTGAGCTGAGCAGTGGTGAGTATTTGCCTCAGTGGGGAGTAGATCAGTCTCCTGTAAGTTACCTTTGTGTGAATTATATTTGATTGTTTTAAGGTGGCTGAGTCTTGGCAAGAGCTAATAAATTGTAGGCTGAAGTCAGGCAGAGAAAGTGCTGTCAAAATTACTTTTTCCCTGAGACATTTGGTGTCCCAGAGAAAGAATCTTTTCCAGATGGAATTAGCATGGAGAATATGCTTTTGTACATGAAATTCAGATCGATTTATATACACTGCTGTGTGATGGTAAAGAATGTGAAGTGAGCAACAAGTCAGGCTCATGGGAGAAACTGTCAATGAAACAGATTTTGCTGGGAAATAATCTTTGGTTTGTGTAAGAAGTTCCTGTGTTCAGTGTGGTCATAACTTGATTAATTGTCTTGCAGGGCATCAGGATGGTGTTGGACTACCATCAGCAGCCCTTGCTGGTTCAACACCAAATTAGAAAGAGGCGAGGGGACTTCCACTGCTTAAGCTACCAAAATAGCATTTCTGAATTCCATGTTCTTTTCCTCGGAAAGGTGACATGGCTCAGGTGAAATGTGTTTTCTGATCTTCTTTTGTAGAAATAGCATCTGGGGCCTCTTCCTTAAAGCAGGGTATGCTTGGAGTGTTTTCAGTGAAGTGCTTAAAAATAAAATCACAAAGTTAATGGGATTCAGGAATAATTCAGGAATAATCTCATCCTGTCCTGTTTTTTATGCTTAAATTTGTGCCTCTCTTTAGGCAAGCAAAAGATGGGAGATAGTGAAAGAAATAGTTACCACATTTTCTCAGAAAAAGTGGTAGCACTCGTTGGTGCTTCTGTGGGATGAAGGAAGAATGTGTCTGCTAAGGAGAATAAGGAGCTATGAGAGCCTCTGCTCATTGTGAGGGTGGACCTGTTTCTAAGCAGTCTTGGTGAGCATCCACACTCACCCTGCTCATTTGGTGTTTGTCAGCAGGAGTTCTGTGTGGCATTGGTGCTATTGCTGCTGTGCTTCAAGAGGTGGGAAAAGAGGTACCTGAAAAGCACTGATTTTTTTTTTTACCATGTATTTTAGCCATTATGGTTTCAAGACTGGTGTATATGATCTACACTCTATTTTCTTTTCCTCCTTTAAATCTGAAATGAAGTTTTCATTGAACCTTTCCACCGCCTTGGTACTTCTTCTTTAACAAAGTTCTGACAAAACCCCATGTATTTAGGAAGACTTTTATTTTATGTGAAATTTCTATGCAGAATGTTAAGTTGACAATATAGTAAGTAAAGGAAACGAGTCTCATTTCAGTGTATGGTAAAATCTAAATTCTATAATTCTACTGGAGGGTTTTGTGAACAGCTCTGTCTTTAGGTTAGTATTATTTATTGATTCAAAGAGATCATAGAGATATGTGGGGGGAAACACTGGTTGTTTAGCTATGAACCAATTGGAGTAGTTAAATTTTTCTGCTGTTAATGAATGTAGAAATTCTCTGCATTGTGTTATTTGATAAGAATGCAGTGAACTCTATGCCACCTTTGTCTTGAACACTATGAAACTGTTAATCACAGAAATAATCAGGATTCACATATTTCACCAGTTTTAGTGCAGCACATCTTTTCAGCCAGGCTCAGAAAAGGAGATTTTCATTTACGTCTTCTGCAACAAAGAAGTAGAAAACATTATTAACATTTTATGTCAGAAAGACATTTTTATGCTCTATCACCATCAATAAAGTGATAGCTAAAGTTTCAGAGCACTCATGCAGGGCCACGCTATCCCTAACAAAAAACAAGTATGGTTGCTGCTGTCCTTCTCAGGAGCTGTTACTTTAGACCCTTCTTGACTGGTGCTGTCTTGTTTCTAGTGTTGGGTCTCCTGGATCTGTTTGTGAGTCAAGAATCCTCTTTGAAAATGATTGACACTATGAATGAGTTATCACTGGCAGCAGTACACGTGCATTGAGATGAGTCCTTGCAGCTTTCTTCTAGCTGTGTTTTGCGGCTGGTAAATTGTCATCAGAAGAGCTGGGAAAATTCTACAAAGAGTGAAACCTCTGTATGTCTGACCTCTGACCAGAATCAGCCTCCACTTAAAATTAGGGACTTAGTAGGAGGATCTTGAACGCATTTATTCAGTCTGCATGTTTAGCAAATGCCTTCTGTCACATTACTGTTCTGGGATTAACCTGTGCTACTTTGTTAACCCTTGCTTAGTGGCTGGCAGTATTGTTCAGCTGTCACTCAGGGCTGGATCAGAAGAAGGTAGATTATGAAAGAATGCCCTATGTTGAAATCAATCACGCAATTATTATCATAACAGTTTCTGTTCAGCTGCTGCCTATTTCTGAAGTTATCACCAGCACATTAGTACCAAACTTTTTACTATCCTAAAGATGCCTCAGTGTGGATTGATCTGAATCAAACATGTACCCATCCCATTTAGGATTTGGAAAATGTCCCTGTCCCCACCTAAGCCTCCTGTGTCACGCAGTCTGGTGGGCACCATCTGAACACATGTTGCAATGAACAGATTAGATGAAAGAAACTGCAATGTGATGAGAGCATTTGTATTGTGTATAGTAATCTAGAGGCTGATCAATCTCCAGTTGATCAGTGAGAGATCTTTGTTATTTTCCCTGGCTTGAGATCTTTAATTTTCAATCAATATACTTTGACTGATTTAAAAGTGCAAGCTCACTTTGCCCTTCCTTTGGCACTGAAGGATAAAATAGAGTGTTTCTTGAGATGCAGACTGTCTTCTTATGAAAAAAATTAGGAACTTTTCACCTTTTTCAGACTTGTCATTACTCTTCCATTTGTCTCCCAGCCATGAGCTTCTGGTTACAATTTCTTTGCCTCACATTGTGGTCTGAGAATGTGCCTGGTTTTGATAGGAACATTTTTGTCAGGTACATCTGCCTGTTCTTTTACATTTACCTTCTTTAATTCCAAAGCAGTGGCACCATTCCTTCAAAGAGATGAGTTTGTCATGGTCTCCATCACACTCTTGGAAGAAACGGGTTATGCAGTGTTCCATGGGAACAAGGGAGGCTCTCAAGGGCGCGAGCTCCGAGTGTATTAACAATCTGAAAGAAAGAGAGGATATGTAGAGCTACATTTAATTCACAAGTCATCAGGATTATCAAAGATGATCTAAGCTGCTAGAAGACCACAATGGTGGCTTTATCAGAGATGCCCCAATGGATTCTGTTGTGGTGCTTCAGTAGTGAATCTGTCCCACATCGTTATGGCGATATATATCTCATGAACCAGAACAACTGTAGTAATACTTGTGTAGTAATTACATGGATTACAAGTAGTGACTTGCTCACAACTCATCAGTTGTGGAGTTTTGATGTTAATCCTCAGGAGATCAAGGTTGCAGAGGTGCTCAGCTGTGTTCTAAGGTGCTAGGTGTGGTTGTTGTGAGGTGTTGAGGGCTTGGAGCTTTGAAATATGGATCTCTATCACTGAGTGATATGACCAAAAGCCTGAAATCTGGGTCATGTTCTCAGAAGCTGGGGGCTTCCTCTGAACTGTGACACTGCTGCTGTCTTACTGTATCTGCTCCTTAAACTGTTGAAAACTGTGGATACCTCAATAGTGAATTAGTACTGACAGGTATCTGTCCTTTGTACTTAGCCTGTTGCTCTTATCTTCAGTAGTAACAGGATTTCTTCATGGTTGATGGCATTAGTAGCTATTAAGACACTGCAGAGCTTACATGATTATGCAAGGCAAGAAGACAGCAGGTTCTGACCTAAGAGATTACTCCAGGAAAATAATGAGGAAAGAAGTTCTGTGATGAGGCAGGCTGGCTTCTAACAGCTGAGGGACTGGTTCTATATGTACAGAATTCTTTCAGTGGTTTAGAATATTGAAACAACCCAAGTTTAAACAGCAAACCAGAGCAGAACCCACAAAGATCTTTTTTTTTACCTGTCAACAGGGTGCTGATCAAGCTGATGAAACTGCCAGTGCACAGGATACACATACATGTGGTAATTTTTCTCAAAGTCATGCAGGAGCAGCTCAACTGTGTGGTTACCAGCCACAAGGCGCTTCTCATTCTGGTAGATTTTTTTGACCTGAACAGAATACAGAAAGTGATATTTCTTGTTTAGGGATGAAGATCTGTCCTGAAAAGAACTATCCAGCAAGGAGGTGTTTGGGAGAAACTTGATGAAATACCACTGGGGAAATGGATTTTAGTGTTTGTGACCACATACAGCATGAAAAGCTTGCCTCGTGTAGCCCAGGTGGTTTTTGTTGCTGTCCCTGTCAACTTTGGTAGTAACTAGAAAGGAAGTGAAATTCCTCAGGCTCAGTTGTCAGACTAAGCTAATGGGGCCAGCAGCCTCAGGTTGGTAGGAGTTTAAATGAGTTTTATCACATGTTCTGTGGTGAGCAACTCAGGTTTTGGTGTGAAATAAACAATCTCAGAAGTCATCTAATGCATAGCACTTTGTATGAGATATTCTGGGCAGGTCCATGTCCCTTTCGGTAAGGGTGTGATTAGTCTTTGGTGTTGCTCAAGCATATTTTGTATAAACATGCTGTGACATACTGCATGTGCCTCCTGCTTCAGAGTTAAAGCAGCCCGGGTCTTGGTTTAACTTAACTGTGGGGTTTTGGGCAGTTATGGCATCTGTATCTTTAAAAACAAAGTATTGTCACCATTTCACTTGGCATAAATCCTTTCCTGAAAAAATAGGCCCAATGGCAATAGGTGCTTGCTCCATTGTAAGCCAGTGTAGTGTGATGTTTCAGGTCTACTGGATGGTAGAAAGCAGCTCTTTTCTCTTAAAACTGAATGTCAGACTTTTGTAATTTTATATCTCTTGAGTATCATGGTGGAGATGGACAGTGTATGGGACTGGATTAGAAAGTGCAAACGATACCATTAACTATTGAGCCCATATAATTTTGTATTGATGGCCATGTACAAGGTGTGTCTCAAGAACAGAAGAGAAGCTGGTTTTGGTTGGTCCATGGCAGGGATCCTCTACCCCTACAAAAGTCATCTAAACTCTGTTATGTAATTCTGTCTCAAATCCTACTGTGTGACCGCCTGGTGGCTCAGTCTCATGAAGTCATTGAGCAGTTTTCCTCACGGTGAGTCAAAGTCCTTCCTTCCTTTGTATTGTCAGCAGATTTTGTCCCCTACCTTCTTCTTCCAGATCACTTGAGGAAAGCTGTATGACACAAGTCCTTTCAACTCGTGGAAGTCCACAAGTGAGCCTGGCTGTTCCCTCTTATTCTGTCTTTTAACTGATTGGTCATCCATAACAAGACCTTCCATCTTATGGCTGCTCAGTTTCCTCAAGTCTTTTGGAAAATGGCATTGACTGCATGAATTGGGACATCCTTATCTATGTATTAGTTGATCTTTCTGAGAGGTTTGTCACAGAGCTTCCCTAAACAGCATCTGTTTCGTGTTTTCTCAAGCAAATGATATTTATCTAATTGTGCCCTAATTCTGACTTGTCTGACTCTTCTCTGGAGATGCTGACTTTGAAGTTATAGATGCTGACTTTGAAGTTATACACTTGGCTTGCATTTTTTGAACAGAAGGGACATTCATAGCAGAAATGTGTCTCGGCTTGAAAGAGTGTGAGTGGACTTGTAAATGTGTTTTGCAACTTGTGAATCTAATTGAGTCTAAATTACCTTAACCAGAAAGGGAATGTGCATAGGAAATAGGGGAACTTGGGAGATGTGAATCACTTTTTTTCCACATGGTTAGTCCAGTTCTAACAGTGTAACTTCATGGCCTTATTTGAAAAGGATTGCTGACCTTACTCCTTTGCTTTTCAGTGAGAATTCCAGAAGTGTTCAGATCACGTTCATAATATTGCATAAGGATGTTTTTGAGCCAGTCTCGCATCCGAAGGGGAAACTGATCCACTTCATAATCAGTACAGGGCGGGATGTCTGTGCCAAACAGGAAAGCTTTTGTTAACAGGTGAGCTCTTAAGTCCCCATTCAAGCATTTCTGAGGCCAGTTAGATTTGTTTCTCACTATCAAACTTCCAGTTAAACTTAAAATTGATGGAGCTGTTAATACATAAAATTCTGAATGCCACTAATGAGTTCAAATATAAATATACAGTTCTTTGGTTCACATGCTTAACCAGTTGTGCAAGCCACAACTTTTATATATGTGTGCAGCTTCTGAGCATAGTTGTGCAGTAAAACTGTTGTCAATTAGTTGCATGAAAGCAGAGTTTTTGACAGCAAAGGAATATGCTTGGCTGGGACTGCACTTTCCTCCTACCGTATACAGCAAGTAATGAGCTCGGAAATAACTTCTGGCTTTCAGATCCTGACTTCTTCATGGGAGTTTGGGCTGGACATTTTCATTTATTAATCCTGTAAATACTGTTTCACTGGTCAAGTTATTAAAAAAACCTTCAGAGGCTGTAGCACTGGGAACATATATGATAGTGCAGGGTGGAGATAAGATTGACAATAACTTGGTGTAAGCACAGGAGAGATGACTTTAGGTTTCAGATGCTTAATACGCTCAAGTGCAGAAAAAGTGACTTTTTAGACACGTTTAGAGTTTGAATGTCTCAATTAGCAGATAACTAATGCAAAAGAAGCAGAGCACAGGAAGAAATGTAATTTAGGGCTGGCTGATGGTTAAGGTTACTGGCTTTATAGCCAGGTGAATTCTTCATAGAAAAATAAGCCTTACATTTGCAGGAGCCCATATAGTCTAGGTGCAGCTGGCGTCCCATTTTTGTCCCTTCCAGTTGACATTTGGTGCCAAAGAGTTGACATGTGCCATCATAAGTCTTGTTATCCGTACCACAAACCTGGAGGACAAGTAGAAGTAAAACCACCCCCACCACCACTGGGTTGAGAAACAATTACTGCACTCATATGGGCATGTATGATAAAAGTATCATTTACATATGGTATAGCAGTTGTCAACACACACAGGGAATACATGGGATGAGAAGTAATGGAAATTGTAGTTGTTGTATGCCTCCATAAAGATTAGTTTTCTCTACTTACACACCCAGTTTTGAAACAGTTGCATTTATTTTTGTGTACTAGTAATACAGCTTGAGATGGTACAGGATTATTTCACTCTATATGTACAAGTAGTTAGCATATGCTCTAAAACATCAAATGAATAAACTGAACTTTTTAGTGACAGGGAAAAGCTACAATCACTGAGAGACCAAGTGAAGCAAATCAGTTACTGTGTAGTTACATGTGTTCACACTCATGCCATAGTCAATGAGTTTGCAATCACTCAAACTCATTTGCATGCTTTTTAGGATAGAATTGTTCTAAATAATAGCAGGGGGAATGTGTTGCAAGCAATAGAAAAGTTGGGTTTCCTTGGTGCTGTGCACAATATGAAATACTTACACGCTCATAGTCTTTGGTGGAAGGGCAAGCAGCAGGGTCTTGGCAAATACAGTGGGGTTTCCCTTGTTTGTCCACATGGCAGACTTTACCTCTTTTGCAGTGGAAGTTCCAACATGGGTCTAGCAAGAAGGAGGGACTGTTAGAGGTGATGGGATGAAGCCAAGTATTTGTCAGATACTGGCAATCAAAGCAAAATACAGCGAAATATTCACCAAGAGGTCAATCATATTTTTAAGTATCATGTTGAATAAATCAAGCCAAACTTTAAATTCTAGCAGTTCCAGGTTTGAATTAGAAAGAGAAATAATTTTGTCAGAAAAAGCCATTTCTTCTCTAAGGACTGACATGCACTTCCAGTTTTCTTTGATGAAACATATCCCATCTGTCTTTGCTGAATCAAGCACTGGCATTTGTCCCACTCCTAGCTGAATTCAAGCTACTGTTCTGGAACTGAAAGCCTTCAATGCAATAGAATTCTGTATGACCCAAATGTTTTTCACAAACAAATTACTAATCCAAGGGTGTATGGAATGGATACTCTGGGAACATAACTGTGATGCAGGATTACGTACAAGCACAGTTCAGTGATGTGAAATTTTGTACTGCAAAAGGCGGAAAAGAAATGCAGACCAGCAGATTCCCCAGATGCAGACAGTTAGGAGTTGCAGGATGGCTGTGCTTGGGGCTTACCCAGAAGAGCCTTCTCACTCCCGTTGCTGACACTTTCCATCTCACCATAGGAACTGCCTGTAGTCTTAACCTGTACAGTCACAGAGGCATAAGCAGAAGCTGTGGTAAATCTTGGGGAGGAAAAAAATACTTGGACAAAATTTTCTCAGGTCAAAATACAGAGGTGACTGAGACGCAGTTTCCTCTGCTTGCAGCAGAGAGAGTTTTCTATGCCAGATGTGTGAGAAGAGCTTAAAGCCTTGCTCATGTTACTTAGGTTAAAAAATAAAGTAGGAGCTGGAGAGGGAGAAACAGGAACTCATTCAGACTTGAGTTTCTCGTAATTATTCTGTGGACTCTAGCCCTGCCTTTCCAAGCTGTTCACTTTTGTATAGTAATGTTTAAAATCTCTGTGAGAGAGGAGTGAACAGGCTGTCCTAGTAAGCTTAAGGCTGGGTTTTAGGTTTTGTATCTCTTTATCCATATTGATTTGCATGTTTCATTATATACCCCATCAGGTCTGGAGTTCTTACATGAATTGTGTTCACTTCCTTTCTGGTACAATTCATCTAAATGCTCTATGTGCAATGACACAGCATGAACCAGATGAGTAGTGAATAAAAGGGGAGATAAGACTTCTGTATATTAACAAGCTACTACACCTGCTTTTGTCTAAAATACCGTTTCAATCATGAGTAATTTAATTTTCAAACACCCCTTTCCTGCTTTTTCTAGTATTTCAATTTTTTTTTTAAAGGTAATTTACCTTATCTGCACTTTCCATTGAATTCATGCCTTGAACAGAGCTACTCTTTTTCAGTTGTTGCTTGCTGTCAGAATTAGGTGGCTCATGATCATAATCATCTTGTTCAGTGTGAATAAGGTCTTTAATCTTGACATTTTGGTAATCCTCGGTCTCTCTAGGAATGGCAGCATCATCTCCAGTCATTCCTTCCCCTTCAAGCTCAGTACTGGTGCTCTCCTGGTCATTACTCTGGATTCTCTCCTCTTCTTCATAGGCTGCTTCTTTCCAGCTATTGCTGAGATATTCCTCATTATCAATGTCACCACTGTCGTGACCATCATCATCATTACCATCCTCTGTATCTTTTGTTTTCACCATTGTGTCATGATCACTCTGATAGTTTACTTGAATATTGTCTTTCATCTCCTGACTTTGCTGTTTGTTATCCTGATCTTCATTATGGGGTTTTTTTGAGAGAGGGATTTTTTCTTTATCGGGTTTCTTTCGGCTGTTCTCCCTCAATTCTTCCTTTAGGTCAAATTTGTCTCCATGGCTCTTGGTTGCCCGGATTGGTTGGCTGGACTCTCTCAGGACTTCATCAGATTGCATACTGTCTTCATTTTTCTGTCTTTTGTATCGGTTTCCTTGGTGGCCTTTGTGCTTCATCTCTCTGTCATCGGTTTCTTCACCCCATTCCTCGTCCTCTTCTTCCACGCTTTCTCCTTCATCACTGTCACTGTTTTCTTCAGACAGACCGACTGTATTTTTGTTATATTTCCACATGTTGTGCCCACGATCAGGACCGAGAGCACCCACTGGATGTTCTGCACTGCCCGTGGGGTGTTGGTTGGCCACGTTACCGTGTTTCTCGTGCCTGAGCAGGTGATGCTCCGAGCTGGACTGTTCTCTGCTGCTGCTCCCAGAGTCACTGTCCTGATTATCAGAAGCCAAACCTAGTTTATTGTGCAGTGCAAGGAAATTGATGCTTTTTAGGCTGTTTTTCACATGATGGTCACTGCCAGTTTTTCCGTGTTTCCTTATGGTCTGGGGCTCATCCCTGTGCTCAGTGCCTGGTGCTGATATGTCTGGTTTTAGGTTTCTGTGACTGGGCAGCAAATCACCCTTGTCTACATATCCTGCGTTCTTTTCCTTTGAGGCTTCAGGGTGAATGTCTTCAGTCTTAAAGAAAAATTAAAAAAACCCAGCAACTAGATTAATAAATCTTAGGATTTGTTTGAAATCAGTGCAGTGTTGTTTTTGCCTTCTATTGCAAAGCATGACACTGGCTTCATTTGTTCTCTTTGTATGTGTTCCTCTTAAGTAAGTGAACGAAATGCATGGGATGTCTTGTGAAATCTCAAAATGCTTGATTAGTAATTTAGTGTCATAATCCCAGCACTTGTGGGCTGCAGTAATTGTCACTTACGTCAGAGAAGGGGGATGTGATAATTAACTTCCCACACAGAAAAATGGGAGTCCTGGGAAAACAGGAGCAGGAGAAGAGAGATCACCTTTCACAAGGTGTCATGATAGGAATTCCTGAGGAGAGCACTGCATCTTAACTATTTCATAATCAATGTATTTGCCTACTCTGAGTCTGATGCATCATTGAATCCATCAGGAGCTATTGTATTGGGTGACAATTACTGTATCATAAGCTCTCTATTGGGAGTCATAGGTGTTTGAGCAGCTTTTTTTTTTCATGCTGTCAAGCCAATAGCAAAACTAGTACCTTCAATGGAGAAGGTTCAAATGCTCAAGCAGAAAGCAAGGACTAAAATGACATGTGTTACTGCAGCAACCACCTTTCTGCTGCTTGGTGAGTGCAGGCACTTACAGTAGCAGCAATGTCTGGTGTATTTCTGAACAATACCTGTGGATGTTCAGTGTTGCTTCTTGCTTACAATATAGCACCTGATGCTGAGTTTTCTTGAAGTCTTTTGGGGGGCTTATTTACAAAGGTGAGTCCTTCTCAGAGTCTGAGTTGCTGGAATAGCATTTCCTTTGGTTTGGGCAGTCTCATCACTGCTTGGAACCAAACACTCCACTATCAAGTATTTATACAAATTTGGAAAAAAAAAAAAAAAAAAAAAAGAGTAGGATTAGAAATATTAATTTGGCTCTTGGCAGATCAGCTATATCCTGTTTCCTAATGTCAAGGTGGTATCTGAATGTTTTACAATTTTGTCTTTTGCCTGCAGTGCTTGCTGATGTGGGAAAAGTAGTGGGCAATATATTCAATATGTCAGTTCCAACTCCAACTTTTTTCAGGAAAAAAATCACCTGTTTACTCAAGTCTAACAGAAATTCAGTGTAGAGCTTTTCCAAATTAAATGCACTATTCTTGAAGTGATCTATGTGTAACCAAGCATCTCAAGCTGATACTAAAACATTTGAAAATTAAGTTTGGGTTTTTTTACATGTGATTTTGGGCATTGCTGTGTGCAACATATTAAGTGCCTTTAAGTTTTAGCAAAAAGAAGTCTTCTGTGAAGGGCAACCAGTTCAATAGATCTAGAAAATACAAGGCCAAACAGTCATTTAGGTTGTCTGTCGTAGGGACCTGTTTTTGAAGCAGAAGTTTAAGAAGGATTTGTCTCATGCCTTGAGAGGAAGCTGTGCTGTGCACCACAACCTTGGTGTGGAGATGTGCCTGGATGTGGCTTTCTGATGCTGCTTTTTGTTATACTCTCAGAACTCAGTTCCTCAAGAAGGTACTTTCAGTGACTGTAGCTGTGATTAGCTACTGTTAGAGGACAAGTGGCCTTTGCTAGATGTTGCATATACTTGGAACTGATGATTCATTGGCTGTTGCAGTGTTTTATTTTGATGTAGGAGTTGTTTCTGGGAGATAGCTGTAGGCTTCAAACTCGTGTTTATACTGTAATTTCTTATGCTGGATACTTCTTTAGGAAAAATTAATTTTTTGTTTTTCATAATGCACAGTACCATCTGGGTTGATATAAAATGCATCTGGGAAGCTCTACAGAGTGGGATATAATTTATAATTAATAACGAAAAAAAGGAAAAATATTAGCATAAGAGTTGGGATTTGGGGTTTCTTACTATAGAGCATGCTCTGAATTTAATAGTTCCAAAACATCCAGTGACTTGGAGCCGAGGCCTGTTGTGTCTGAACCACAAAGGCTCACCAGAACAGTGCAATAAAAAGGAATTTTAATTTGGGCCAGCCATGAATGCAAATTTGTGGGCTCTGTCATTAGTGTACATATGTGGCATAGGGAGGGCTGCTGAAATCATCTGTCTCATTGCCATCAGGGCTGTGTATGTGGCTTTTCAGCCACAAGCTACTTTGCCATGATGAGCTGTATCCTATGCTCTGCATTGTGAATAATGAAGCATATGGGAGCTAAAATTCCTACATGGTTGAGACTGCAAATGATCCCTTGGTGTGATAAATTGAGGATTGCATCCTCCTTGTGTACTGGAGCTGTGAAAACCACAGTCTCAGTCATCAGTGGAGCTTGTATGAATACGGGTAATGATTATATGTGGGGATTCATTTAAGGTAATTTTTTTTAAAAAAGCTTCCATTTTCAGCTTTACATTTTGCCCTGTTTTAACTGTTTGATATGGAAGGCATGAGAAGCCCGGTGCTAATTCTTAGGGTGAGGGGTCTAAAATTTTTTAACCTGAATCAATTTTCCAACTACTATATATGTGCAAATGTGTTTTTTATGTTTGAGATGAGTAATGTAAGTTACCTTTTAATGTTTAAAGAACAAGAGGAGTACCTTTTCAGCAGTTTTCCATCTGTGAGTTCTGAGCTTGTGGTTTACAGGATGGGTCTAAAATAGACAAAGGCATTAATATGTGTGTGTCAATACAAATCTTATATAGGTCAATGGGGTAACATATTCACAGAATAGGAAATTAAGTGCCCAGTAATAATATCATGAGGGGGACTTACAGGAATAGCAAAAGCTGATCCTACAAGACAAATGAAGAGAGCTGCAGCCTTCATGCTTTTGAGATCTTGTAGAGGACAATAGATAATGGTACAGTGGTAGGGTTTAGAGGTTTCCTTTCTGCAAGCAACATGAAAAGAAAAACAGTTAGCATTTGGGTATAATGGTCTAGAAATGACTGAAGGAAGTGATGTAGTGGCTGCTGTAACTTGTTTAGTCTAAAGACAAAACAAGTTACTCACTGTCCTGTAAAACTCAGGTGTTAGACAACCTTAACCAGAGGACACTTTGGTCTTAGTTCTTTCACAGGACTTAAGCTGTGGCTGTGTTCACAAACTCTGATAGTGCTACTGAAGGGCAGAGTTCTGAATATACATAGGTTCAGCCCTGTCAGTATTTATCCACTCCTCTGAGATACTACTTTCTGAAATATGTCTCTTTTTTTATGTGATTCTGAGACAGTGCCAGTTTGTGGCATCTCTGTGGCTAAGATGTCTCCTGGCTGCTCCTCTCTGTGCCTGCAGTAGGAAGAATTAACTGGAGAAATTCTGCTCAGCAGGTCTCAAAGCTCAGAAAAGCTGTCCAGGCTGTTTGAGAAATGGATATAGCCATGCTTTGGATGCAACAAACCCAACTCTGCTGTGCAGTGGTGTGTGAGGCAGATGGTTGGAAGAACATGCAGTGCATTAGGAATTTCTTCAGTCTGTGCTAATATCCTTGTATGAGTGAAAGATGGGCAACTCATTTTTATCTCGCATGTCACCAGTGAATATTCTCTCTTTTGCAGAGCAGAGGAGCTGGAAGTGTCTATGGTTGTGGCTATATCACTGGGAAAATATTTAAAAAAAAAAAACAACAATTCATATTGTTTCTGTTCCTCCCCCTC
>VXAU01000456.1:123242-208032 GCA_013399695.1 Formicarius rufipectus | reverse complement strand
TTTGGTTGGTTTGTTTTTGTTTTTGTTTCTTGGTTTGGTTTTGTTTTTTTTTTTACTCTGCTGCTTTCTTGTTCCTTTTAATTTCCTTGTGCTCTTTTTTTGTTGTGATTTTAAAATTGGTGGGATTTTTACTCTGCTTCTGTTTTGCTTTCATTCTTCTGTCCTTTCCTGGTAATCATCCTCTGAAGTGCAAACTTTGGAAGACCTCTGTGTAACAAATTATTCAATGTCAGTATTTTTTAGTTAATGGAGATGAAAATATTTTATTAATGGGGCATCTCTACTGTGCAAACTTTTTTTTTTTTTCCAGTTAGCACATTCAGTCTCCAAACTGCCTCAATTAATTATCTGTTATCTCTTTGGCATTCACAGTTAGTTGTTTAAGATGTTTTCAGAGGGAAAGGCAGAATACAGCAAAAGCCATTAATGAGCATATGCAAAATGCCTCACTGGGCTGTGTATGGCCCATCACTTCAGATCAAGGCAAGCATTGTTAGACTGAGGGTTATGTAGGCAGCTTGCCAGAAACACTGGGAAATAATCCAATATCATGTATAGCCCTAAAAACTGCATACTGTGCTTTTTTGAAGGCCTGTCAAGTGACTGAGGAAAGAGGTATTTGAATGTCAGGTAGGATTGATTCCTGTTTCTTTCTGTTCCTGGTGAGCATTACAGCTCTGGGCATGTCACTTAACTAAGTTTATTTCGAAAAACCTGATTTGTAGTATTTGCTTCAGTAAACTAGTTTGAGAGACATAAACAAAAACTCTGCATGTGGAATTTTATTTATACTTGCAGTTTTCTAATTTGGCTTCTGTCACTGTCTGTAAAAGCTGCCCTGTACCACCCTTGTCCAAATAATGAAAAAGTAGTTTGAATAAATCCGAGTTGAGATGGCAGGATACGGATTTTGCTTTTTTTTCTCTTAGTAATGAGCCTACAGTGGGGGAAAGTCATAAACATAAGTCCTGAATGTTTAGGGAAGCTTGACCACACTGGATCAATGGAGTGGCAGTATCTTTATTTTCCTAGCTACAATAGTCCAAGTCAGTTGCAAGGATTTATAATACTTCCTTCAGTAGGATAATCAGTTCCAAACATTAAGTAGCATTTCCAGTATTAATTCCTGGGTTTTGACTGTTTGAATATGGAGGCACTATCAATTCCTCTGCAGTAAGTGTCTTCTCACATTGTTTTTTCAGAGCAACGAGTGTTAGGTTTAGATGGTGCCTTGTAGTGGACCTGACTGAAAAAACCCACAAGGAGCTCTTCCTACAAGCCTGCAGCCCAAGACTGTGGCTCACAGCAGTGGGATTTTTATACTTGCTCATTAGTCTTTCAGTGTTAGAAAGGGAAAGTAATTTTTGCTGAAGTAATAGAATAGCTAGTGTGAGTGGGTGCAGAAGTGGAGAAGGTCTTGGTGGGATGTAATATAAGGTAGTTGAGGTGATGGTGATGAAAGAAATTAAACATTAGCTAGCTGTCATATGATGCAAAAGTCTGCATTGTGACTTTCTTTTTTTTACACTGAAGTCTAAGTGGGAAGGCACTTAATTCTTGCTTTAATTTCCAAATTTTTCCTACCAAAGAGAATTTCTAAAACCAAGTTTTTGTAACATATACATTTAATAGAACTGTAAGTAAAGAACGATTACACAAGAAGCTATTTTTAAAAGCAAGGAGACATCTCCCTGGAGAGCTGAAGTCATTATTCAGAGAAGTCAGTCTGCAGAAGAATCTGTAGGAAAACTTAGCCAAAAGGTGAATATGAAATTTCTTGTGCATGATGGGTTTTTTTGACCAAGAAATGAGGAAATTTAGCAATACTTCAGCTTAGGGTATTGAGAAAACAATGCTAACTAGGTGTACTGGGTTTGAGTGGCAAGGTTTGGGTAGCAGTGGCTACAGGGGTTTCTTCTGTGAGAAGCCCCATATCCAACAGAGCCAGCACTCCAAGACAGACGCACTGCTGAGGCCATCAGTGACAGTGGTTGCACCTCTGGGGTAATGTATTTAACAAGGCTGGGGGAGGGGAACATGTGGCAACTTTAGCTGGAGAGAGAACGTGGGAGAAACAGCCCTGCAGACACCGAGGTCAATGGAGAAGGAGGGGCAGGAGCTGCTCCAGGTG
Source organism: Formicarius rufipectus (assembly GCA_013399695.1). Taxonomy (NCBI): domain Eukaryota; kingdom Metazoa; phylum Chordata; class Aves; order Passeriformes; family Formicariidae; genus Formicarius; species Formicarius rufipectus. Next base: position 205,901 of record VXAU01000456.1, on the reverse strand, counting down.
GTGGAGCAGAGTTTCCCCTGCAGCCCGTGGTGCAGACCATGGACAGGCAGGCTGTTCTCCTGCAGCCCAGGGAGGACCACAGGGGACAAGGCATCCACCAGGAGCCCACAGAGGAGATCCATGCCAGAGCAGGTGCCCAAAGGAGGCTGTTGTCCTGCTGGAGCAAGCTCCTGGTAGGGCTCGTGGAGAGACAAGCCTGCACTGGAGCAGGTTTTCTGGCAGGACTTGTGACCCTGCAGAAGGGACCCACGCTGGAGCAGTTCACACAGAACTGCACCCTTGGGAAGGACTCACGTTAGTCAAGTTTGTGTTGGACAGTCTCTTGTGGGAGGGATCCTTTGCTTGAGCAGGGGAAAGAGTGTGAGGAGCCCTCCCTCTGAGGAGGAAGAAGCAGCAGAGATAACGTGTAATGAATTGACTGGAATTCCTATTCCCTGTCTCCCTGTGCCACTGGGGAATTGGGAATAAAGTGAAGTCCAGGAAGGAGGGAGGGGTGAGGTGAAGGTCTTTTAAGATGTGGTTTTATTTCTCACTGGTTTGATTGGTAATAAATTAAGCTGATTTCCTTTAGTCAAGTCAGTTTTGCCTGTGATGGTAACTGGTGAAAGATCTCTCCCTGTCCTTACACTGACCTGAAAGCTTTTCTTTATATTTTCATTCCCTTGTCCAGCTGAAGAGGGGTGTGATAGAGTGGCTTTGGTGGGCAGCTGATGTCCAGCCAGGGTCAACCCACCATATGAAGACATCCATCCCTTTTTCAGGCTCACAGAGAAGAATGTATTTTTCCTGAAACTTGAACAAGGCAAAAGCTCCAAGTCATTTATTCCCTCGCAACTGATTCCCAGCAGGATACACATAGCTCACCTTAAAGTAGAAAAAACCCAGACATATGGGCTGCACACAACATCCCTGCATTGTCATCATCAGTCCCAGCCTGTGACCAGACTTACAGAAGGGTATAAGGGGGGATCTGAAACCTCTGACACACTGGTAGCATTTAAAAGATGGAATGCTTCTCTGTCTGCTTGATTTGCTGAACTTGCAAATAGTAACTCTTTCCCCTCCAGTGAGGAGAGCTGGAAAAATGGACCACAAGTTAAATGCCTGCCTATCCTTAAGGTAAGTGCATACAGCTATACTGTACCATCAGGAACAGCCCAGTCACCCAGGAATTGTAACAGGGTTCACTATTTCTCACTGCTCATAGCAAGAAGTCCACTGCTTTGATAGTAGATTAGAAAGAATTTCAAGAAAAGATGAGATGCCAAGTGCAGTCTTTCCTTCTATCTCTGTATTTTGTTTCTGATTCATCATTGTTGTCAGCCACTGAAAGAGCAAACCTCATGTGACTGCAACCTAGCAGGTTCTCTTGCTTTTTGAAATGCTACTCAGAAGTGGTTAACTTGCAGAGTCTGTGGCTGGAGATGATAAATGCCTCATGTTTAACAAAAGAGATCATAAGGACTGACCTACTTCCAGCTCTAGCAATGGCAGAAAACTCTGCATAGGCTGTTGTCTCCAGACCTGAGTCTAGAAGGTGAAGTTACCAAGTTTGCTACCATCACTGATGAGCGTGGATGTTGTCTGGCATTAGCAGAGAGATCTGGAGTACAATGGTTCAGCTTCGGAATTCAGTTTATCAGTGTGTAGAATGGATATGAATACTCATTTCTAGACGAAGAAACTTAGGTATTGAGCTTTTGTGAAATGTTCAGTGAGGTGAAATGTTGCAAGACATTACATTTTTCATCATTATTAAACTCATAGAGAAATTTCAAATCAGAGCTTTCATTCTTATATCCTCAACGTATCATTGAGAAAGCATGTAATATGATTTATTCTTTAAATCATCACGCTGAGATTTTTTTGGACTGCAATAGAATTGGATGTGTTATTACTGTTAAAAGTCTCTGCTTGGTGCTACGTCAAGCTTGTTAGCAAGAAATGCTGATGCCCACTTCCTCACTGATAAATGCTACAAAGATACAGTCCTGGTATCCAGGTGATGCTCACAGCCATAATTTTTTGAGTGGATGGAGTTTTGTGTGCAAGGGGAAGGGCATCAGTGGGGGAAGGAATAATTTTCTGTGCAATGTCTGATATTTATATAACAAAAAATGTACATGTGATACTCTTAAATTGTAACTGATACAGCACATTCCTATGGCTAGGTCTGTTTCAAAAACCCTCATGAAAGTGTGTGTGTACACACATTATATAAATGTATAAACTGGTTCATGTGTGTACACATTTAAAATTAAAAGGCAGAATTTGAGGCAGATATCTGGTCTCAGTGAAAGAAGAAATTGTAATAAGAAAATAAATTCAAAAGCATAAAACTACTCATTCTGTACCAGTAAATGGCTGCTAATGAGAATTGATCCCTCTGATGCTACCAGTTTTACAGCTGCAAAAGCCATTGGGCATAAGTCCTTGACGACTGAATGCAAAAAAAAAAGAAAAGAAAAAGAAACAACCAAACCCCCTTAAAAAAACCCCAAACAAACAAAACCCCACCAAAAACAAAACCAAAAACAAAAAACAAAAAACCCCAACCAACCAACCAAAACCCAAAACCAAAACAAACAACCAACCCCCCAGCAAACCAACAGTATTTCGGGACTTGTAAAATTAATTTTTAGATAAACCATTCACATTAACTTAACTGTCTCATCTCTTACATTTCCCTTCTTCTGTTTGATTTTATTTTCTACTTGTTGAGATCTGGGTGTTTAGATTTTATTTTTTTTTTCAGCACTCTAAGTTTAAGACTTGATCAAGTCAAAATGAGCTGCTTTGATTTAATTGGGGAAGGGTCAAAATGAGATTTATTTAGTAGCCAGGATTATTATTTTATCAGTTGGAAGTTTTTTATCATCTCCCAGAACGTGCATTTCTTTCATGGGCTCCCTGTTTGTTACAAGTTTTCACTAGTTCTGCCAACACATTTTTCAAAGGTTGCTTCAAGACAGTTACTACGTCTCCTCTCCAATATGAGAAAAGAAGGGTGAATCTCATTTTTTCACCTCGTCTACTGGATTAATGCCTAATTAAATGCCTAAACTGGCATTTCAGGAGGTTATGACAAGTGTTGGGAAATCAGGTTGCACTGTAGCTTTCAGCTGGATGACTGCATGCTTCTGAAAGAGGTATGTATTTTTCTTGACACCTGTTGGCCATTGCATAATGCTTTATTGCTTTGCAGGGTCACTGGAAAAGTAACTATTCCAGCAGTAAGATAAAGGTCATCTTCCTCCACACAGTAACTGTACAGTGTTTTCTCTTAGAACATTTATTTCTGTTCTAGACAGTCTGAAAGGTGTTATCCTTAAAAGAGATGATACTCTATGAAAACTTCAGCTATTTCACAGTAAGTGGGGAAAAACTGCAGAGGTTTAGATATAAAGCATTCTAAGGTTTTAACTAAAAATAAAGAAGAAACGGTACCATAACAGTAGAAGAGGTTCTCCTTCTTGGCTAGGCACTGATGAACTGGAAATCCTCGAGCCTTGCAAAACTTTGCTGCTTTTCCTGAGAAGTGTTTCGAGGTCTGAAATGGACCCTCTCAGCAAGTGTGTTGTGCTTTAAGCTCCAGTGAAGGAAGATGATACCCTATGGGTCTTGGTGAAACAAGGAATCCTATGCTTCCATGGGACGAGGCGGAGGGTAATGGACTGGTGTAATTCTGCTGAATTAATTAAATCAGAAAGACCATTCATGTTCACAGGCTCTGGGCCAGTGGAGCTCAGCCATTGTGTGAGAAGGACATATTTAGCCTTTTGCAGGGAGGGGAGCGGGTGTGAGAGTTTCTGCCACATCAGCTGGCCCCAGGAGAGCTGGACTAAGGGATCATCTGGGGCACTCTCCCTGCGGGCCTGGGGCACAGTAAAGCACAGGGGATGGCAGTCCCTGTTAAACTTCTCCGTGTTGGTTCAGAAAACTGTACCCAGTGTGTGTAAGGCTGTAAAAAGGAAAGATCCCTAAATTAAAAATGTGAAAAGCGGCACTGGTTGGAGAATCTTGCACAGCTCACAGGATTTTGCTGTTTTGCAGCTGTTGCCGTGGCTGCACTGCCTGTCTGCCATAGCGACCGTGCAGAGCGAGCTGGTGAGAAGTGTGACAACCCCTACAAGTGGTGCCTGCCTGCAGCAGATGCTTTGTGGCTTTTTGTTTTGCAGACATTCACGAGTTTAATATTTCTTTTGTTCTTTTTTGTTTGTTTATTTGTTTGTTTTTGTTTTTTGTTTTGTTTTTTTGTTTTCTGGTTCTGTTATTCCATAAAATGCGCCACCTGAATTGAAATACTTTCTGGGAGGCTGTCAGGTCAGAAATAGTGAAGCAGATGCAGCAATGTAAGAACAGAGGCCCTTTTAGTGCTGTGTGGAGTAAAGTCAGCATATCTGGCTTCAAATTTTCCATTCTGCCAATATAATGTCTTACTAAGGAGGATGCTTTCCATACTGTATGGATGTGATTGCAAGAGAGGTTGAAGTAAAATGTAATAAAGCATGTGAATGGTAAAAACTGTAATCCAAATGCTGAAAATTCAGTCACTTTAGATGAAGTTTTAACATGTGTTTTTTTTTAAGGTTACAGTTTGACTGATGCCTGCTCTGTTTATCCAAAAAGGTAATACATATTGGGGAGGTGATTAGACAAGACTCAGGGAGAAATATACACAAACTGACCATGTTTTATGTGGCAAACTGTGAAGTTTGTAGTTAATTGAAAAAAAAAAAAAGTAGCTAAAATCACAGCTGAGCTCTCTCTCTGTAGACCAAGCAGAAAAAAACCTTTGATAAAACCCCATGAGAAATTCTTTAAATCCCTTCCCCTTTTATCTCTGCTTCTTTGCCTGGAAACTAATTCATGCCTATTGAAGTTGAAATTCTGCTGGTCTGTCAGCCAGGCAGTGTCTGAAAGAAGTGGGGATATTGCAGAACTACACGTTTGTTTTTTCTTTTGTTGTGCATGCTGAAAAGATGATTGGTTTTATCTATTCAAAACTTTGTTCTATGCTGTGTTGTACTGTCAGATTATGTTTATTGGGGAACCAAAGATAAGTTGGTTTGCTGTGATTTTTAAATAGTCCAGATATGGATGGGCCCTCAGCTAATATAATTTATCCATGTGGCTTCCCAGAAATTAGGACAAATACATCAATGTTAATCTTATGCTAGCTAAGTATTAAATATTTGTCTTGTAAGATTTTCAGATAATGGCTACTAACATTGCCTTGAAACTGTTAATTAATTTAAAAAGTGTCAGACTGTGAAGTACTCTGCAGAAACTTGAAGCTGAAATCTGTAGGAGTTTGAAGGTAATTAACAGAAAGCTACATGTGATTTGTAGGCTTTGCTTGTTTCTGTGTTTAAACAGCTTTCTTGGGACTTAGGAAGGGAAATGTTTTTGTCTGGAGGATGCTGAAAGATTTTACCTGGTTTATCAGAGCTGTTATGTATTTGCAAAATGTTTCGTTACATCAAATTTTCTGGTTTTGTGTTTAATGACAAAATGGTTTGGCTGAGAAAAGATCTCTGGTTGTTTTCTGAGTGTCATCAGGAGGCCTGGGCTTGTCCAGGATTCATCGGTACCAGTGCTATGGTCCTTAGCTTGTCCCACTGTGTCAGGCAGGGTGCTTTTTGGAAACCCCTTCTTTGTTGGCTTGGTAGTTCTCTCACCAGAAAGAGGTGCTGTATCATCGTGGTGAGGTATGGGGGAGAGGGGGAAGCTAAGTAGTTGCTGCGCTGCAAAGCTGCAACCTAGAAATTATTGTTGTGATTCATTAGATGATTTCATGTGGAAACAGGATAATTTGTATCTAGTCCCCACCTCTCTTTTACTTGGGAAAAAGGACTTGAGCATGAGCATGTTTGGCAGTCAGGGGACCTTTTAGTGAAGTATATGGCTGCGTCAGTTCTGGCTCAACAAGAGAAGGGCAAGATTTCATTTAATACCGGTATTATGCCAGAGTTCCTCACATCCTGGCTTGATCTTTGCTTTGGTTTCTACTTGTATTTCAGTGTTGTGTTTGTAACCTGTGTGCTGGCTACAGAAATGTGGGACACATCTCAGCAGGTGCATCAATGGAGAGGCACGTTCTCACTTCCGTAGACTTTGGACTAAAGCCTGATTTAATTATTTAAGACCAGATATTTCCCAAATTGCCTGATCTGTGCATGGCCCTTAGACAGCAGTGAGCATGGCAGTCTCCATCAACATGTACTTGAGAAGCACTGATGGATCACTGCAACTGGATCATCAGTGGGTCCCCTTTTGGTTGTCTGCTGTGCTGTGCAATTGTCCATGTACCTCACATGAGAGACCCAGTTTCATTTTAGACTTTGGCTCTTTAATTGGAGCCTACACTATTGTGGTGAAGTCATGCATTATCCGGCAGCATGGTGGGAAAACTGGACACGTGAGGTTCTCCATAAGAGGATTTTTGGCAAAATGAGTGCTTGCTGGTGAAAATTACATGCTGGTCTTCAGTGAGTCCGACCTGTAGTGAGGAGTATGGCTGCTGGAAGGAAAAAACCTACATGTAGAGGAAAGTTAAAGGGAGAATATGCAACAAACAGTAAAAGAATATTAAACACAGAAGAAAGACAACAGAGAGCACAGGGAGGTGAAAAGGTTTGTTTTATCTGTGTATCACTGACAGCTGCTAAACAGGCACTTTGAACAAAGGAAGTAGAGGGAAAGTTCAGAAAATTTTGCATTGTATTTATTAATATGCCTGTGTTTCATTGTGTTCTCTGGCAGAAAAGATCTGTGGGCATTACTGACTGTGGGGCAGACGGAGTTAGGCTGAAAAGACTTTTGTTTTTATTTGAGCTGTCTGCACACCTGCATGCTCAGTCCAGCCAGAAGCCTTCAGGTTTCTGCCCACAAGAGAGTAGTGTTGAGCCATCCACTTCCAGACCACGTACCAGGGTTCAATTTACAGCTTTTTAAAACGTAAAGTACATTTTAACCTCGGTGCTAGTTCTGATTCACAAATAACATTTGACTTTTCCATCACATATTCTTTACCCCAAATTCAAAAAATCTAAGCAAGCTGGAGTTCAAGCAGGGTTTTTAGAGTAGATTAAAAAAACTGTGTATGTACACTGGCCATTATATCAATGATATAGTACCTAGCTTATGGGTGTATACTTTTTCTCTTTCTTTTAGTTTGGAAAAACAAACAAACAAACAAACAAACCACCAAAACACATGACACAACAGACATGAAACAGTTTGGGTCTGATTGAAGCCAGGGCTGGCCACGCAGCGCTGGTGTACGTGTGCTTGGGCATCCAAGGTTGTTGAAGATCACAGCCTACCATGTGGTGTTGACAGGGCTCTAAGCATGTATCTGGTTGCATGTTAGTTATGCAGGAAAATGCATGGTCAGGAAATTTAGAGAAGTCTCTGGGGAACTTCCTTAAGAAAAGGTGCATCTGAAGCCTTTCACGAGCCTGTGAAATTGTCTCGAAGTGTCTCAAAACAGGTTCTCTCACCCGATGTGCAGGAGGCCAATCCACACACAGAGTCGAGGTATTTGATTTATTTGCAGTCCTGCACAGAACTGGGGACTGGGTGGCAAATCCATAAAGCCAGCAGACGACTACCAAAACCTTCCACTATTTATATATTTTAGCAAACAAAGGCATTAATGTTTATGGGCTACAAGTTACATGCTTCTCTTGTTAATTAGTATTCTATCTCCCACTGGTTAATTATTCCCTCACTTCTGTGCTAATTAGTCTGCATGCTCAGACTTCTTTTGGGTTGGTGGGTTTCTTGAGTCAGTGGTTGCCATCTCCCCCTCTGGAATTACCTTTTACCAGTTGGAGCTGATTCAGCACAGTTACTGTGTTGGCTTTATTCATTTTTTTCCTTATCTTGGGGGTTTTTCCAAATTCCTTCTGGCCCATAAATTCTGCACTCTTTGCATCCACTATCAGCAGCACATCCTTCTTCCCAAGCTTTGCTTATCACCCCCAGGGCTGAGATCACAGGAGCATGTCCAGCCCTAAACCTTAACAAGGCAATTCTACCAACAAGTAGTTTGCCTTTCTAACACCTGGCCTTCGTTTAGATAACTATATAAATAATTCAGATTCTCAAAAGATCACAGCCTGTAGCAACTGCCACTGGAAATGTTGGCAAGTACTGCTTGTCCTTTCCTATTAGAAATGATTGATTTGGTTTACATGGACCACAGAGGCATTTCATGGGGAGTTTAGTTTTCTTAAGAGTTATCCAGGTAGAAAAACTGGTTGGAGACACTGCTGGGGGTAGGAGGGAACTGGTGCCTCGACCAGCTCTGTTCAGTTGTGCCACACCAAAGGAATACTGTGAGGGGGTTTCTGTGCCTTATTCCTGGGGAGGCAGGAGAATATCAGTGCATGGCCATTTGTGGCTCTTTAGGTGTCTTATGATAGAGATTCTGATAAGGAAGTTTGCCCAAGTATTTTTGCATACGTTTATTTCTAAATTAATTTATTTACTTATAATAAATCACTGATAATTATAGCATGCATAATACATGTGTGTTTACATATATGACTACATATTACACCCTCTGGACTAAGTAATGTTAGTAAATTACTCCTTTTGTTTTACCTCAGAAAAAGAAAACTCATTTGCCTTCTGTATTCTGAATTTGGACTGAAATTTTTATTTTAAATTTTGGCACAGCTTTTCTGGCTCTAAAGGCTGTCCTTCTCAATTAGATACCAGCAATGGCCTGAGTCCTTTCGAGATTTGCAAGCATGTCTGGAGCATAATAATAAATGCATGTGACCTCCTGATGAATATTTTGAAACTGAGTTATCTCCTAAGAGCTTTTTAGTGAAAAATCTCAACAAAGTGTGGCTTATCATTAAAAATATTTTTTAAAAAAATCACAGAGACACTAAGGTAAAAGTCCTCCTATGTGTTCTTTTTAGCCAATTCCTTGGTCAGTTCTGCATCTAAAATCACATTCAAGAGCCATACAGACTGCATGGTTTCACCGTTTATCTTTTACACTAATCCAGGAGCCTCCCATCATCAGTGTTTTATTCCATATAGCAGTAGTTCTGTCTGCTTGCACAGTACAATTTCTATATTTTATTGCATGGCATTTTCCAATCCTTCAGCAAGCTCAATTTGTCAAAACCCTATATGGGTCTTTTTTTTTTTAATTCTTTTTATTTTTAATATCACAGCTCTTTATTTCTTGTTCTATCTGTATTAAATGCTGTACTGAATGGATTTCTGTCTATGATTTCCATGATGCCTGAGAAGAGACTAAGTGCCAGCCAGGACTCTTGTCACCTGAATGTATGGACACAAGTAGCACTTAGGACGTTTGGGAACTGACTCCAAAATGGGTTAAGGCTGCCTGTGTGCTGCTGCTATATCAGGCTTTGTCTTCCGAGGCGTGATGCAGGTAGTGTATTAGAGACTCTCATCCTGTCTCCTGTGAGCCGCTGTGCTGGGCTGTGTCGTGTTTGACCACAGTGCCTACATAAGTTGAAATTAAATGTTTAAAAAAGAGGGCGAGAAACAAACATCTTTCCCAGCCGGGGAACATTTGAGTCCCGTTGGGGAGTAGTTATTTTAAAGCTCAGACTGAGGGATGGCTATTTTTGCCCCTCAGCCAGACAGACTCAGCTAATGGTCTGTATTGTTCAAACCATTTTGTAGACCAAATTCTTAAAAAGAGGAAGGTAAAAAGAGCAGGAAGAGTGCTTAAGCCAACAAGAGGTAGACATGGCTCAAACCTGGAAAGATCTTACCTGTAGCTGAACCCTTCTGTCAGCTGGAGGTGTGGAGATGTGCTTTGTCTTGCCATATTATTCAAGTGTGCATTTGCTTTAACAGAGAGACATAAAGAGGGAGGTTCAGCATGAGCATTTTCAGAGCAATTCTGCTGAAAGCACTCATGGGGCACAAGTTGTGCCATCTCCACATGGGGCTCAAGAGCAGGTGGTTATTTCACTTAATCATTGCAGGCACACAGTGCAGCCAGAGGCTTTAGGGAAGCGTAACACAGCAGCAGACAGCTATGCAGTGGAGTCTGCTGTTGGACTAGTGTCAGATGTTGTCAGATGTTGCTCATCTTTCTTGTTTCTGGTATTCTGCTGAGTCCTTGCCTTAAATACTCTGACTGTGTAGATGGATTTAGGTCTCAGGGCAGGGGGTAAAACATTTCATACCATGGATGGGTGCCATTTCATTAGATTTTGAACCTGACTGCTACATTAAGCAGCTCTGCAGCTGTTTGCAAATACCATGAAGCAAATGTAACTGGAGAAAAAAGCCATGTTCACTTGTGATGAGGAATCTGATGTAAAAAGCATGTCAAGACTCACAAAGGCGTTTGCCAAGACTGTTTTTTAATAAGCGCTGTGATCTTCAGTGATGACAGAAGGGCAGTGAAATTGGGGAAGGGTCTGGTGCACAACTCTTACCAGGAGAGGATGAGGGAGCTGGGATTGTTTAACCTGGAAAAGAGGAGGCTCAGAGGTGACCTTAGCACTCTCTGCAACTACCTGAAATGCAGCCAGGTGGGAGTTGGCCTCATCTCGCAGGCAACAGACCATAGGATGAGAGGACACAGTCTTAAGTTGTGCCAGGGGAGGTTTAGTTTGGACATTAGGAAAATTTTCATCAAAGAAAGGGTGAATACTGCCCAGGGAGGTGGTGAAGTCACCGTCCCTGGAGATGTTTTAGGAAAGACTGAACGTGGCACTTAGTGCCATGGTCTGGTTGACAAGGTGGTATTAGATGATAGGTTGGACTCAATGATCTCAGAGGTCTTTTCCAGCCTAATTGATTCTGTGATTCTGTGACAAGCAGCAAAGCCCTTTGTCCATAAGGAGACATAAAAACTGTGCAACATTGCAATTGACCTGTTCCTTGTTGATTCAGGACCAGCATGGTCTTAGCATGGAGTATCATCCTGTTATTATAAGTGTCCGCGATTACTTGGAGGAGCCAATTAATATTTATAAAAGAAATTAATTTTATTATCAAGTGATAACAGAGCAAACGGTACTGGGCGGCTTGAGGAGGCTCTGCTCCGTCAAAGCTCACACCATAATGGGGAGAAGTCCGGGTTTTGATACAGTTTCTTGGCTCTGGTGTTTCTCTGCGTTGTATCTGTGTTTCTGCTGATAATTAACAGCTGACTGCAATTTGCTTTTTGTTGATCTTTAAAGTTGTCTTTACCATGATGGATGTCTTCCTTCAAGTGCTAATTGTCCGGATGGGAAACCTTGCTCTAATTGCCTTTAAATAAGGGATGTCTTCTTCTCACATGTAAATCGCTTGAATATGGAGTTCTCTTAATTACCTGTAGATAGGAGATGCCCTCTTCTCACATGTAAAGTTTATTTTGACTGGGTACTCAGGGCCATAGGTAAGAAGGAGTCTCTTTATATTCCTGTGGTTTGTTAGATAAGATATAAAAGCTGATTTTATGAACAAAGTTAACTCTTTTTATTACAGTCCTGCCACCTGGTCCTAGTTCTGCTGCTGCTGTTAGTCCATATAGCCTGTAAGTGACTTGCTTCAGCTCTAATGCTGCCTCCCTCTTGCTCGTGAATTGGTAAAACCCACCTGTGCTTTTGTACAGCTAAGCCAGCCCTGCTGCGCTCCTGGGCCCTTCTTATCCTCCCTCCAAGTCAGCATTTCAGGGAGATTCCCTTGCTTCTGGGAGCTTGGGGACAACAGCTCTCAGGGAATTTTGCCTTGGCTAAGGGCAGCTATGTATTGCCCTGCAGTGGGCAGCTGCTCTCCGGGGTCTACAGGGCACAGGAGGGTTTTGGGACCCACCCCGTGGCATTGTGCCCCCAGCTTCTGCTCTGGGCGACTGCTCCTCTCTTCCCTCAGGTTTTTCCCTTGCTGTGTGCATCTTCAGCTTTGTGCAATTGCCTGTTCCTCAAATAGAAATAAATACTGAGGAGCCTGTGTTGTTGGTGACAGCATGAAGGTCAGGCTCCTATCAAATCTGCCATCTGCGTGTGTGATGTCTCGCTGCTCACAGCCTCTCCCAAGGCCAGGACGTGTCTGTGGGTGGGTGGGTGTAATGTATGTTGTTCTGCGAGGGAGGAGTTTAAAAATACGCACTTGTGAATTACCTGATGGGAACAGTTTTAGAAGTTCCATCCACGCCCAGCACGTTTTAGTTTTCTGGTTGAAAAGGCATTTGAAGAGACGTTTATTTCAAAACAAAATTTACTAAACAAGAAGAGAACAAAACACCTAGGGGAGATAAGTATCTTGTAGACTCGGGCAGCGTCAGTGCTGGAGTGGCTGGCAGTCTTCACTCCAGTCCCAATGCCTGTTTGGGGTGGCTCAAGTCACTGGATTTGTGTTGGGGAGTGGGGAGCAGAGGGACAATGAGATTGGTGAGCTGAGAGGGGAAATAAGCAGGCAGTTTGCCTTTCAGGGCCCTTCTCTTGGGAAGGGAGGAGCGAGGAGGGAGAAACACTCTTCCATGAGATATCCTTTCTTGCTCCCCAGCACCAGAAGCACAGAAAGGATTTACATTGGCTCATTTCCCCTTTAGTCCAAGGTCTGGGTTTAGAGAAGGCTCGATGTAGTTGAGCTGTGTGTCTGGTTCCCAGTCAATTCCTTGGATTTTTTTATACAGCTTCTTTTCACCTGTTTTGTATGGGTGCCAAATTGCATTCTGACTGAAGCACTCCTGGATGAGTCCAGGATATACTCTGGATATTCGTAAGTCGTAAAACTTCCATTTCTATTTATTTAATTTTCTTGCTATTTACTTTTATTTAAAGAACGTTGTTTGGTTATTTCCTTGGCATGGCAGAAACTCCTGGTAAAATACACTCTACAGTTATAAAAGTATTTCAATTGTCTTTTGCCTAAATTAAGTGAGAGTAAGGGAGTAGAGCATTCTTATGATGGGCTTTTTTTTTTTTTTTAAATGTCTGTTTTGGTGTGTTTTATTAAAATGGTTTTTGACATCAGTTTTCCAGTCAAAGACTGGTGTTCATTTCCAAGTACCCTCTTCTAGTGCTGTATCAACAACTTCCTGTCTGAATGAGTTACACTAATTTCAGTGCTGAAAATCCAAAAATAGCTGAGGAGAGAGGAATCAAATTATAGTTTTGCCATAGGATGAGGTGGTGGGAAGAAGTATGATGTACTTTCTCCCTGTGTGGGCATGAGTGCCTGTCTTCCTGTGCTCAGAGGGAAGCAGGACCCAAACTAGGAGTGAACTGAACGCTGTGTGTAAGCACCACCTTGCAGAGACCTGTTGCCAGCCTTGCCCCAGAAATTCATTTCCTGAGGCCCACAGCCATTAAAAAACAGCCTCTCAGCAGTGCTACACATTATAGGGCAAGATCTCCATGGCCATTATACCAGAATAGTTAGAGAAAAGGAAAGAAAGAATAATGGTTTGGAATATTTCTGCACATACAAGTCTCAGTAATACTATATATTTGCTAGTTTCTTTTTTACCCTTAAAGCCAGAAGCTCAAGCCCAAGCGCTGGTGAGATGAGCATCACTCAGGGGTCTGCAGTGCCCAGCACATGCCCATGTCTTCCTGCCACACCCGTGCCCCTCCGTGCTGCATCCCACACCTCCATCATGGCAGCATCTCCCTGTGCTGCGCCACTGTGTTGGAATCATGGAACCATTAGCAACTCGTTGGCTAAATAAATGGTCCTCAGACAAACCTGGTACAGCACACACTGGATGGGAAAAGCTCAGACAGAGCAATTCCTGGTTGGGCTCAGTCCCCATCCCAGCTCAGCAGATGGCTGGGGTTTGGGAATGGAAATGCTGTGCTGTTGGACTGGCCTAGTACAACACTCAGCCAGCATAGGCTAATGGGAAATGGCTTTTCCTGAAAAGGTCACGAAACTGAGTGGGTTTTGACGATGCCTCTTTGACTGCAACATTTGTCTTAACACCCAGCCAGCTCTCATTAACCTTATTTTGGGGTTTGGTTTCATTGAAAGGAAAAAAAAAAGAGGGGCGGGGGGGAAGGAACCTCCCTTTATTCCATTTATTTTCAGCTGGAGGGAATGGAAAGATTTGAGCTTACCTGCTGGAGCACATTAGTCATATGGAGAGATGATGACTGTGGGCATGGGCGAGATTTAAACGTGGGCTGGGTAGTGAAGTGCTTAAGCCCACAGTGCTGAGACAAGTATGGGTGAGATGGATGAATTCTTGTGATGCTGTCCTGATTTCTTCAATGAGGAGTGCCAAGACCCTTCTGAAGGCAAAGGATGCCCTGGCACATAAGCTGGGGTGAGACTTCCAGGGATCCTCCTGCTCCCACACAGTTGGGCAGATGAAGGAAGTCCTTTCATGGCTTTGCATTCCCATTTGGGCTGCTTCTGGAGATGTGCCTGGCGGAAGACAGAGGTGGTGATGCCACTTCCTCATCGAAAGCCATGGAGTGCACCGTGTAATTACATGTGGGCAGAGCAGGGCTGCTCCCACAGCACAGGCTCCTTGCAGTTACATATGTGACTTAAGCAGGCAGGCAGTGCTGGAGCTTTCAGACATTTCAGGAATCACAAATATTAGAAACCCTCAGGAAAGCTTTTGTCAATAACTCGAGCCTTGAAGTTGCTAAAAGAAACTGAAAGGCAGTGTTGTGTTCTTGCTCCAGCTGTGGGACCATGCGGATTGGGAACTGGCAGCAGTTCTGGACCCTGCTTTCCCAGACAGCACCGTGCTTTAATTTGTTTGCATCAGTTTTCTTTCCCTGCTTGCCTATCAAGCATATTTTCACATCTTTTTCATTGTGGCTGGTTATGCAAAACTGTGAATTCTGTGCACAAATGTCAATGCTTATCCAGTATTCATTTCTTACAAGCATTTTTTTAAGATTTCTGCTCATTATCTGCCATGCAGAATTCTTCTAGGCATTCAGCATGCAGAAAAAAAGTGTGGAGGGACAAGAAGGGTTTCCAGCAGGAATAGTGAAGAGGAACTGGCCTGAGTCAAAAGGTTGAGATTAACATGTGTAATCACACGTAAGTGGCTCCTTTGAGGTGCACCGTTGAATTCAGCTGGAAGTTTATCAGTGTGTGAATATACTTGTCCAGCAGAATTAGTCATTTGTGTAAGACTTCCGTCTGTCATTTACAATTTACAGCTGCTAATTTAAATGGATTGGTACAAAATTACTAAGAACAAGTAGGGGGGAAAAATCTTTGTTAATTAATAAATCAAACAAGGAAGAGTGTTAAAGTCACCATGGTGTTGAGAGTGAAGAGTTGATCCAGCCATGTAACTGGCATCTGTATTAAGTAAACTGATCACTGGGAGAATAAGTAGATCTTATAAATCTAGAGCCTAAAAGAAGTAAGCTTCAATTCCTATTGCAGTGAAAGTGGAGCAGGAATGCAGATTCCTGCCTCAGGACTGGGGGTAGCTGCTGTCAGGTACTGGGGTGATGTTCCTGAGCTGCCTTTTAGTGCACTGCAGCCTCCCTGGGAATGCACACCAGAGCTGTGTCTCTGGCTGAGAACTTGTATGGGTTTGTCAGCCACAGTCCCATGTATTGTTTTCAGGAAAAGTATTTCCAGTTAGTAATTCCAGGTTTTCCTTTGTCCCTCTGGTATTCAAAGTGATGCTATACTGCTTAACCCTCTCCCCGGAGTATTTATACACCTTTTTAGGTCCTAAGGAAAACCAAGAAACATCTCCTTGGATTTAATACTTGCTTCTTACTGAAAGCAGTTTAGTGTAAACATGTAGATTCTTGTATAAAATTGAATATCTTCTATGGGATTTTTATTCTATAGACCCTTATGCAATATGGAATATTGTAAAAGATGTGGGTACAGGACTCATGTAATAATAAAGAATCTTCCTAAATGAAGAGGATTTACCAAAACACTCATGAAATGCCTTCAGGGTTTGCTAAGCATTCTGGCAGTAGAAATGAGGCTGCTGCTGGCAAATAGAATGGGAGAAACACAGTCCCTTTCTGTCTGACAAGGGCAGGAGGGCAGGGATGAGGCTCCTTTGCTACAGAAAAACCCTATGCTTTATGCCAGCCTAGAGTGTTTGTGGATAAACAAGGACACATCTGGATTCCTCTTTCCTCCTCCTCTGTCATACTCTAAGCAGACAATTTTGGACTTCCTTTTCTCCTGCCTCTTCTACCCTGAGCATCTTTTCCTGGAAGGTTTAACTCCCTTTCCTGCTGTGGGACCAGCAGTTCAGCTGTGCACAACACTGATGCTGTGCTGAACAAGCTCAGCTCAAAGGGAAAGTGTGTTGGGGTCCTACAGGTGGGCTTGGGTTGGTTTTTGAATAATGATGGTTTAATTACTTTGTAATTACTAAAAGAAATTTGCTTATAAAGGAATAGATCTTCTGGATTGTTGAAAAGTGCTTCTACTGTCCCAGAGATTTTAGTATCTTCTGTCTTGCTTTTATATTCTGTCCTAGTATTGGCTGAGACTTCTCTGACTTTGGTGGGGGGTTTGGGTTGCTTGGGGTGTGGTAGTGGGTTTTTTGTTTGTTTGGTTTTGTTTATTTTGGGCATTTTGTTTGGTTTGGTTTTGTTGAGTGGTTCTTTGGTCTTTATTGGTATTTTTAAAAAAGTTATTATAATTTTGAAAATTTAAAAAAAAATATGAGTAAGGCTAAGGAAAAGCATGTTGACAACATTAGGAGAGACCATCTCAGTTCAAGCACTTCAGGAATTTGAAGGAATTTGCAAGCTGATTGAACTTGGATATAGGATTTATCTCTCCAAGACAGACAAAGGGTCTGATAGCCATTTTTCCGGTGGGGCCTGGTGCATGACATATCTGCAAGAAGTGTGCAAACCTTGTCATGGCAGATGCTCTGACTTTGGGGCCAGTTCTCCACTCACAGGGTTAGTCAGTGGTGGGGATTCTCTGACGGAGCTGTGTACTCTGTCTACCCAGAAGGTTGGCTGAAGGCTGGGCTGCCCCAGGTCACAGCTGCTCAACATCTTCACAGAATGAAGCTCTTAGTGGAGACAACACTGGAAGCTGGCTTCTGTTCTTCGGAGGTATGAGCCAAATTACTTCTGGTCTCTTGCTCAGAGCTGTTTTGATGGTGTCTATCCAGCTTCTCTAGGCTCCTGGGGGACTGTGGTAATGCTTCCTGTCCAGCTACACCAGGCAGCAATAAATTTAGACCAAGAGAGCCATAATGACAGTACAGGAATCAGAGGAGTGCTGACCACTCTCCAGGAGGAGGGTCTGGCACTCCATACAGATGTCTTCATCCCTTAGGCTGCCAACCCTGTCCTGACCTCTCTGCCCACTCTGGGCAGCCTGTGCCTCCACATTACCTGTTTGCATTCGTGCAGTGCCTGTTTCATACAGTCATTTCCATCAGTCATTTCCTTCTGAAGAGGAAAGAAACCAACATACTGTGACTCATCAGACATACACACATCTGATGGGCACAGACAGCGCAGCTGCCCATGTGTCCAATCTGCAGCTTGGAGCAGGTCACCCCAAGCTGCCAGCTGATGTGAGGACAAAGCTGACCCCAGATCACTGCTGTATTTGCTTTCTGAGAGCACTGACATCATGCTGCTTTGCGGGTGTCTGGCACAGATCTCTGCAATTCCAGCTGGAGCGGGGGCAGGCACAGGGAGATGGCTGGAGAGAGCTTTCCACACTAAGACTCTGTTATTGTTCTATTTCCAGCTTGTGATTAACAAATACATATTGCTCCCACCTCTTAAGAGATTCAATTCTAAGCAGGGAGTGATTGTAAAATACATTGTTCTCTAAATTAGATTTTAGGACCTGAAACTGCCCATTACTATCTCTATGATTACTGTGCTGTCAGAGCTGAGCTATTGACAGCCCAGGGGCACTGGAGCTGCCTGGTTCTTGTGCCAGCAATGTCAAAACTGGCCTCTGATATGAGACAGAGCCAGGGGACTGCCCTTATTTTGACTGAGGGCAGCAAGCTGTGGTAGTCCCTCTGTGCAGAAAGACGTGTTAGATCTGACAGTGGCCAGGCAGAACTGGGTGCTCTGTTCGTAGCTGATGAAGTCACAGCCTCGAATTAGTGAATTCTGCCAAGCTGACTGATAAAAACAGATTTATAGGACTTGACAACCTGGTCACACACATTTGGCAGAGATGGCCAAGGTACTCGTCCAACCACAAGTTCCAGCTGAAGCAGGCACAGTGTAAATAGCAATTACTGATCCTTGCATTTTGCCTCAGCAACAAAAAGCAGCACAAACTGCCAGGTAGCTCAGAACAGGTACAACACCTGTGAACCTTCATCCTGACAGACTGTCAAGGTGATGTGCTGGTTTTGCTGGAGCCCATTTTTCAGAGGAGGGTGGTATAAAAATGATGGAAATGGAAGTGAAGGGAGCATGCAGCTGGCACAGGAGGTGGGAGGAGAAGGGTGGTTTCAGGAGCTCGACTTACATGTGTTTTGGGAGAGGACATGGTGCATCTTGTTGGTAGGACAAGATCAGCACGGTGGTCACCTTCCTTCAGCAGTGTCCCAGAGACTTCAGTCTGTGATGCATTTCATCCTGAAATAGGACAAATGGTTAGTTCCTTAAAAGTGCTTGTTTCCTCTGGCTGTAAAGGAAACTCAACAGTAGACAGGGAAGGGTGGGTTGGCAGTCCTACCCCTGTGCTATCAGGAGGCCAAGGAAGAGGGATGTTGGTCTGTGCATGTCTGTAATTCAGGGCTCCAGGACACAGCCTCCTATGACTTTTTTTTTTTTTTTTTTTCCCCAGTGAGGAGAAGTAGCAAATTTTAAAAGCCTAGCATAAACCAGGCTTGTGCACACCTCCACACTGACAACCACGCTGGTGGCTTCCATCTGCAGCATATCACAGCATTTGTAGCTTTGAGGCTTGCTCCCAGAGGGAGCTGGAATATCAGTACTGTTCTTCAAGCACTTAAAGTGAACTGGAGCAGGAGAGACTAGGATGAGAGCAGGACTCAAGGCACGCATCCTCAGCCCTCTCCCAAACAGTCAACACCAGCTCCCACCTGATGGTCAGATCCAAATCCAAAACTCTTTGCCAAGCATTTTCTGGTGATGCTACAATGCAGTGCTGAGGTTTTGACTGGGAGCAGGTGGGACAAATCTACCTCCTAAACATTTTTTCATTCACTGATTCTTTTCCTTTTGATGCTGCTGTTGAAATCTGTAAATCTATTCAGCAGAGAGGTGCACCAGCAACATCAGTACTATGAAAATACCCTGTAATGGAAAAAATAGAGGGAACAGTTGTTTTGGGGGACAATATTAATTTTTTGAGTTTTGATGCTGAGATGTCTTAATCAGTGGAGGAGAGCAGCTGTTATGTGCCTCCTCTGTCATCTGTCTCTCTGCAGTGCCAGCTTCTCTCTTGGCTTTGGCATGTCTAATCTCTCCTGCTGTCAGAACTCATTTCTTTTCTCTGTCCTTGTTAACACTGCACAGTCCAGCTTTTCAAACAGAAAAGTGATATTCCTGCATCTTTTCACCAGCTCTGCCAATCCTCTCCTCTTTGACTTGGCCACCTCATCCCTGGTAGCCTGAGGATGCCAGCTTAAACCCCATCTTTCTTGACCTACAGCTCCCCATAATGGCCATCTCCAGGGACCTACTGGCTCAGGAAAGTAGGACTTGGGGAAAATCCCAGTGGCATTTAAAACACTCACCAGACAGCTACTTCCCCCACCCTCAGTCCATTTCTCACGTCTGATGTAACAACAAAAATCCTTAATATTACTTTTTTTTTTTAATTTGTTTGCATCAGTTTTCTTTGGTGGGTTTTTTGTGCCTATGACTTTTTTGTTTGTTTGTTTTGGGGGTTTTGTTTGGTTGATTTTTTTTGGGTTTGTTTGTTTGTTTTTTAGGTTTATTGGAAAGTTACAATATATGGGCTGGAGTTTCTCTTCCTTGCAAAACACAGGCTTGGACAGTCTAACTGATGCTGTAGAATGATCTCTGGAAGGGATATGGAGGACAGACCTTAGTCTTTTGAGCCAGGGCTAATGGAGATAACAGGACCTGGGGTTTGATTGGGGTGCTGGCAGTGAGCACTGCTGGGTGTGCTGGTGCTATGAGTTTTTCAGGAGGGGAGGGAGATGACCCTGGCGTGGTGGCTGATGGGGCAGTGGGTGACCTGTGTTATAAAAGAACTGGGTGTGCACAGCTTGGTGTTTATCTCCTTCTTGCACTGCAGCATCTGGATGTGAGGCAGCACCAGGTCTTCGGGGGCTGAGTTAAATGCAGGTTTGACGTTACGAAAAAGAATACAACAGAACATGGTAATTGTTGGAGGTGCCTAAAAAAGGTTGGCTACATGAACTCATATCTGGCTGGGGACAGGGGTATAATTTTGTCACAGGTCAAAAGGAAAATACATCCCACAGTATCTGCAGCAGGGGTAAGGTAGGGAAGAAGACAGAAAACATCTGCCAAAGGTGTGCATGTGAGTAAGAGTGAGCAGCTTGATGGTGACCATCTCGAGACTGGGGGGCCGTAGAAAAAGCAGTGAGGCCTCCCTGCATGGAGGGCAGGAGGAGGATGCTCATCACACACAACACCTTGCAGTCCTCACAGGGCAGACATGCATGGTTTGCTGGCTGGCAATGGTGAGGGGAGAAGGCAGGAGATTTTGGAGGATGAAGTTAAGCAGGCATCCACAACAGCAGATTGACATGTCTGGTTTCACAAGATGCTCTGTTCAGCTGTGGTGGTGTCACAGCACGAGGCATGCTTTCTGGATGCTGTTGTTTACAGATGGTACATCCCAGAAAAATTGAGATAACTCGCAGTTTACAGAGCCCTGACTCAATCCTTACCTTGCTCAAGTTTCCTTCAGTCACTTATTTTGTGGTGCCAGAACCTCCTCTGAATCCCTGTAAACCTGGAGCCGTCTCCATGTTCCCCTGTGCCCCCACCTCTGGGAATCTGGGACCCTGCCATTGCAGGTGACTGTGGGGAGAGCCCATCTGGCAAAGCAGAGCTGCACTGCCTGCTTCAAAACAACCCGCTTGCACATGTGGCGTGTTTCTATTAGCAGGGGGTGGGGGGTGTTGTGGGCACAGAGGATTTAGCAATGGCCAAACACAGGCAAGGAAGTTGCCTTCCTTCTGCCCATGCTGGGGCAGAGGGAAACCCCAAATGTATGGCTGGGGCGTGCTGGTCTTGGCCTATACTGCCCGGGCAGAGAGCTGTGGTCACACTGTCACCTGTGGAGGTTTGCAAACTCCTTCTTGTATTACCTGTGAGTGAGGAGGATCCATCTGCAGTGCTGTCTCATAGTGCTGTTTGGAGTCAGTGGTCCATGCTACCACCAAGAAACCCTGGGGTACATGTAGTGTGTATATATGTCATGACATCTATTTTATAAGACACAGTTCTTAGTGGCTTTTGTAGGGGCTTATAGCCCTTAGGTGCTCCTACATAGATGTGTTCATGTATGTAATTGCATATACATGCCCATACACGTGAGCATGTTGTTGCCTGTGTTTTCTGGAGATGTGGTTCTGCACTCCCTCCATGCAGGGGTGGGGATGCTCCCTATATGCCTCCAATTAATATTTCCTTTCTCCCTTGCATGAGTGCCTCTGTGATCATGAAAATAGACAAGCTCTCTAGCATGTTTTTGTGCTCCTGTCCCAAGATAGGG
Source organism: Formicarius rufipectus (assembly GCA_013399695.1). Classification (NCBI taxonomy): domain Eukaryota; kingdom Metazoa; phylum Chordata; class Aves; order Passeriformes; family Formicariidae; genus Formicarius; species Formicarius rufipectus. The sequence goes on along the minus strand of VXAU01000456.1, from coordinate 184,271 downwards.
GAGAAGGCTGAGACCTGGCAGGGCAATGGTCCCATGTGGATTTCAGCACCCTGGCCCATGGCACAGGGCAAACACCACTCCCGGGTTAGGAGGATGCCATCCCTGGGACAGGGTCCAGGGCTTGGTGTGGGTGACGCCGTAGTTGTTTGTGTGTGTCATGGCGGGAAGTGTGTGAATGGAATAAATTTAGCACTCAAAACACAGGGCCAGTGCAGTCAGTCATTAACTGCCAGCCCGTCTCGTCATCCTGCAACCACAGGGAGCTTTTTTAGGGCTGACGTCCTGGCGGAGGCCAGAGGAAGCGTGGGAGGCCAGTTCCCGGTGACACCTCCACGCATGGCAGTGCTGCCCGCCGGTGCCATTGGCTGCCCCCTGCCCGGGGCTGGCACTGGCCAGAGGTTAAATGCCTGCATGACCACACTGGGGCACACAGCCCAGAGCACCTCAACACAGACTGCCAGCTCATCCCATCCCCAGCACCGGAGGAGACACAGGCTTGGCACCACACCTTAAGGTAAAAATTCTGGATTCTTTGGGTTGATCTGGTATTACCTGGAGTGAAAATGGCAACGTTGGGGAATAGGGGTTGTAGGTTTCCTCACAAGTTGTGGTGGAAAGCGGGATACTTGCAAGCTGTGTTGGTTTGTAAGGGAAGAAATCAGGAGTGTGCCCGGTTTTGGGTACACGGTGATGCACTGTACAGTTAGTGTGCCCTATGGGGATGTGGTGCTGGGCTGCTTAAGGCACTTGAAAGATGAGAGCAGAGCAGAATGAAAACCTCATTGCTTTACTTCCCTGCCAGGCAGCAGTGCTGATGAGATGCCAACCTGACACCCTCTTGGAACACAGTTCTCCATGGGGTTAACTTACCAGGATGCTTCTCTTTGGGGTGGTGGGCAGTGGTATGGGGCTGTGGGGACCACTCCAGGTGGGAGGTGCAGCTCTGCAGCCCACAGTGTCATGGTGCTGCCCATCTGTGGTGCTGGTTCCTGTCACAGCTACTGAGCTTGGTTGGGTGGTGGGTGACATCACTGTGGGAACAGGACTTTCAGGAGAGCTTTCCTGCTCTTTCATGATGCTTAGATGAAAAATCTGCCAGAGCATGGCCAGGTATTTCAAATCCCAGACTACAGGGAGGTTTCTGCAGAGGAGATTCCAGGAGGTGGCACAAGGACATCCTTGGCTTGCTTGATGACATGCCAGGCTGAGCACCTTGTGCCAGGATGACAAGGCTGTATCAGCTGGAAGGACTTTTTGGGACATGCAAACACTTTTCTCTAGTGTGCAAATACTTTATTCTGGTTGCAGGCACAGGGACTACAAGTGACATGAGGGTGGCTGCGTTCCTGGTGCTGCTCCTCTGGGCTGTGGCCTGTGCTCACCCCGTAAGTACACACTGGGCTGACACTCCCACCCCAAACCCCATTGGTTTCATGCAGCCAAGGTGCAGTGATCACTAATCAGATGTCTCCTGGATGTGTTTAGGTGCCTGGCCGTGAGCCTGCCCACCCCAGCACCCAGCAGGAGGTAAGTCAGGGGTGTCTCAGTCCCACAGGTAGCAGCCACTCGTGGAGCAAGTCTGGGATGAGGAGCCAGCCCTGGGCAGGCATCCTTGGATCAGGGATCTGGGAGGGGAGCTGCTACTTCTGCAGATCTTTTAGCTTTGCCCATCTGCTTGGTCTTTTCAAGCTGGCCTGGTTTCACCTTGTTTTGACTTGCCTCCCTGAGCATGTTCTCAGTTTACCTGATGCCTTCTGCTGTGTTGGCCCTGGAAAAGGAGTTTCTGTGCTCTGGACTGTCATAGTTTGGGCTTTTCTGAGTTGCCCTTTTGATGGTAGCTACCTTTTTTTGTATCAGCAGAAATACCTGAAGGGCTGAGGTGCAAGCAATGAAAAAGGCTTGAGCACTTGCATGGCTTAAGAACAATGCCCAGAACAGCAGCAGCAGAAAAATATGCTGTGGTTGGTGTTTAATAAACCGAAGCATCATGTCATGTTTTGCCTCCAGGGCACAGCAAATGAAGATTATGTCAACAAGCTGGGCAATCTCCTTGATGGCAAAGATTCCAGAAATCCTCCTGCTGGTTTGGAGAGGGGAGACAACACCCTTGGCAGGGACCTGATGGGTGGCAATGCCGTGGAAGAGGAGCTGCGTGAGCACAGTGGCCAAGACAAGGGACACCAAGTTGGGCAGGCTCAGCATGTGAATCAAGTGGACCATGAGGATCCAAGTGCCCACAATGGGAACGACATTGGTTTCCTGGTGAGTGAGTGGAGAGGCTTGTTTTGCTCTGCCAGGAAGGTTCCCTTGGCCCCAAATGTGCCACTGGCCAAGGCTGCACTTGGCCAGTGCGGTGAGCAGTGCTGATAGTGCCTGTGACCTGCTGCAAGCCTTGGCATTCACCTCTGTTTGTCCCCTCCACAGGAGGAGGATGCACGTGATGCTGATGATGGTGACAACAGAGGGCACTACGGCACTGCAGTCAATGGGCTTCCCTCCCACACCGGCGGGTTCCTGGACGAGGAGGATGACAGTGGGGACGACACCTTTGATGAGAATGGGGAAGAGGAGAGGGGCGAAGGTCCTACTTACATAGCTGGTGCCAATGGGGCTGGTGAACAGGACCGGGATGCTGGTCGTGGGGATGCTGGGGCTGGCAGAGGGCACGGCGACAGCAGCAGCAGTAGCAGCAGCGAGAGCATCGGGGCAGACCACCGGCGCTACAGGAACTATGTGGGCAGCTGGTACGGACGGACCTACAGGCGGGGAGGGGCCAGCAGCAGCAGCCAGGAGGAGGAGAGCTATGACTTCGAGGACGAAGCCATGCAGGGTGACGACCCCTCTGCCTTCGACAGCTGGGGCAGCAGCTACAGGGTGCGCCACGCTGGCCGCCGTGCCCTGGGGAACAGCCGGGAGAGTGTCCAGGGGGCTGAGCCCCACCTGTGGGAGGAGGGTGATAGTAGGTCCCCAGAGGTGGAGGATGCTGACTCTGGAGAAGACAGCCCATCTGTGGAGGACAACAGTCAGTCAGAAGAGCCTGTTGACAGTCAATCAGAGGAAAAAAGCTCCAGCCGCTCCAGGGAGGATGGGGATGGGGAGGACAGCCCCTCCAGGGAGGATGAGGACAGTGAGTCCAGGGAGGGCACTGATGAGCAGTCGGATGAAGAGCCGCGGGAGTTCCCCGAGGTGGTGAACACACTGAATGAGCACAGCAGCAGCCGGACCTGGGAAGGGCAGGATGACTGGGAGTCTGCTGAGGACAGGAGTGTGCCGTCCATGCCCGACAGTGAGTCCAGGGAAGAAGAGGGTGACCAGAGCAAGTCCAGGGAAGATGATGATGACCAGACCCAGTCCACAGAGGATACAGTGGAGGAGTCACGGGAGGACGGCAATGACTCCGACTCTGTGCCAAGCACATCGACTGAGAGTCAGAGCGCATCCCCGGAGGATGACAGCAGCCCAGAGGACAGCACAGGCGAGGACAGCAGGTCCCCGGAGAGCGACAACAGTGAGTCCCAGGAGGAGGAGGAAAGCCACTCCCAGGAGGATGCCACCCGCGAGTCCAGCAGCCATGGGGATGACAGCTCGCTGCAGAGCCTGGAGAGCGGGAGCCGCAAGCGGCGGCTGGGTGCTCTCCGCAACAAACCTGCTGCTGACTACGATGACAATGACTGCCAGGACGGGTACTGATGTGTGCCCCACAGCCTCATCGGTGTGTAGGGCGGGGAGACAGGTGGGAGGAGGGGTTTAATTTATTTGCTATATAGCCTGGTTAACTTCTTCTTAAGAAGATGCTGTGGTTAAAGTGGAATCAGGTTCGCCAGGGCTAGACCTGGGCATGCTGCGCAGGGTGTGAAGTGGTAGGTGATGCCAGACACAGGGAAAACACCGAGCCACAGCAAGAAAAGGCATTTTTCTGTATCAAAGTGGAGAGCAGCTGCGACCTGTGAGTGCCAGAAGGGTGATGCTGCCCACTTGTCCCAAGGGCACAGCAGTGGCTTGGTACTCCTGTGGGTACTGGGCAGAAAGGTCCCTGTGTTCACCCCTTGTATTTACCTACCACTGCCCTAAAGCTGTCTGCCCAGACTCCATCTGGAGCTTTCCTTTAGTTCTGTGTCCTGCACATAAAAAGGAAAAGCTACAGCTGGTGTGCACACCTGGTGCATGGGCACATTAGGGTGTGAAGTACCACTTCAGGATGGGATGTATGTAATATTTTGTAAGAAATGTACAGAAAACATTATATTGTATCCTTTTTTTTGCACTTTTATTTCAAGGCTGAAATGTACCCTATTGATTTCTTTAATCACCATTAAAACCACCAAACTCCACAGTAGTTTGAGGTGTTGCTGGTTTTCTCTCCTGGGGGAGTTGTGTGCTATGATTTGGGGATGGACTAGAGGGCGTGGGGACAGAAGGCTATTTCTGTGGGGACCTACAGCATTCAGGGGTGAGGGGGAAGGCAAAGGCTGAGGATGTTCCCACCCCAGTATTTCCAGGCACCCCAAAGGCCACCTCTGTCCCTAGGTGACCCTGCAGTTGGGTGGAAAATCTGGCCAGTGACCCCAACAAGCTGGGCCCGGGGCGTTGCTATACCTTGGCCACCACTGCTGCAATGTGAGTGAGCAAGGGTTGTGCTGCTCTTCATGAGGTGCTGGGAAGGTGATGTCCTAGGGCATGGGGGGCTCTCCTAGACCACTGGGCACCCATGGTAGACCCTGGTACAAGGTCCCTCGTGGCAGAGATGCAGGGGAGCAGTGAAAAAGTGTAATCATGTGCTTTTATTTTTTTTTTCTGCTACCAACAAGCAAGTGAACAACACATTCTTTACTTAAAATCTCACTCAGGCCCTTCCTCCTTTTTCACATGCATATGATGAGCTATGCAATGCAGGCATGGATGCTGACAGGTGAAGCCACAGGTTTTTGTGTTGCTGTGCAGTTTTACAACATGGAGTTGTGGCTCTGCAAGGGACAGTCTCCAAGGGGACAATGTGAGTGGGTAGATGCCCTTGGTGTGCCCAGGATCAGGGGTGACATCGCTGGGCATTGCAATAGTGAATTAAAAAACCACCAAAGAAACAAAATAATTTTTTTACTACTTATGACAGAACCACACTGAATTTGTAGCCTCTTTCTACCACCATGAAGGCGGGGAGCTGAACAGTTCCTGGTTTTAGTGGAAATTATGTTTTAATTTTCACCCTGTGTAACCTCTTTTTACTTTTGTATGAGGTCAGCTCTGAAAATTGCAGCTTCCCCACACTGCTGCCCTGGGAATGAGTCTCTTTCCTGACCCTCCCTCCTTCCCCTTCTTTTTTCAGACCCCGTGCATTCAGTTGTGTGAGTAGTTGGGGATGCTGTGATACTGATGATACCTCTTAGGGTCATGGGTACCAAAATGCGGATGCTCAGCCCCATCGCTGGCGTGAAAGACAGCGAGCACGGGTTTGACTGCAGCCCAGGGGTGCAAAAAAGGGCCGTGGCTTTGGTTTAAAGTTGTAATAGTGACGTGTTTGCTGCGGGGCAGGGCAGGGCGCTGCTGTGAGCTCTCCCGAGTCCAGCAAGCGGTGCTGCTGCTCAGGCAGCGGGACCGTCCTGGGTGTCGGCTCTGCCACAGGGCGGGGCCGCATCCCTGGGGGCATCACAGGTGATGTTTGCGTGCGGACTGGGGATGAGAATGGGGACTGGGAGGTAATTTTTTCGGATCCCTTCAGGAAATGGAGGAGTGCCAAGCAGCTCTGTGGTGAGCCCAGCCAGCGAGCAGGGCGGCCGAGACCCTGCAGTTCCTGCAGTTTGTGCGTGACCCTGTGTCCGTCCCCATCCTTGTGTGAGCGATGCTGGGGTGGGCAGCAGCCTGGGGAGGCGACCGCTCGGCCTCGCCCCTCTGCAAAGGACACGGCGAGCCCTCGTCCTTCCCGTTTCATGCATGGAGAGAAAAACTGGGTTGATTTGGGTTTGGTCCGAGCGGGAGGCGCGGGTGCCTTGTCAAACAGGGCATGCAGCATCCCCAGAGCACCCTGAACCGGCTGCGCTCTCCCTGCACATGCCTTCCCAGAGACGTGCTGCAGTCCCTGCCAGCAACGCCCCAAATCCGCCTCCCGCTGCCTGGCTGCTCCCCAAAGGCCGGGGAGCCGGTGCCAGAGCTGACTGCTGCCTGCCGGTCCTGCCAGGACGGCTTCCCACGGGACCATCGCTCCCGGGCATTGCGGGGCGGGGAAACTCAGCCCTTCACTGTGGAAAGCTCCTGCCCCGCCGCAGAGAGGGAACTGGTCGTGTTGGCCCCACGCTGGGATGTGCCCAGAACCCGGCAGCGTGTGGCTGCAAGGACGCTGATGGCACTGGACTATCCCGGTGGAATGCTGTCCATCCCTCTTGCAAGCAGGGCCACCCCGCCTGACATCTGGAGGGCTTGGATGACGGGCAGTGCTTCACAGGGTGAGGTTTTGGATGGACAGAGAGCGTGACCAAAAGATGCTTGCTTGGAGGATTTTAAGGCATTTTTAGCTGTCCCTGTGTTTGGTTTTTCCAGCATGTGCCTATTCATCAGAGGGGAATGAACATCGGAGGGGAGTGCACCTACTCCCTGCCATTGGACAGGCAGGAAAAGCGACTGGGAAGGTCAGCCACAGGTTCTGCCATCACTGGAGATGTTCCTGCCTCCAGTTTTGGGACGATTATGTGATGAAGTTGTAAGGGTCAGTTTGCCCGATGGGTTAGCCAAGGACAAAAAATGCCCACATCAATGTATGCTTTACTTATCCACCCACATGATATTTTTCATGCGTTGGGGGTGGCCTCTCGAGCTGAACACAGTGATTTAGCCAGGAATCAGCACTGGGATTTAAAGCAGGTATTTTTGGATGCATTTGGGGTTGTGAAAACATAAGTTTGCATCATCTTAAAAGAAAGGTTTCTTGTTTATTTTTTCTCTTTTTTTTTTGTCCTTTCCAAGAAGAAAAAAGTCTATTTTTAATAAGTAGCTGCTGTGACCGAAGGGGTGGGAGGCAGCAGTGCTGAGCCTGGCTGTGACAGCTGGACCTGGGGCAGACACGGCACACACAAGCTGCATTTATTCAACACCCTTATTTTCCTGGTTTTGGTGGGAGAAACAGAGATACCCTTGCAGTTCACAGACCACCTCTCCATCGAGCAGTGGCTTTTTTGACAGTGCAGGCAAATGTCCTGGACTTCCCATGGTGAGCTGAATGCCACAGCTGGTTTCAGGGCTTCTCCTTGGCCCATGTTTGTCTTTAGCAAAGTCAGAATATCTGTGGAAGAAACAATCATAGAATCACAGTATGGCCTGGGTTGGAAGGGACCTTAAAAATCTTCTAGTTCCAACCCCCTGCCATGGGCAGAGACAGCTGTTGCTAGATGAGGCTGTTCAGAGCCTGCCTGGTCTTGAACACTTCCAGGGATGGGGCATCCACAACTTCTCTGGGCAACCTCCTCCTGTGCTTCACCACCTCACAATAAGGGATTTCTTCCTAATATCCAATCTAAACCTACTCTCTTTAAGTTTGAAGCCCATTCCCCCTTGTTTTGTCACTACGTGCCCTTGTAAGAGTTTCTCTTCATCTTTCTTGTAGGCTCCCTTCAGGTCTGGTGGGATTGTCTCTTCTGTGCCCCCACAGTGACAGAATTCTATGGTGGGAACCACTCCTCGCTGAGCACTCAATGAGGCTGGGAGAGTTTGATTACATTTCTCTGCCCTTTTCAATGTGGAGAAGAAACTTCTGATGGAATCACCGTGGTCATCAATCTGGACAAAAGAAATATCTTGACCATGAGAAAACAGCCTTTGACCTTAATGAAACACCAAAATATTACAGACTTTTTGAATGCTCTAAGGAAATTTTTCATCCAGCTGCCTTTGCTGCCATGCACTTCAAAGGCAAATAACTTTCCTCCCCTAGCTCAGCCACATCCTGGGAGTTTTGTGGTCCCCCAGCACTGGCCCAATGAGTTGGACAACACAGGATGGTACAAATAAAGTTCAAGCATTAGCATCCACCTGTGCTGCACCTTCTAATTCATAATGGAGATCTTAAAACTGCAGAGTGAGCAAGTGGTTTGCAGTTCAGATTTTTTGCTTTCATACCCTGAAATCCGAAGTTGCAAAGAGCTGGCGTTGCATTCTAGCAGAAGGCATCAGGTTACTGAATATAGGAGACAACACCAGCCCTTTCTGTCCTAGACCTGGTGCTGTTTCACCTGCAGAGCAAAAAGTAGGTTCATGATAGTGTGAAAACTTCCAAAGCCACCTTTTTTAAAAATGGAATTAGTGTCTGGGTGTTAAGGTACTTTTTGCAAGAGACATGTACTCCCCTATGTATATAGACCAGTTGAACAAGGCTTTGAGCAACCTGGTTAACTGAAGATGTCCCTGCATGTGGTGGGGGGATTGGAATCAGATGATCTTTAAGGGCACTTCCAACCCAAATCATTTTGTGATCCTGTGATATGTGGGTACATATACAAGTTTTGTGCAACTCATGTTTGAACACAATGACAAATTATCTGTGCAAGTGCAGCAGTTCCTGCTGACACACAGAACACTCTTTGCTGCAAACAGCACCTTTTTAATCCCAGACTCAGGGTTTTTTTTTCCAAGTCTGAGCAGGGCTTGCAGTGGTGTGGAAATCAGTAGCCAACACTGGCATGGCACGGGAGCAGCATACCTCCATGCCTTCCAGGTGCCTGACTGTCCTGGAAGACTGATCTAACTTTGTTAAGAGAGCTCATTTCCTGAGTTGGGTATGCAGATGGTTGGTTGCTACCTCTGCAATGAACCCAGATCATCTGCCTACTCTCCTCTGAAAATGGGGCCTTTTGTGGGGTTTATTTGGCTTTTTCTCCTGTGGCTGTGTTTGAGAGCTCTCACATGTGGATGGAGGCAGCAGACTGATGGTGAGACCAGACCTGGTAACTTATTCTGACTGATGAGCAGCTTCTTGCTCCTGAAAAAAATGCAAAACAAGCAAAAAATCAGAGGAAGTCTGATATGCAGATATTGCTGAAACATGTGAAATCCTGGGTGGTAGTGAGTGCTGAGATTTGTGATAATGCTGTGACTTTGCCTAAGTGGTTTGCTAGGTTTCTGTTCCTAGAGTTCGGGCTGCTTCAAAGTGCTCACATTGCAGAGCTACTTCTGGCCCGCATTTTGCCAGGCATGTAAATAGAAGTAATGTTCTTTGTCTGGTTTCTGCGCAGAATAAAAGGAAAGTCGCATGAAATGTTCAGTTGCAGAGGGACAATATAGAAAGGTTGTGTGCTGATAGCTGAGATTGATACACGGTACATTTTAGATATTCTCCCCTCATGCTTTTATTCTGTAAGGAACTGTTGGCAAAAAAATAACAAGCTGAGTGCTCAGCTGATGCTGGTTTGAATTTGTGTTTGTGCTGTGAGAGGAAGGGGAAGGAGAAGGACATTTCTTATTCTTACACTTGCTCGTTGCTTCTCTCCTCAACTGGTGGCTGTGGCACACATGCTCCTGGCCCCGATAGCATGTGGGGAGAGGTGGAAGTCAAGGCAAGCTCTGCCTCAGGTGCTCATGTTTTGGAGGTGTCCTGGCCACTGAGCTACATGGCAGAGGTGCCCCTTTCCCTGGTTGCAGCAGCACCTTGATCTCTTCTCACCATGCTGGAAGTGTCCTTTTGGTTTTGTTTTCTTTACTTATTTTTGTCCCTGAGGTTTCTTTCCAGAATAGCTCCAGGGCATGAAAATAGGACAGTGCAGCCCCAACTGCAGCCTCAGCCCCACAGCAGGACCTGGGCAGGACTGGAGCATGCTGCTCTGCTCATTTACTGCCCTGCAAAAATAATAATTAAATTTGGACCTAGGAGCCATGTCAGCCTGTGCCAGACAGGGACACTGACCGTGAGGTTCCCAAGGGCCCAGGCGAGCACATCAAAACCAAGCCCACCCAGCTGGAGCACAGAGCTGGTGCCAGAGGCTGGTGCAAACCTTACCAGCGGTGTCAGGGCTTGGGTGCAGCAGCAGCTGCCTGGGGGGTTTGTCACCATGGGCTGTGTGAGGGGCAGCAATGTGCCCATAAAGGGTTTGGGGAGCAGGCTGTGTGCCCAACTCCCAGCTTGTCATGAGTGACACGGTGGCCTTCTTGTACATGTTAAAAAGCTGATGGGAGTGCACATGGAAAACCATTGCATTTGCACACGTGGGCTGCGTGCTGCATGCCTTCCTCATCATTTCAACCTGTTCCTGAAAAAAGGGGTTTTGCTGCTGTCACCTGATCATCTAGTTCCAGCCCCTCTTCCATGGGCAGGGACACCTTTCACTAAACCAGGTTGGTCGAAGTGCCACCCCCAGGAGGCAGATGAGCTGTTCCATGTTTTGTTTCCAGCCGTTTAGCTACAAAGGTGAGATCATTTTCATAAAGCTTTCAGAGTCTGCAATCACTTTTAGTAACAGGTACATTTTTTGGCAAATGGGTTATCTCTCGAAGCCCTGCTCCCTTAGAGAACTGGAGTTTTTGCAAAAGCATTAAGGGGCCTAAGAAGAATGCTCTAGTTCTGAGATGTGGAGCTTTATAAAGTAATAATAATAAAAAAATTTCATGTGGAAACATTTTGGATGCGTTGGCTGACTTCCCTGCTGGTCTCCCTGCATGGTGCGGTGAGGTTGCTGCTGCTGGTGACCTGCCCAGGCAGCACCCGCTCCAGGAGCTAAACATAGGTGCTGGCTGCACAAGGCACTTAGGCACATGTTAATTATCCTGGTGCTTTTTAGGGATCTTGGGTGAAATATATGTTTTTATAGTCAGTTTTCCACTTTTTTTTTTCTTTTTTTTTTTTTTTTTTTTTTTTTTTTTTTTACTCCNNNTTTTTTTTTTTTTTTTTAGCAGCCTGAAGCAGAAGCCCTTTAATTACATTAAAAATCGCCTCCCACCAGCACTCTCTGTTCCCAAGCCCTGATGAAATTTTAAGTTCAAAGCTGGGCACATGGTCACTGCTTTCCTGGGCCAGGCAGCCCAGGACAGCATGGCACAATGGGAAGCAGGGTTGTCTCTCTCCTGAGCACCCTTCATCACATCCCCAGCAGGGCAGCCCCTCCAGCTGCTCGAGCCCCATGGGGCCAGGAGAACATAGGAACCCTGGTGATGCTGGTCTCTCTATTTACTGCTGTGTTGGCACTGGAAAACTGCATGGCTGCTTTTTTTTTTTGTTGGTTTTTTTTTGGGTTTTTTTTGTGTGTGGGTTTTCCTGGCATGAGCCATGGCCAACTCCAGGCCTCCCTTATAATTAGGGCTCCTCATGTGCCACAACAGGCTTTGAAGCCCATGGGGCAGGGGCAGCCAGGGCTGCTGGACCCCTGGGGTGCTGCAAGGGACCTCTCCCTTCCCAAAAGCATGGTGTTCCACCAGCAGTTAGCAGCTCCCCATGATGTACCTCTTGACGCGGTGATGAGAAAGAAAGAATAAAAATTTTTAAAAAGAGGCTTTGTCACTCTGGTCATAACCTGGGGATTTGCTTAACTGGGAATCCTCTCTTCCCAGTCAAATTCAGACCCAAAGTGTGTTCCCCTGGATGTAGGTGAGGCTTCTTGAGACCCTACTTTGGAGCAGAAACATGAAGGTTGGATTTTTCTGCCCTAAATAACTGCAGTTTAACCACTAGCTAAGATGAGTGTCATAGACCTGCTTGCAGGCATGCTTTTTCCAGCACTGCTGTTCCTTCTTCAGGGGTTGTAAGGCTGATGGCATCAGGTAGGATTTGCAGTTCTCCTTGCCGCTGTGGAAAGGAAAGTTGCATTTGGGGAGAAGTCATTCCCCTGAGCTCCTGCAGCCCAGGTGTGTGAAGGAACTCAGGAGCCTTTATTGAGGAGTGCAGGAAAAATATGGGAAAGAACGAGAAGAGGCGCACTGGAGAGCTGGGTGACTGAAATCCCAGCAGGAAATGATAAATATAGGTAAAGAAGAAAGGATGCCCCTGCAGAGGTGGGTGCCAGGGAGCATCCACATGTCCCCATCCACTGCCAACAGGTGCGGGGCAGGAGGGGTGGGCTCTGACCACTGGCCACCAGGTTCACCTCTGAGCTTTGGCTTGCCACGTGGGTGGTATTTTTGCATTTTTTTTTCTTGTTTGCTGGGAGCATACACAGATTTCAGCTGCGGAATGCCTGATTTTGGAGAGCACAGGGCTGGACTGCCCCTTGTGTGGGTCCCTTCATGGTTTGGGGGTGATGAGAAATGAAGAAGACACGCATTTTGCAGCATCACTGTGCCAGAAATGGCTCTTAAAGGGGAATGAATGACACCTGTATCAGAATCCCTTTTTCTTTCCCTGCCCTTACCAAGGCCTCTGCAAGCATTCCAGAGAGAGTTTTGATTTAGCTTTTTTTCTGTGTAATGGCTGTGCCCAAATGGCTGTGGAGAGGGGCCTTTGAGGTTGGTGCACTTGAAAAAACAGTGACAGAATTTCCCAAAAATGGGAGGTGAACACCCCTGAGGAACAGATTTCCCAATATTTATTTAAATTTAAGCCCAGATTGTTATTATACCCTCAGCCTCCTGGCCATTCCTCAGAGGCCAGACCCTCAATTAAGTGGTGCAGTGCAAACCTCCCCAGGTTTGGCAGTGGCACAGGGCGCTATGTTTGTGCACCAAATCTGCCAGCATTGAAGTTTTGGGGGTTTTCTGGTGCACAGCGGAGGGCTGGCGTCACTCCGGGTAGGGCGGTGACTTGTCTGGGGGGGGCAAAACCAGACTTTATATCCCAGCAGGGCAGCAGCAGGAGGAAATCTGTGCCAGCTGACTCCGTGGGTAGCTGTCAGTGCTGCGCCAGGGTAAGCTTGCTGTTACTTTTTCCAGTCTTCTTGTGCACTGCCGTCTGCTTTTTGTTGGAGGGTCAGGGAGGCTCAGCTTGCTGTCAGGGCTGGGTGCTGCTTTTCATCCTTTTTTCTCTGGGTCTGTGGCTTCACAAAGCTCTTGGGTGGGGGGGATGAGCATCCAGAGCTTTGCTGCATGGCCAGAGAAGCCTGTGGCCACTTGTTTTCAAGCCTGAGTTGAACAAAGAAGGGGGAACTTCAAGCTCAGATAAACGTAATAACAACTCCCCCCAAGAACAGCTGATGATGGGTTTAGACAGAGGCAGGGTAGAAAAAAGGAAGGTTAGTGGGCATGACTGAATGCAGGGGGGATTCTGGGAGGATCCCTCCTTGGAGGAAGGCTGGGGCACTGCAGGAAGGTGTGCTCCTTCCTCCTTGATGGAGGAAGGCAGCCTGGGTTTTGGTACTTAGGGTGTGCAGCCCAGACCTGCCCAGAGCCAAGCCTCCCTCAGATATGCCTACGGGGGGCTCCTTGTGTTAGGGCCTTGCCACTGCTATTTTTATCAGTGGCAGACTGCAGAAGCCAGCTATATTCATGTCTTTGTTTGCTTATTTATATTTTCTCAGTGAGGTTAAACTCTCTGTGGTGTTATTTCCCAGGAGCACTGCTACCTGGTCAGAGCCCAAGCAGGTCTCAGGGATGTGGGAGGGTGGCCACAGTGGGCAGTGCTCCCAGCTGCTCTGTCATGGCTCTGGTGAGGCTTGGCTTTCTCTCCTCCCTCAAAGGCAATCGGGAAACAGAAGTAAGTAGTCCTGCTCTGGGAAAGCAGTGCATCTGCTACGTGGTGAAACTCACTTTTCTGGTATTTTGTGGCTTCTTGAAAAAACAAGATTATTCATGGGGAAAAAAAGAACGTGGGTTTATGGAGGGTTTGGGTGACCCCATTGAGGTGGCTGAAGGTCAGCCTTTTTTCTTCCCTCTCATCCGGGTTGACACAGACAGGTGTGGTGGTCCCACCCACCCAGATGGCTTGAGGTAGTGATGGTGCTTCCTAGCTGAAAAGCAGACCCCTTGACGTGTTTCACTGTTCCTAGAGAAAGCAGCCATGAGAACTGTCCTGGTCTTTGTCTGCCTGGTGGGGATGGCGTGCGCCTTCTCGGTGAGTGCCAGGCAAGAGGGGGGACCCCCAGCCTTGCCGGGGCTGGTGTGAGACTTGTGCCAACCCACCCTTTCCCCCAGGTCAAGAGCTGGCTGCGGCGAGCCAAGTTGGATGACTCGGAAGAAAATGCGGTAGGGTCTCCCCCAACCTTGTGTGCCCAGTCCCACATGGTGCTGGTCTAGAGGAAGAGCACATGTTGGTCACTCCTGCACCCAAACCCCCAGACTGATGGGATTTACCCCCTTCTTCTCCCGGTAGGTGTTCAAGAACAGGCACCCGCATTACCTGTACAGATACGTCTATGTGTATCCCCCGCAGCGACGGTACAAGGTGGGTGCTTTGGAGGGGTCGCCGATGCTTTGCCACCCACCAAATGCAGGGATATTGGCCCAAAGGACACGGGGACACAGTCTGTGCCCTCTCTGCCAGTGGCCTGAGAGGCTGGTCATGGAGCACCAGCAGAAACACACCCACCTGCCTACCACTTGGTTCTCCCTCTTCTTAGGGCAGTGACTCATCTGAGGAAGAGGGGGAAGGCTCAGAGGAGGAGGAAGGGGGGGTGAGTATGGCAAACTGGCGGCCTGCAAAACAAATACGGGAATTTGGGAACCTTCTTTGGTTTTGTAGTCTTTGCTCATCAGCATTTGTGGCCACTGACCGCCCACAGCCTTGTACTCTGGATGCAACTGGATTTTCTACTCTGGGGCTTATTTTATTATTTTTATCGACTTTTTTTCTTTTTTCTTTCCTCTTTTTTTTTTTTTTTTATCCCTGAGCAGGGGATGCATCAAACAACCCTGAGACAAATGCTCTGGGTTTCCATTTTCAGAGGTTCAGAATTGAGGAGGACAGACCAAAAGGCAGAAGCAGGGAGGTTCATACAAGGAAGAGGGTGCTGTTAGGAACTGCTCTTACCTTCCTCTTTCAGGGTGTGTTGCCCTCACAGAGCTGACAAGATTGCCGTGGAATTCACAGTTATGCTCCACATGTGTGTGGAGGAACACAAACTGATGAAAATTGGAAAATGCACATTTGTACCAGCCCAGATGGTAATGCTGCTCCTGTCTGCTGGATCAGTATGAGCTTAGGTACCTCTGCATTTGTGAGAGCCACCCAGGTTCAAAATTAAATGCAAGGGATTACAAAGGTCTCTTGTGCCTCACTGGGCTGCAATTGCTCAAAAATAATGCAGAGGTCTCAGGGACATGGGTGCTTTGAAATAAGGATCTGGTATGCCTGGAAACCTGTGCGTCAGATTTCTCTTCTCTTCTCTTCTCTTCTCTTCTCTTCTCTTCTCTTCTCTTCTCTTCTCTTCTCTTCTCTTCTCATTCTTTTTAATTAAAGGCTGGGAATCTGGTATTAAAACTCCTTTTTGGGCCTGGGATACAGTATGGGTGGCCCCTGTCCCCTAGCCACCTCTGCAATTTGCCCCTTTTTGCCTGTTTCTCTCCCCTACATCTGCAATGTCTAGGGATAACTAGTGGAATGGGGGAGTCAAAGGGGGAATTTCACTCCTCAGGAACAAATTAAGTGATATGCAGGAATGTAGCTACTGTTTGGGGATGCCCCTTTCCTTTCCAAGGCTCCAGAGTAGCAGTTGTTCCCAGGCAGGGATGTTGTGTGCCTTCACTGGAGATAGGTGGGCAGGAAGAGAAATCATGCTGAAAGGCTCCAAGGTCAGTTATGGATATGTAGAAACCACCACTGTAGCAGCTACCAGGTGGGGAGCATTGGTCCCATCAGCACAGCTGGCTGCACCATGCAATTCAATGGCTCTCCCATTGGGGTGGAAAACAGCCTGGATTTTCTCTGGCATCACGTGCACCTACAGTTTTATGTCTGAGTTTGCCCAAAATGCCGGGGTAAGTGTCCATGGTCTTGGCAGGCAAGCAGCAGGGATTGCCCAGGGCAGGGATGACACTGAACTCGCATCTTTCTGTGACAGCTGGGTTCATTTGCTGGTGGCAATGTGCTCCTCCTCCCAGGCTGGGCACTGGGTGAGCTGCCCCTCCAGTTCCTCAGTGGTTGCTCTGGGCTGTGCTTTAATTTGAGATATTCGTTGTGTTTTTTAGCAGAGCACACTGCTGTGCACACTGCTGGGAGCCCCGATCTGGTCTCTGGGGCCAAGCAGTGCTCGGTGGCTGATTCATGGGGGTTTCAGGCTCACGCCTGGCTTTGAGCCATCGCCTCTCACTAACCATCTCAGATGACGTGCAGTGTGTCCACGTGTAGTGTGCCTGTGGCTTTCTCTGTTTACTGGAAACTGGGAGAGGTAACTTCAAAAGAAAACCTTTAGATGCTTTGTAAAGCAAAATGTGTAGCCAGAATGGGAACACCCGACTCCAGCCACCACCACTTAATTGCATGGCTCTGGCTGCCCTGCTGCAGCTTCTCCGTTTCAGCCTGGGAAAGCAGGAAACTAGGAGCAGTGCCCAAATGCTGTGTGGGGATGCTTCATTCCCCCCTCACTGCTGGGAGGGCTTGCTCCACTCCTGCTGCTGACTCCCTACCCTCTCCTCTCCCTGTCCCTGCAGGAGCCATTCCATGCTGGCACTGAGGCAGCTGGCCATCCTGCTGGAGCAGCCCCTGGGGACAGCCAGGGTGGGCTGGGAGGAGACGTCGCATCCCCCCAGCAGGTGTGGTTTGGAGGGGAGTGCCCACGGGGAGGGGTGTGTTCACTGCATGTTTGCTTGCCCCCATGGGTGCCCTGCACCCCATTTCTGCCTTGGGGCTGCTGTGCAAAATACCTATGGCTGCATCAAACTCCGGGCATTAACTTGGGGTTGGAAGGAACGCCCTAAAAAGGCAGTCCTGCCACACAAGGTGTGGAGGGCTGTTTGGTAGTGCCCATGCCTGCCCCTTGCCACATGGCTCTGCAGCCTCCTGATACCCAAATAATGTTGTGCTGTCTTCCCCTTGCCAGGGCAAGGACTGCCAAGGGACTCTGAAGGGGGTCAGGCAGAGAACTGCCAGCAAGGGGGAAGACTCTGAAGATGAAGACAGTGATGAGAATGAAGAGGAGGAGGAAGAGGAAGAAGTAGACGAGAATGAGAATGGCATCAATGGCACAAGCACCAACACCACTGAGGGGGCTGATGGACCTCATGGCAATGGCACTGCAGTGGCTGAGGAAGGCACTGGTGCAGCTGAGGAAGAGGAGGAAGAGGAGGAGGAAGAAGAAGAGGAAGAGGAGGAGGAGGAGGAGGAAACCGAAGCGACCACCGTCGCCAGCACCACCAACGAAGAGGGGCTGACCCAGCCAACCCCTGTGGAGGATGGGGGACCCACAGACGCCACCACAACTGGGGAGCTGTGGGAGTACGATGTGACACCCAGGGACCATGGCCGGGGGGACGAGGGCACCACTGAGGGCGGGTATGAGGGACAGGATGAGTATGCCCGCGGGGACAGCTACCGGGCCTATGAGGATGAGTACGGCTACTACAAGGGGCATGGCTATGATGTGTATGGCCAGGATTACTACTACAGCCAGTGAATGGGTGGGGGGGAAGCCCTGGTGCTGCCCCCCACCTGCCCCGTCCCACTCAGGAAGGTGCATCCCAAAGCTCACTGCAGCCACTGCATGCCAGAGGGGATGCCAGTCAGCTTGCCATGCACACTGGCTCCATCACAGGGGGTTTTTTTGTATCTTGCAAAGTGAAATGAAATAAAGCAACTGAATGGAGCTTGTTGGTGATGAAAGGTCCTGCTGCCAAATTTGCTGGGGTCAGTGGGGCAGCATAGCACTCGGTGGGCTGATGGGGCCATGGGTGCTCATGTTGCTCAGGGTTGAATCTCGTTATTCCAGCTCAGATGTACATGAAAGGAGAGAGGAACAGAAAGGTTGTCTTGGAAAGCCTCTGTAGATTCCCCTCTGAAAAATGAAAGAGCTCTTTGAGGGTCACTGCTGTGGGATTACAGCCATGTTTTATGTAGACTTGGCATGAATTTCCAATTACAACTTAACCACATCTTCCATTCCTCGATGGCATGCCTCCCATGGTCTGACCACACAGTAGGCAATGTTAATAAAGATACTAATTTCTCTTTCCATGCATCACTAGCTGTAGATGCACAACCCTGTAATGAAGGCTTTGCTTCTGCATCCCTGCATCAGGCATGTGAACACAAGGCTGAGCACCTTGGATGTGTGTTTTGAACACCAGTACTGCAGCCCAAAATGTCCCTGTCGCACAGCCTTATTCCCAGGGCAGGGTAGGGCTGTTGTAGTGACAGCATTGCATCCACTTGCCTCCTGCATCAGGGATGGGAATGTGCAGCTTGTAGTCTACAGGATCCCTGCTCAGTCACTTCCCAACAGGAGTGTGTCCCTGTCCAACTGGGGATCAGCACTATAGATAGGGATGGAACAAATCCCTCTGGATTTGGAAATAATGATGACCCTCATACAGAGTTTATGGCAGGTACCAGGCTACTCTCACACTCCTAGAAGGGGAACCTGTGCTCAGTTCCTGATGTAGGTCTGACAGCAAAACACATCTGTTCTCGCAGCAGCGAGCTGCTGGTCATTGTACAAAACTGCCTCTGTGTGCCAAGGCCAGGTTGCAGCTCCTGGGGAGGCAGGAGGTGCTGCCTGCAGAGTGGGCACAACCGGGGCCAAATCCCTACAGTGGCATTGGGGAACTCTGCACGCGCTCATGGTTGGTGGGAGGGCCACTAAAGCCCCATCATTCACATCTCCAGGGAGTGCTCAAAGACGTCAGGGAACCTGCATGGACAAAGGGACCTGGCGCTGCCAGGGGCTGGGTCCTGCTCCCACAGGGTGCGTAGCTCAGCGCTGTGTGCGTCAGCCCCCCAGGCACCTGGCAAAAGCTCTCCTCCCCGAGCCAAGGCACATGGGCTGGCTCTGGTACCTCTGGGGCAGTGTCTGACTGCAGCTCCCATGGCAAGGGCAAGTTTCATGCTGGCTCTTCGAGTTGCTCCTGCCTGAGGCTGGATGCCGATGGTTTAAGCACTTCTGGTGTTAATGTGGCAGTCGTGCCAGCTCACAGGGTTTGGGTTGGGACAGAGTGGTGAGTGGGATGGGAGCTGCTGTCACCACTACCACAGTGAGTGGCTGAGCCAGGTTGGCTGCAGCAGGGAGAACCCATCTTGGAAAGGGCACGGGTGACCTGTAATGCCACCAAAACTTGAGGCAGGGAGGAGAGTATGTACATCATGCACATTTTTGTAGCACCTTTCCATAGCAAAAGTGGGATCGAAGGGACCTGTGCAAGAAATACATGGATATTTTTTTCTTTTTTTTTCCACCACTGTTCTGTTTTGCACTTGCACAGGTTTAGCTCAGAGGGGTTGAGGCTGAAACCCAAACAGCAAGTGTTGGAAGCTACGGTGAGGTGGTAGCTCTTGGCTTGGCCGATGCTGCCCTGTGATTCCAGTCATGTTCAGGACCAGGCCTGGCTCAGGGTATTGCCCTTCCCTTTCTATAGCCCTGCTGGCTTTCCCATGTCGGTCACAGTGAGCACGCCAAGACCCACTGCACACCCTCTTATCAATAACCAAGCTGGATGTGTGCCACAAAGATCTGCGCTAATCATCGAGCAATTTCGCCTTCAGAACAGATATTTATAAACTGTGCTTTCTGTTTATCCAGCCAGGTGGAACATTTGATAGCTGTCTTTCACCACAAACACATTTTTAGCTGGAAATTACTCCCCCTGGTTATCTGCGGGTGCTGCCAGTGCTGACAAATGTCCCTGGGCAGGAGCTGATTGGTTCTGCACACCTGGGGCCAACTTTAAATTTCAGCAAAGTGGGCATAGGCTCCATGATCTGCCACTGGGATCTGCCTCCGACGGGGAAAGGTAATCTTCTTACCTAGTTTCCTACTGTCTCTCCCTAGCCCTTCTGCTCTGCCCTCCCTGAGCGTGGCTTCTTCTGCTTTGACTCTGGGCAAGCCACGGTGGGGATGGGGACATCCTGATCCTCCGCTGTGCATAGCTCTGCATTGTGCTCTCTTGAGTCTACATCTCTTTGCCCCGCTGATCCTTGTCCATGAATTTCCTTCTGGTGTTTCCTGTAGCAATGCTTGTGTGGCTGAATATAGTCTCCAGGATGGACTTGGAAGCCCAAGCCAGGATGGCTGCGTGAAATGAGAATTATTGTCCAACAAGCTATTGCTTACTGGCATTAATCAGTGCTCTTGAAAAGAGCCTGCAAGTTTCTTAATTCAGATTTAATCTGCAGTGGTTTTGAGGAGGTTTTGAGCAAATACCGACCCACACTGCTTTGACAGAAGGAGATAGGAAGCTTTAATATCTGATAGGGGAGCACCCACTTGGTGCTGCTGGCCATGCCCTGTGCACACGGCGAGAACATTGACTTTGCTGCAAGAGGCAGGGCCGTGTTGAGGGCTACCACAAAGTTGGTTGGGAAATTTGGGGTTGCTGGAAAGCCTTGCTGCCATGGGGACTTTGGGATAGCGGGAGCTTTTAGATTGATGCTAACAGGGACCATTGGCGACCACAAGTACCAGGAAGAAACTCCAGTGATGCTTCACTTTGTGCCTCCAGGAGCAGCCCAAGATGCAAACATCCCTAGTCTGCCTGTGTCTGTGCCTGCTCAGCACAGCCCTCTCAACACCTGTGAGTATGGCTCTCCCCCAGGGGACAATCCAGTGCACCCAGTGCTGAATCTGGTGCACTCCAGTGTGCTTTCAGCAGCAGGAAAACATGAGTTGTACTTGTGTGTAACACCTCTGGTGCTTGGGGGAGGGGTTGAAGTGTTACTGCAAAGCTGAACACAGCAGGAGGGATTTGTATTTGCATCGAGGTGGCTGAGCATGTCCCTTCAGTTTAACAATTAGGGCATTGCACAGGAGCCAGTCTGGGTGGCTATAAACCCTTTCCCCTGATTTGTGGAATTGGGATCTGCTCAGTGCTTTTGGCCTGGGAATAGCCTGAGTGGTGCCACAAAAGTGAGGTGTGGGAAGGATGCTTATCTTACCCATGTGGGTAAAAGGGGACAGAGGGACACCTGCAGTTATTTTCCAGCTCTCCTAATGTGTAAATTTGACAGACATAACTAAAATGAAGAACAAACTAAGATAAATATAATAGCTTCCATTTTTTCCCTGCATATGTTTAGTATGCTAAACATACTAAATACACAGCTATAGTGAAAGTCTGCTCCTAGAAAAGCCTTGCTTTTTGACAGGTAAGGAGGGAAAGCACATCTTCTCTGAGGGCTGGGTTCCTGCCATGTGTCTTCTAGCCCTCAGGGCAAGCTTGCACAACCTGGTTTGTAGTAGGGCAGCACAGGGGAAGGTAATAAATCAGTGCAGATTTGCTTTTCAGATAGGGGCAGAGAAGGGAAAAGTTAATACTCTGCTACTTAGCCAGGACTGTAATCGGAACTTTGATACTGTTCACAAACAATGGAATCACTTGAGAGTGTTTAATTCTCTGGGGCATGTTTCTGCCCCTTTCAGCTGAACTTGGGATGTTTCAGTGACTAATTTTGCTGAGATCAAAGGGGACTTTCTTCCATGGGCCTGTCTCCCCCTCTGGCATGTAGGGAATACCTGAAATGGCTTGGTGGGGCTCATAGGATGCTCCCACCACCAGGTCCCCCAGCCCTGAGAGATGCAGTGGTCAATGTTTCCCTAAAGATGTCAGGATAATTAGGGAGAGCTGGAGACCTGCAAGCATGTACAGAAACCTGCCTGTGAGGGCACAGAGGTTGCTTCTCAGCTGGCAATTAAACACTGGGGAACACCACCAGTTAACCTGCTCCAGGCTGCCATCACAGGTGGATCCCATCAGTAAGTTGGAGAATTGTGATATGAGCAATGGTACCATGTATTAAAACTGCTCTGCAATAAAATACTCTGCAGCAGACTCCAGTTAAAGGATATTTACTGACCAACGATATCGTATGAAAAGTAGTATGGAATGCAATCATACTGTAGCAGAATTTGCAATACTATTCAGACCCTGGATATGGGGTTTTGTCCTTTCCTATTATTGCTGTCTTTAAGCCAGCAACCCAAGTAGTGCCTGGGAATTTATTATCTTATGAATACAATCTTCCCACCCTTCCCTGAACACTGTGGCATGCCCATGATGCTGGGCAGGGTGGGTGGCCAGCAGTGGGCATTAGAAGCCACTTGGGTGCTGGGGCAATGTTTGATGTCTCAGCTCTTGCCTGTATTTTGCTGCCCACAGGTGCCGCTGCCGCTGGCTGGGAATGCCGCTGGGAACTGTGTGGGACAGCACCGGGTATGTACCCCCCTGCCTCATGCAGACCCCATGGGGTGTCCTGCACCGGAGGCACAGGGAGAAGAATTAGCTGTTGGAGGGCAGTCTCAGTGAGCCATGGAAAAAGAGACCAGCAGTGCCTTTGCGTCCTTAAAAATAGCAGGGATGGGGAAAGGTTTGACCTGCTCAGGTGAGGGAAGGGCTACCCCCCAGGGGCTGCTCCTCTGCCTCTGCCCAGCCTTAGAGCACAAATGGTTGATGCATCAACACAAGTGAGGGTGTAAAAATATCAAGCCCAACTGCTGCAGGGTTTTTTCAAAGCATTTTGGTGTAAAATGCATCAGTATCATAATTCAGATGAGTTATGTGGAAGAAAATGCCTGGTTTTGCCTATTGGAAACCAACTACTGTCCTCCCAGTGCTTCAATTCCCATCAGTCCCTTAATTGTCTGATGGGACCATCAACCAGGTTGTTTATTCAAGTCTTAAACCACCTTGCAAAAAACCCCAAACCCATAGCTTCTGAAAGCAAGCAGGGGCATAAAATGACCCCAAGGGAAAACAAAACCCCCAGAGTCCAGGATATGAGAACATGCATCCTTCCCAGGTCTCTGCCTATGCTGATGGCCATGAGGTGGTGGGAGCTACTCCCTGCACTGGGGCCTCAGTGGGTACTGGTGGAGCTTTACTGCCATGCCATGAGCAAGGGAAGATTCTGCCAATGCATTTAATAAGAAAATTGTGGGGTTTGGTTATTTTCTTCCCCGCCAGATACTTCTGAAAGGCTGCAATGCCAAGCACGGCTTCTATGTTTTCAAATACATCTACTCGTTCTCAACGCGGAGGAACCAGACGCAGATAAAGGTGAGGAGGTATCCAGGTGGCACGGCAGGACCCTGGCTTGGCTGCGGTGCCCCGAGCAACCATCTGTCACCAGGGCTGACTCTGATCTCTCCCTTGTGTGTACTGCACAGAAGGAAGAGGCTGACCGCCAGAGTATCATCCCCAGACGCCGGCTGGATGAGGACAATGCCCAGCGGGAGCTGCCGGAGGCCAGCACGATCCTGGAGCGCAGTGACAACAGCAGCACTGAAGCAATTGACAATGTGATCATCCTCACACCTGAAAACCATATCACCCCAGACACCGACAGGGATGCTCCCAGTTCTCGGCCTGGCACTGGCACGCGAGCGCGCGGTGGTGTCGGCATCGTGGGTCCCACCTTGTCCAGTTCAGAGGGTAGTGGAGATCTGGATTTGGTGGTTGAAGTTGATGGCGACGACCCCGTTGTCCCTCAGGGTGAACATCCCAGTGAGGTTGTGGTGGGGAACAGGTCGAGTGTCAGGAGTGAGGACCAGGATGATGGTGCCCCCAGATGGGTTCCAGTGGAGAGGGCCACAACAGTTGGGAGGGAGAGGGACCCTGCCACTCGAGGGACAGGCTATGAGGGCAGTGGTGAGTCCACTGTCTCTGGCCAAGGGCAGGAGGGTGTCATGCGGGGCACAGGGACAGGAGATGTCGCTCTTGCCTCTGTCACTGAGAAGGCAGAGGATGTCCAAGTTGACACTACAGGTGTGGATGAGTACACCTACATCCCTGACTCGGGAAGTGTCACCATCACCCATGAGAACCTGGGCAGCACACCAAGGGACACAAGCTTCACCCAAGTCTCTCCAGACAAGGATGACAAGGTTAACATCTTCATTGGGAGGGCCAACATCCACGTGGGGGAGCAAGAAACCACCCAGGCTGGTGCCACTGTGGGCAGCAAGGATGACAGCATCACCACTGCAGGAACCAGAAGCCCCCTCCCCAGGCTGGCGGTCACTGTGGCACCCGATGATGGTGACGATGACAGCACCTCTGCTCACAGACAGCCTGAAGGATGGGCCACCCCAAGCCACGGGGACAGCATTACCAGCAGCCTCAGGGATGGTCATCCTACTGAAGAGGATGAGGAAGGTGGCACCACCACTGGTAGCAATGGAGAAGGACCTGTGACCCCAGTCCCCTGGAGGGTCACTGGTGGTGACATTACCATCCCCATGGTCGCCAGCATCCATGGGAAAGGTGATGATGAGGGGAGAGGTGAGGGGCAGAGGTTCAAAGAAAAGGTAGACCATCTGGCGACCATGACGCCCCACCAGGAAGATGATGAGGAGGCCACTGCCACTGTCCCATCTGAAGGAGCCAGCATCCGTCTGGCCACTGTCCCAGCTGAAAGAGCCAGAGTCCATCAGACCACTACCACAGCCTTCCCCAGAGTGAGCAAGGGGGACTTCACCACCTCCTCGGTGACAGCCAGCAGCCAGGAGGCAGGCAGGAGCACTGAGACAGGGAGAGAAGGGAGTGGAGAAGTGAGGCCATCCACCCCTCAACCCCGTGGGGAGGGACAGCCTGGGGCAGGAGGGAGGGTCTGGCCGGGGGGGGCAGGGCTAGACAAGACACCCAGGACAGACAAAGTACCATCCCCAAGTGGGAAAGCCAGTGGTCAGGCATCGAGCAAGGCTCAGACAAAGGTTGGTGGCCATGGTCACGATGCTGGGGGCAGGTCACACGCCACCAAATTGGGGAGCAGCCCCGTTCCACAGTCAGGGCAAGATGTGGACAGCACGGCAGAGGGCAAGGGCCAGGAGAAGGGGCGAGGTGGTGGGGCTGGGGCAGCAGTGTCAGGGGCCGGGGGTGGTCGCCTCCCCGGACGCCACGGCAGGAGGCTGGGGACTGGGGCACCAGGGGCATTTGCAGCCCTGGGCCACAGCAGACAGGTGGACCAGGTGAAGCGGGCTGATGAGCTTCACGTCCGTGAGAGGGCTTTTTACACCCTTGGTGGGGCAGCGGGTGGCCCCCAAGGCCCCTATACCAGCCTGGGGAGTTCTGAGAGCAGCCAGTCCTCCGAGGGGGATCAGGGCAGCCACAGTGACAGTGGGCAGACAGGACTTCAGCCCTCAGGGTGGGGATCCCCAGGATACCCCCATGGCCGCTGGATCCAGGGGTCTCTCTGAGGGGTTGCTGGTATCCACCCTGGTGAGCTCCAGCAGTGGAGCTGGGGGTTCCCACGTGTCGTGTTCCCCTCCTTGGCATCCCTGCTGCGGGCTCTGCTCTTGCCCGGGTGAAAGGCACCCTACATGTTACTGAGGGGCACACGGTGCTTCACAGCCCAGGAGCCAAAAATCACTGGTTCATGCAATCTGCTGTTAATTTGAGGGAAGCTGCATCTGGTGCTGCAGCAGGGATGTGTGGGTTTGCTGCGCTAGACAGCCATGTGACAGCAGTCATGCTACACGGCATAGGGTAGCGCTGTTTGTGCACTGATGCGAAGCAAGTAAAGAAACAGAGAGAAAAAGCCTCTGTCCTTGTAGTTGCACTTCCAGCCCACTGGAGAAATAAAGGCATTTCTGTACCTGAGGATCTGCTGACTCTGGTGTGCACAGTGGGACTTCAGGCAGCTACTCTGCCATAAGCAACATGCTGCAGTGGGGGCTGGTCCCTGGGCATGAGGAGATTTCTGGCCCCAGCACATCCTTGGCACAGCCATCACCTGTGGGGCTGCAATTTGGCCCACAAGCCCCACACAGCCCTCCCTTGGGGTACCAAACCCCACCAGATCCCAGGGCCACCTGCCTGTCTGGGCAGCTAGTGCTTTGCTGGAGAGTCCCACAGAGCATCACCCCCTTTGGCTCAGCCATCTCCTGCTGTGAGAAATCCCCACCGTGCCCTCCAGAATGCCGACCATTTGATGGCCACACCATCCTTCCAGCAGCATCCTAACACTCTGGCCATGCTGCTGCCATTCCCACCGCTGGGCCCTGCACGCAAGCCAGGCTGGCCCTCGACATGCTGGAGCCGTGCCCGTCGCTGCTGCCTGAAGTTAATCACTGTTTATACAATTGCAGGTTGCTTTTTCTGTCCGAGAAGCTGCTAAAACAGCCGCGTTCCACAGTGAGTGGCACGGTAGGAGCGGCACTGAGCCTTGAGCAGGAGAGGTGCTGCACTCAGCATGTGCTCAGGGGGCTCCCCATCAGTGCCACATCCGTGCAGGGAGGGGATGGGAGCAGCCCCAACGTCAGTGATGCCCCCACAGAGTGCCTGCTCCCCTGCCCTCTGCACAACTGCACACAGGGAAGTGGCAGATCCTGTTCTGGGCTACAGAATCACGGAATGATTTGGGTTGGAAGGCACCTTAAAGATCATCTGGTTCTAACTCCCCTGTCGTGGTCAGGGATGCCACCCATTAGATCAGATTGCTCAGAGCTCCATCTAACCTGACCTTGAATGCTTCCAGGAATGAGACATCCACAGCTTCTCCAGGCAGCTTGGATTTTGGGGATCCTGCATAGCCGATGGATGCTGGAACCATCATGACCAGGATAACACTGTATCTCACTGATGCTATCAGCTAGCACCAGCTCTCAGGGCTCTGCTTTGCTGCAGCTCACACCCTCCAGAGGAAAGGATCAAAAACTGCAGTGTCCACTGTGACCCCAGCAGGGTGTCAAACCCTGGTGCCCCCAGGGAAACCTGGTGCCAGTGCTGGGGCAGCCTGCAGAGGGGGTTTGCCTGAAGCTTCCCAGGCTTGGGGCAGCATCCAGAAGACTCCCAAAGGTTCAGAGACTCTCTGTGCTGGCTTCTTTAGCTCAGAGTGAAAGGGTGTACAGGGCTGCTGGTAGCCTGGACTGGGTGACTCATCCCCAGAATTGCCACGGTACATCATACTCCAGGTCTGATGGACTAGGGCAATGCTCCGGCAGCTCGGCCTCAGCAGGATTGCCTTGCAAATGAAGAAGGTGGTTTAGAGGTCTCACTGCTGGCAGGGCTGGGACTGGTGGGTTTGCAGTCCTATGGGGGCGTAGTGCTCAGCCACCTCCATCGTCAGTCCTGACGGCATACGTGCCCACAGGTTTAAGAAACATCTCTAAGCAAGGTCTGGGCACCATCTAGTGGAGTAAAAAGCCTTTTGCTGGGAACATTTTGTGACCACTGAATGATACCCAGGTCTGCCTGATGCTGGCATGGGCACTGGTGCCCTCTTGCCCCACTGCTTCCCTCATGCTTTCCTGGGGGCACCTTCCTGAATGGCAAGGTCAGGTATAAACTGGGCTAGTTCAGATGTAAATGGCATACAGCTGTACACCAGCATTACATCCTTGTACAGTTGCTGTTAAACCATCAGGAATTTTTGTGCCTGAATTTCTGGCTCTACATCCTAGGGCACATGGCATTTTGGGATGCTCAACCTAAACCCTCTTCTCACCACCACCAAGGTGCCTGTCTCTGCTCTTCCAAAACTCAGCTGCCAAGTGGCACAAGTTTACCAAGGAAAAGGTTTTTCTGGAGTATTGGATCAAAGTGGGGAACCATTTTTATCTTGTAGTGAAGGCTGAGCTGATGAGTGCTGGCAGGGAGGGAGCTGGCAGGGTGGCTCACTGACACCCCTCATACTCCAACACCTACAGCAAGGTTACAGCTGGGCTAGAGGTGGCCACCAGGCCTGGAAGGTGTCCCTATGTGGCCCTTTGGTCTTTGGCTCTTCTGAGCTGTGTATGTTTGAGGTAAGCTTTAATTTGGACCTTTACTATGTATACATTTACTTCTGGTTCCCATGTGTTGTTAGTGTCTCTTTAACTGAAGGGGCAGTGATTCACGAAAAGGTGTTTCTTCATGTGGGAACAGCAGAGGTTGTTGCTGAAGTAATATAGGGTTTCTCATCCCAACCTGTGGGTGAACCCAAATGAAGAGTGATATGTACTTTCGGGGGGTACAGAGCAAAAAAGAAGTTGTCCCTACAAATCTCAGCTACTCTTACAACTGCTTATTGCGGGGACGTGGGCAGATGAGTATGGGTGGTTGTTTGTTCAGGGAAATGCTATGCTTAGAGAAGAAACATCCACTGTTGTGGGCTATCTTCATTCTAGAGCCTAAAAGCCCTTGCACACAAGGTGCTTTTCATGCAGCTGTAGCAGTGAAAATCCCTCAGATTTTGCAGCAGTGGATTTCCATTAACACTGGGTTTGCACATATGCCAGCACATGCAGCAGTACTGCAAAATGCAGGTGTTGGGTGAAAAGGGTCTCAGGCCCCCCTGTGAGTCAAGTAAACCAGATGAGGTAAAGGTGATCTCTGATCCCTACATGGGGATTGCCACAGCAGGCCAGTTGGACAAGGCACAGGCAGATGCACAGGTTTTCCAGTGATGTATCTTGGAGCAGCATCCCTCACTGAACAAACCCACTGAACCCAGCCTTTAGGTATTCAAGCCCTTGATGAAGCCTTACCTCTTCCAGGGTTGTGACCTGCTCCTGAACAACTTCGCTGTGTTACACTCTTGCACATGCCACTGCTTCAGGCCAGAAAAATTGCAAAGAACTGCTAAAATGCTTCTTAAAAGAAGTCTGACAAACAATGAAGAGCTTTCAGAAACCATTTGAAGAGGCAAGGATCACTCCACATTGCATCTTTTACAGGCCTAGGGGCTGGGCAACTCTAACACCCACCTTCAGCATTGAGCTTAAAAAGGAGTTTTGAATGGGATGTTTTTAGGTACAGAGCTCGATGCTGACTGTGCAGAGAGGGACAGGGGGTGTCCATCACAAATAGTTCTTTTCAGAGTGCAGATACTTTTCATGGCTCTGCGGAGACAGCAAGGGCAGCCTGCAGAGACACGGGTACCTTCCCCCTTGTAACACCATGATTTTTCAGAAGAGGGCAAAAGCGGACTGCCTGAGTGAGCAGTGGAAAGCATCATCTTTCAAAAAGAGCAGGGACTGAGATGGACTCAAATACCACACAGACCCCCAGCAAAGCCCTCGTCCCAGTGCTCAGTCTTCTTGTTCCTAAGCTGACAATGAAACCTGGGCAACTGGAGGGGCCCTGAGCACATCCAGGTTTTTGGAGGATGGAAGAAGCATCAAAGCCTCCATCCTTTGCCAAGAGAAGCACTCAGTGCCATTGAGAAGGGTGCAAAGCAGTCCCAGCAATAAGAAACCAATCTGAGATTTTCTTCTGCAGAACAAGCCACCTACTACTGCCTACCATCAGAGGCTTCAAAAATGTTTTTGTTTATTCTGAATGGTCTTAATATGAATTTCTCTAATAGACCATCCACCATCACTTCCCTGTGAAGAGTTTGGGAAACATATTCTGAAGTCACAACCACTGCTATAGTCAAGAAAAGGCACATTTTTACATATGAAGTGCAATGCAGTTCTCAGTGAGACTAGTAAAAATTATTAGTAGTAAATAATATAATCTTTTTGGGAGTTCTTTTGGTAATCCTTGCTTGTTTCCCTTCATCCTTATGGTGGATTTAGAGGGATTGGTGTGCAGGGCTGCTTTGGGGAGTGCAATCCTGTCCCTCTGCCAAGCCATGTGGAGAGCCAGGTGTCACACTGCCTTCCACTGACAACCCACCACACATCCCTGGCAGCCTGGCAGCCCTCTTTTGCTTGGGTCCTCCTGGTAGTAAAGCAAACTTACCCGTGGGCAACCACAGCCATGGTCATGGGGCTGAAGGACTGGGCTGGTTGCTGGACCTCTGCTGCCCTGTGGAGTCTACTTGTTTGTCTACCCACAGCTCAAAATCATTTTGGTTCTTAAAGATAGTGAGTCAAAGAGGGAGAGGCAGCACCAATCCAGCTGGGGTGGTAAGCGACTTGTCAGCAGTGATCACCCTGCAGCAGGCGAAGTTGATATATGACATACCACATTCACCCCTCTTAAATTACTTTATCACCCTTGTTCTGATCTCCAGGATACCCCTGATTTGGGAGAGTAGAGAGCTGACAATCCCTGGCTAGTGAACCATGCATTTCTCACTTAGGAGTTATTTTGTCCTGACAAAAAATCCTGGCAAACCATAGCTATTGTGTGAAAATCTCGATGCTGTTCTTCCAGGGTGATTAATAACCAAACCAGCTCAATCTGGGCTAGTTTAGGCTGTTGGCTATAATTAAACTTTTAGTTTTTGAAGTTAATAGATGTAAACTTCTTGTTTCATGAAAGGCAAAGGCAAGGGGCATTTCTGAGGTCGTACATGTTGCTTCAAAGCTGGCCCACATGGAGGGAAATAAAACAGGTATGTGTCCTCCCTCCCACCACTGAGTGATGAGTGTTTTCAATAGTAGCTTTGATTGAAAAATGTTGGGCCTTACAGTAAACATTTCTCAGCCCCCTGCTGGGATTTTCTAGCAGCAATGAGGAAGATCAAGCCTGACAGCCTTCAAATGTTGGACTTACTGAAAGCTACCCCTCCTTTTCCTCAGCGCTCTCTCCTCCCTTACCCTCTGATGACACATTCGTGCTAAAAGTCATCCAGTTCCATCCTGAAATACAAGTGGTGCTGAGTCCACTCAGCCAACCTGTCCTGTACCTGGAGTGTGAGTGGACAGGGACCCTGCCTTAACATCTGGAATGTTTTGTAGTCCAGTAAATCCACTTGTGCTTCATCTCAGCTTAAATGCTCTTTCTTTCCAAAAATGTTTGGTTCAAAGGGCAGAGGTTTAGATAAGGAAAATCCTAAAGGAGATTTAATGCTTGGTACAAAAATGCTAAGGTATTGCTAGAGCAATACCAAATATGTATATAATATATGAATAATTAAGTATCTCATACCAGTCTCCAGGCCCTGAATATGAGGAATGAAGGATGTGAATACAGTGACTGAAATGAGTTTGCTTCAATCCCCAGGCATAGGACACTTTACCAATTACCTAAAAGCAACAGTTGTAATAACAGAGACATTTTTGTAAGAAATGAACCTCCTCACACAGAGCATGAGCTAAAAGCATCCTAAAGCTACCCACAGCATGGGATGAATTTCCACCATGCTCCCCACACCTGAGAGTGCCCATGGGACCAGGGGTTGAGGACCATCCCTGCATCCAGCAGGGCTGAGACAGAGTTGCTGCTGCTCTTGAGAGCCCCAGTCAATCCCTCTGAATTCAGGTCCAGTGGCAGACTGGCTGGAAGGAAAATGGAATTTTAATTTCACCTCTTTTGCTGTGTCACCTTTCCTAGCAGACTGGGGCCTCGGGAGGAAGTTGCTGCCCCTGGTAGCAGAGCAAATCTCCTCCCAAATCCTGCAGTGAAATGTTTGGCAGAACAGTTGAGCACCTGAAAACTTCAACATTTCAGAGACTTGG
The DNA here is from genome assembly GCA_013399695.1 of Formicarius rufipectus. Lineage (NCBI taxonomy): Eukaryota > Metazoa > Chordata > Aves > Passeriformes > Formicariidae > Formicarius > Formicarius rufipectus. Next base: position 152,964 of record VXAU01000456.1, on the reverse strand, counting down.
AATAAAGATCCAAATTGTTAGATTTTTCACTAGTTTGAAAACAAATACTTTTATTCAGTTTGAATTGCTTTCTTCCAGATTGTGCAAAGTGAATGACTGATTATGTCAACCCAGTGTGGCCATGTCTTCTGCAGTCAGTGCCTCCCTGTTGCCCTTGAGACTGCCTGTGCTTGCGCAACCTGCAGGACAGAACTCGCTCCTGAGGGCTATCATCCCATTTATATATAAGTATTTCTATTTCTCAATACAGACTCAGATAGCTTTGGGGGATTAGACAGTACAGAGACTTTTCTTCATGTATATAGCTCTTGTTGTACACAGTTCTGTTTTTCCTGAATTTAATGATAAACAAATTATTAATTTATTTAAATACAGTAAAGTCTGTCTTTTCATCTGTGTTGGTAGATAGAGTCATCTTTTAACAGGTAGAAATAAAACCCTTGGTTTGATCAGTCAGAAGCACTCATTCTTTTCATCACACTATAGTCATTGATTTGAGGGGGGAAATGCTAAAAGCATAAGCTTTGTAGTTCCTGGGGCAGTGTGTATTGCATGGGGAAAAGTAAACAGGCACTGCTTGGGGTGGGAGGGCTTCTGTTTCTCAGGACAGCTTTCATGATTTCATGATTCCAGTGCTTTGAAGGTTGAAAGAGCAGCAGATTGTGGGCACACATCCAAAGAAAATTATTTTCTTTGAGAATATAGCTGTGTAAACTGCTGTGTTCAACATTCAACCTGCAAAATATGTCTTTACTTGTGAGGTAAAGACATTAGGCAACCTCCAGGAAGCGCACCACCACCATGATCATTACCATCACTATTATCTTCATCACCATTTATCTTTCCCACTGCGAAATCAAATTGTCTGCAGAGGGAACAAGGAGCTCCTAGAACCTGGGTACTGACATGGGCCAGCAGCAAGTGTCCCCACCAGTCACAGGGAGATACACCATCACCAGTGAGTGCCGACGGCATGTACCTGTCCATTTTTTTTCTGTGAGAAAGCATCGTGCTGAACACACAGGTCATTCCTCTAACTGCCTGCAGGGCTAAGTGAGACCTGCACTTCCCAGGCTCTGGTTTCAGTGCAAACATCTCCATCTGCCAGCTGGCAGTGGTACTTACAGCTCAGGGGCTGTTGCTGCCGAAACATCCTACCCTGCTTGGGAGCCTTGCACAAGGGCTTGTCCTGCCTTTCTCCTGGAAAAGTTCTATTTCATCAGTGCAGGTTTCAGTTCCTGGGGATGGAAACCTCGGAAAAATAAACTGTCACAAATTTCAGGCACCCTTACCTGCCCAGCCACCACTGATTGTGGTATACTGAGGGTTAACCTAAGAGCATTTGCAATCATAATGCCAAGTTTCTTGGTGCCCGGGGAGAAAGAAAAATATAAAGATAGTTGCATTGTTACCCTGACATTTCTAGTCTATTTATAGCAAAAGATAACAGTTTGCTGCAAGTTGTCATATACAAATAACCAAATTTTCCTTTTCAAGCAAAAGCCCAGCAAACATTCCAGAAGGAACAAATAACAAACCAACCAAACAAAAAAATCCCCAAATAAACAAACAACACTCACCCCAAACCAAACCAAACCAAACCAAACCAAACCAAACCAAACCAAACCAAACCAAACCAAACCAAACCAAACCAAACCAAACCAAACCAAACCAAACCAAACAAAAAACATGCCAAAACCACACCCGTAAGACAACTGTGGTATGAAATACAGGTTAAAAGCTACACTCCTGAAAACCTCTCAGATGAAATGACATAACAAAAAAGCCCCCCAGAACCCCACCAAGAATCAGCAGGTTGGAGTCAAGACACCAAACTGCCTTAAGGAAAGAGAGCAAAAGCTGAAATTGCTATGGTTTAGGCTGGCATGTTACTGTCAATACAAATAGCTGTTACTGAGCTCATTTCACATCTGTGTTATGAGGTAGCCATGATAAAATGGATGGATGTAACATTTTCGTCAAGCCCAGTTGTCTCTGAGAAGATTATCTGCATGGCAGCAGATTTATAAATGTGATGAGGGACCCATATTCTCCCCTCAGTGCCTGTTTGGCTTCAGGCTGATTTTAGCAGGGAGGGTGGTTCCAAATTTCCAGCTAAGCCAGCCGCAAATCATCTTATGTCCCAGTAGTCTTTTTATACATATGAAGCGACTGAGGTTAATTTTCTTAATTCTGTCTGTGATACTTTGTGTGGTTACAGAGTATTGTTTAACATGACAGACATAATTAGGAAAATTAAATCTTGCTCTGAGAGCCCAGATCTGGCACGCTGTAGGCTCACCTGTCAGGGACTTGGGGCCATCATTATCAGATACTGACAGGGACATATTTTTCCTATGCAAGTGCACAGGGGCTGTAAGAGACTGCTGCATATCAGCAGCGACAAAATACAGGGAGGATTTACTCCAGATGTTTTCTGTGTTTCTCTGGCACTTTGCTATGGGGTGCTGGAAATTGCAAGTCAGCTTAGCTAAAAAGAGAGCAATTTTGATTAATACGGGAGATGAATGCAAATGGCGTGGGGGCAGTTGATGGGGCCGTGATGCCCAGAGATAGTGAGAGGCAGTTTTGGAGGGTGTTGCAACAAGTTTGTCCACCAAATATTTCTAGTAAGGCTGCTGATGGAAAATAGCTTCCAGTAAGCCACAAACACCATGAAGTGGTGAACAATTAAAAAATAAAATAAAAGGGGAGAAGTTAACATTATCCCAATAGTAGCCTTTAAAAAGATGACCAGCAGTTACAACTTCCCTTTTTCCTCCACTTGTCCTAAGGATGCAGCAATCTCACTGACTTTTTCAGTGTCAGGATTTCTCCTCCTTTTACTTTGGGTTTAATTTAAGACCTGCCTAGAGATGGAGAGATGAGGGTGTCAGCAAAGACTCACACCTGATCCAGTCCTGCTGTGTGAAAATGGACAGTTGTTAGCAAAGATACATGGAGAAAGGCAGGGCTATGTTTCCAGAAGCTAACATAGGTAATTGGGAACCTGCTGCCCTGGAGCCATGGGTTAGAGGTCTTTGAGCCCTTGAACAAACAGTGCAAGTGAATGTCGGTGGGGTTTTGGGAAATGGTTATTAATGTTCAGCCTGTTTCAGCTCTTAGAGGACACAGAAGGGGTTTTAGAAAATGAAGGGTTTTCACCTGCCTTGCACTGTGACTTGTGCCCTCTTGAAGTGAGAATTAAGCCATCTTTTTTTCTGGGGTTGGAGAAGTGCTGTTTCCCTAATAAGGTTGATGTGGATGGCACAAAGATTCAGTTTTTTGTGAAACTGTAAAAAACAAGCAGAGGTTTCAGTATGCAGCTCCAGGTACTGAGGTCAAGTTTCCCAGCCTTTAGAGGAAATTCTTCTTTCTGAGCCATTTTTGCCACCACTTTCATCCCCTTGCTAGTGCTCACAGTCCTGGGACCATTCCAGTTCAAAACTTGGATGTGCTCCTGTGGATTCAGAGGACACTGACCTAGCTTAGGGCAGTGCTGTGGCTTGTGGACCATGGAGTGCAGGGCAGCTGTGTGAGGCTGCAGAGTCCCTGGAGGGGTGTTTTCTTCTGTGGTGACAACTGAGGTCCCCCATGGGGGGATGATCGGTGTGCTCTGTGGGAGGAAAGGCACAGAACAGGTTGGAGCAGGATGCTCTGCTTAAGTGGGGATACAGCAGCTTAAAATTTGTCTTACAAGTTTATCAGTGATGACCTGAGGAAAAAGAGTCAGCTGATCATTGATAAGAACAATTGAGGAAGGCCTGCTGGTTTAAGTGTTGAAGAATGCTAAGACCAGCTTGACCAAACTATCAGACCCCACCATGAGGACGTGCAAGACAGGGACTCCCTGACTTAAGCTCAGAGCAGCAAGAATGTGCATGCCCTGATGCAGAACTGAGGGTCAGGAGTGTCGAGCAGAAGACACTAGGGAGTTGCTAACAACTTTTTCAGCAACAAAACATATTTTTCTGAGTAAGGTGACAGCACATCATCTAAAAAAAATACATATGACTGACAGTTAATCATTTTATACTGTAAAAGCCCAGACTTTTTAATGGGAGGGTCTCCTGGCAAACCCCTTCTCAGAGTTTGTGTGAAGACTCCTCCCTTGAGTGGGGATGCCCCTCAAAGCTACTCCTTGGGGCTGAGCGAAAAGGATTTGCCTTCAGTCAATGCTGTGGGTGAATAACATCAACCTCTACTTAAGAATTGTTTGGTTAGCTTTAATGTGATTGCAGCAATACAATTTATTAGTTCCATATTGCTTAAAAAATAGTGCACTATACTAATAGTTATAGCTATCCAAACTGTATGGTAAATAATTCTGATTAGACTCTTTTTCTCCCCTCATAATTTTCATTATTGCAATTGAATTAAAAAATCTTTTAAATAAAATTTAATAATTTAATAATTTTTAATAATGTAATAAAATTATTTTATTTATATATTTGATTTGCCATCCTTAATCCTGCACAATGAAGTTGTATAAAGGTTGACATAAACCACTGAAAAATCTGGGGCTAAGAGTGGATCGAGGTGTACAGTGGCTCTTCTCTGAGAAGGAGTTTATAAAGCAAGGGTTTCTTTCCACACTTCGTAACTCAACAGGAAGGCTTCTTTCATAAACTTTGCCTGAAGCTCCCACTTTGCCTCTGACACAGGTGCTGAAAACCCACCTTTATTGTCTTGGGTATTTCAGACCCTGCAGCAGCCGTTCTCAAGCCCTTCACATCTGCATTTCACCTCTTGGGAACTGTGCTTGGGAAGGCTGCCGGATGCAGATCCTGCACACAAGGCTGCTTTACACTGTTCTCCCGTTAGAAACTTCATTCAGGAACAGTTTCTGGGCACAAAAAGGCACATGTTTAAGGAGGGATGGCAGTCAGACTTGGCTTGCTTTGTAAATAAACATCAGGGGTGTGTAATGCGATAGCACATACACTTGGCTCCAGCTGGACTGTTTCTCTGTAGTGTGTTGTTTTGGTGCTCTGGACCAGAAATCTGTAGGTTTGTTTTTGTAGCAGCGACTCAACCACTAAACTGCTTAACCTTCTCCGCAGTCAGCGTCTCCGAAAAGCCAAACACAAGCAACTTGGACTGCATGAAAACATGAGCTGCAGACTGGCCTGAAAGCCAAAGGAAAGCTATAATTTACTGGAAGGGTAGGTCTTCTTTAAATTTACAGAAAAAAGCATATATAGAAATCTAACAAAAGCACGTAATGATTGCCTGGAAGGGACCAGGGGATGCTGCTGCGAGAAGTGGTGATGTGGATCACTTTGCCTTGGTCAAAGCATAATCCCACATCCTTGTGGAGGAGCATCTCTTTGTACTACTAAAGCTGCAGAGATGAAGTTAGGAAAGTAAAAGCTCAGCTTGAATTGAAATTGGCCAGAAATTTCAAATACTGCAAGAAAGAGTTCTACAGATACATAAACAACAGGCAGAGATAGAAGGAAAATAATGGCCCACTCTTAAAAATTAATCACCAGCAACACTGAAAAGCCAGAGGTTCTCAACACCTCCATCTTTACCAGCACTGCTGGGCCCCAGGCATTGGGAGCATCAATCCAGGTTTGATGCAAACAGAGCCACCAATGTCAGTGGAGAAAGAATTAGTATGTGACCTATTAAGGAGCGTGACCCCTACGGATCAATATCCACCCTAGGGTGTTAAGAGAGCTGGGTGACATTGTTGTGAGGCAGCTCTCCTTGTTGTGGAGATAGGGGGACGTCTCAAAAGGCTGGAAGAAGGCTAATGTCACTCCATCTACAAGATGGGGTGACCTTCTTGGGGTGTCCTGCTCAGGACCAGGAGTTGTATTCAATGATCCTGATGGGTTCCTTCCAACTCAGCATATTCTATGATTCTAAGAAGGACCTGGAGGAGGATCCAGGACATTAAAGGCTCATCAGTTGTACTTCAGTCCCTGTGAAAGTTATGGAATGAATCGTCTTGGGGGTTATCACAAATAAAATGAAGTGTGTGAGTAGCACGGATTTACCAGGGGCAAATTGTGCTTGGCAAACCTGATTTCCTTCTATAGCAAAGGAACCAGTTCAGTCAGTGAGGGGGAGTGGTGGGCATTGTCTCCCTGGATTTCTCCATTGCATTCGATACTATTTCCCACGGCCTCCTCCTGGACAAATGAATGAGTTATGCTGTAGACAAGTGGTCTGTGCAGTGGGTGAGGAAGTGACTGAGAGACAGCACCTAGAGGGTGGTGGCAGAAAGCTCCTTTTCTAGCAGCCTTTCACAAGCTGGTTCCCCAGGAATTGTGGAAAAACGAGGTGATGCTCACGCACAGGCAGAGGAACAGGATGGAGGAGTGCTGGTATATGTGGAAAACACCTTGGGAGAAATGGGATAAAAGAGTTGCAGTCGTCACATATTTGAGTGGAGTCATGATGACAATGTCCATTGTACCTGTGGGGACACCCTTAGGTAAGCTGTGGAAATTCAGAGCTCTGCCAGACCACCAAGATTGGTGCCATAAATGGCAGTTAAGTTGCACTTTATATTTTTTATGCAGATCACACCAAGCTTTAAGGCAGAGTTTGCAATATTTCCTGAGGATAATATTAATTAAGTGGTCAGGATGATGAAAGCAGAGTTTATGCAGGATATAGACACTAGCACACCTGGCCCAGCAGGGACCATTTCCACAGACTTGTGCAGGAGGCTGTGTAGTGCTGGTGGGCTCAGGGAGGCTTGGGACCATGCTCTTCCTCTCTGCTTAAGCTCTGCCTGTGACTAACCAGCTCTGCCTTATGGAGTGGATTCCTCTTTCTCATTTTGCTTTCTCTCCTCCTTTCCCAGATCAGTTTCCTCAGCTACCTGTGTTTCAACTCTTCTCCTCTGCCAGCCTTCTGGCTTTTCTGCCCTGTTGGCATTTTCCCCCTTAGTCCTTTTTTCCCACTGCTGTTTCTCCAGCTTTGCCTTTTCTGCTCTGCATTTCCACTCTGGTGTCTCATTTTTTCTTGCTCTTTCCTCTCTCAGTGCTCACCTCCTCTACCCCAAGCTGAGTAAACTGGTGCTAGCTCCTTGCTCTGACTGTCCAAATTCCCAGTCAAATGGGGTCAAGGGATTCCTTAATGAAATTCCTCGGATAACAGTTTTGTGGAATAGTCTCCTAGTATCTAGTTCCTTTTTGCTTCCAAGTTTCATTTTCTGATTTTAACATGAGCCAAAACAGGAGTGAAAGGAAGATGCTGCAGGGAAGAATGTGAGGGAACCTCAAGAGAGCCAGTACTGCCGTGGACTAGCAGATCTTCTCAGTGTCTGCAGTGCCTGGAAAATCTCTGCCTTTATTCCTGTTTATTATTAATTTGCCTGAATTGTGGTCATTATTTCAAGGGAATGGTGGTGAAACAATACTCTAAAAAAAGTAAATAGCTGTTATACTGGTGATGAGAAAGTTGGATGTTGAAGACCTCTAGGTTAGTTTGCATGGCTCCTGTCTCCACTTAGCAGGAGGAAGTTTGTGCTGCAGCTAACGAGGGACCCCTCTGGCTGGGTTTCCCTGGACAGGTGCCCGGGGCTTTACAAACAGCTCCTATGCACAAAGGTTAAGGTATTCTGGATGTAAATCACTAACAGGTAGGCATGTTGGTCTCCAAGCTAATTGCCCAAAGCAAAGGTACTTGAGGTGAGTCACAATCAGATGATGATTTTGTCATCTCGTTTGCACCCAGCCACTGCTGCTGCCTCCCAGCTCTCGTGGGCTTCCTTTGGTCGCTCTGACACATGCCCGGGGGCAAGATGGGATTTGCTGTGCAACAACTGGGGAACATCTGCTGTTCTCAGCACTTCCCAGCAATGAGTAAGTGCTCCTGGAAATGAACAAGTGGCAGGAAACTCTGCCTTTCTCCTGGGGACAAAGTGATCTCTGACCCCCGTGGGTGCCTTCTCCCTGAGTCACCAGCTGGGGCTAAGGGGGGGTACTAAGTGTGTTTAAGGTGAAATGCTGTAATACACGGGGTCTAACATGTTCTTGCCCTCTCCCAGCAGAGGAGAATGTCTCCACTCCCTTTGCCACCCTGCACAGCCCTTCTCTGTAAGCCCTTTATGCTTCCTCCAGCATCCATGCTGTCCTGCCTGCCCTGACCAGCATGTCCTACAAAAGGGGCTTTATGGAGGTGTGCTCGAGGGAGGTAGTTAAGTTTTAGCTTCCCATTCACTGAGCCAGGAGTAAGATTTTAACAGGGATTGTGCTATACCAGAGCTGTTTTGGTATTTCTTAACTAGTGTTACCTGGCCCTGGGCCACTTAAAACAAAAAGCCAGACCCCAGGAAGGAGCAGAGCATTGCTATGGTCACTAGAAAAACAAAACTGGGCCTTTTCTCCATGCAGCTCAAACACTGTCCAGGCCTGGGGTTTCAGAGCTAGAAAAACCTTGCCCAGGTTCGTAGGTGGAGGTGTTTGTTGGGGCGTGGGCTTGTGTTTCTCCACATGGGGATGTAGAGAGGAACTGGGGCGTGTCTGTGTCATCTGGCAGAGTTTTGTGGTGAGGGAGAAGATTTCACCCTCTCTGCATTGGGCACTGTATCCGCTTCCAGGATAGGAAAATCAAGGCATGGATGCCCCAGGGACTGAGGTCTGTGGCCAGGCACTGTCCTGGATCGTGCTGTCTGACCAGCCTGCTCTGGCACACCTAATGGGAGGGGAAGGTACTTAGCCATGTTTGGCAGCAGCAAGCTATGCACCACACTTAATCCCTGCAAATGCTGCTTGTTTAAAGGCATGAATGCAGTCTGAGAGTTCATGACTAACTAGAAAGGGAGATTAAGTTAACAAGGTATGCATTAGGACACCAGAGAGATTAAATCTCTGGATTTTTAATGACAGCAATAAAATACCTCAGCCTCCTGGTACAAAAGCCTCAGCAGTAGCTGAGGGTAGCATTGGTTTCTGGCTTGGTAGCACACTGTCAGGGATAAAGTGACAAGGACACAGCTTCATGTCAGGACCTTATCCAGGGCACCATATCAGGGAAAGGAAGGAGACTGCTTCCTAGGGATGGTGGGCTCAGGAGGCAGAGGTGTGCATGGACTTGCTCCATCAGGACGCTTTCAAAACAGCTATTCTATTTCTTGGGATTTGCAGAAGATTCCCAACAGCCATGAGGACCATGGAAAAGGTTTTTAAGGGCTCAGAGATTTAAGGGGTCTAAGGGCACAGGTCAAAAGCTAACCTCTTCGAAGGTAGATAAAGCATTGAGGTTCTAAAGAGCTCAGGTGAGAGTCCAAGTACCTAGAGCAGCTACTGTGATGTACTTTTCAGGACATGAGAAACAACTGGAAAAAAAAATTAGGTATTTTACTTATTTTCCTTCTCTTCATCCTCCACTGTTGCTAACCAATCCATTGATGTGTCTTGCATCAAAAGGGCGATGTTTCTAGCTCTTTCTGGTTCTGTATTTCCAGAGCCTGCCACAGGTTCTGACCCTTTGTAAGGGCCAGTGACCTATTAGCATGCCAGGCATGAGGGGAAGGTTTTGTTAAGGTGTGTGGCATGGCTCACGCTGTTTACCTTCCCTTCTTGCAGAAAGCACAAAGGAGTAAGTTTGCAGTGTTTGTAGCAAAGTGCTGGTAGAATTCAATTCATTTCATATACAAATACTTACTGACAGCTACTTGTGTTCTTTTAACACTGTTGGATATTCAGTGTTTATGTTCCTGAGAGAGACTTTTACTTGGATTTGTTCTTGCCTAGTAATGGAGAGCTGTCGTTAAAGACCCCCAGGAAGGCAAAGCTTGCACCGGAGATATGTTCTTCAGTGACCAGTGTGAGCATCTTTCCCTTTTTTTAAAGAGTGGACCTCTGCTTAGCTTGGAGCCTGCTCTCACTTCAGTGAGAAACAGAGCTTTAATACCCTTTGCTGCAGCGATTGACGCACCTTGCTGATGTGAGAGACAAAACATGATTCATAAATCACCAGTCTGGCACTGTAAGGTTGCTGGAAAGTCCCAGTTTAAAAGCTCTACATGTTACTGAAACAAAGCAGTCTGTCATGCCTCTCAAGTTGCTCAGAATTCACATGTATTTCCTTGTGTTTGAAACACAAAGAGGCAGTTTGGACTTCAGCTCCTTCTCACAGTCAGGTTGTTTCTCCAAAGCCTGCAGGTGTAACAGGTGTTTGGTCTGAGAGATGTGTACCTGCAATAGGCTTCAGGCAAACAGAGCCTGTGGATGGGGGTGCCCGAGGCAGAACCCTTGCACTGGAAAACGCACACAATAGTTGGTTTAAAGCACCTTCCCACGAGCTGGCTGGCTCTGTGATCAGCCTGACAAATTCTTTGTGCCTTTCCCTGCTTGTGCTAAGAAACCTTTGTAAGTCTTTTTGTACACCTGAGTGGCCATGGGGAGAAGGGCTCATGACTGTGACCCTGCGGTAACCCCAGTGATCACTGCCAGTATCAGGTGAATGCTATATCCATGCTGTTCCTGGCACTCCCACCCTCCTTGAACCTGCTTGCCTGCATTATCCACTTGCCCAGGCAAGGACCAGTCAGGCCACCATGACCATGGATGTTAATGGAAGCATCCTCTGCTGTCAGTGTTGTGCTTGAGTCAATGCAAAACGCAGCAGGAACCTGAAGCCTTGCCAAGTAATAGGGCTGGCTTAGGATTTGGTGCCTCATGCGTGAGGCTGAGGAAGTGACTTACATGCGTGTGATTAGATTTTCCTTGCATGCTTGTGCTGGCAGACAAGAGCGAAATGTGCCTGATGCCTCAGGCTGTGCACAGCTTACTGGCACTTGCCCAGTCACAGGCGGCAAGAGTTTGAGGGGCAGGAGGGCAGCTGCTCACAGCAGCGGCACCCTGATGGTGTTTTGGGAGGTAGGGGAGTGCATTGATTCAGCATCTCTGTCCCTGACATCTGCTTCTGTTGCAAGGCTAGACAGGCTTCACAAAAAGAGCAGGAAAAGTAATCTGGTACTAAATGCTTGCTCAGGTCTCTGGAAAAACCCTTGCTGAGCCATAGCTGTCAATGTTGTGTTGTGACAGAGTAAGTGATCAGACTGAATAGGCTAAAAACATGAAACGTGAGAAGACACCTTTCAGATTCCTGGCTTCCAGCAGGAATTTGATTGAAGAAATGACTCAGGTTTTGTCAAACGGCCTTTGTACAATTAACTGGAAATCAAAACATTTAGTTTTCTTTCTGACTTTCCTTCTTAACCTTCCCAGTAGAATGAAAATACTTTCTGATGGATATCTAGATATCTTCTAAAATATCTATCTTTCTAGATATCTAGAAAATTAATTTTACAAATAAATGGTATGTGCATATACCACTTGTGCTAAGTCATGTGTGCTCCTATAGCCTTCAAACTCAGAATCATAGAATGGTTTGGGTTAGAAGAGACCTTAAAGATCACCTAGTTCCAATGCCCCTGCTATGGGCAAGGACACTTTTCACTAGACTGGGTTTCTCAAAGCCTCATGCAACCTGTATCTTAACACTTCCAGGGATTGAGCTTCCATGATTTCTCCAGGTAACCTGTTCCAGTGCCTCACCACTCTTATTACTGAGAATTTCTTCCTAGTATCCAATCTAAATCTACTCTTTTTCATATTCAAGTCATTAACCCTTGTCCTTTACACACCCTTGTAAAACATCCCTCTTCAGCTCTCCTGCAAGCCCCTTTAGGTATTGGAAAACTGCTCTAAGGTCTCCATGGAGCCTTCTCTTCTCCAGACTGAGCAACTCTGATGCTCTCAGCCTGTCTTCATAGCAGAGATGTTCCAGCTCATGATCCCCTCTGGACTCACTCCAACAGGTCCATGTCCTTCTTATGCTGGAGCCCTCAAAGCTGGACACAGTGCTACAAGGGGGTAGAGGGGCAGAATCCCCTCCCTTGACCTGCTACCCATGCTGCTTTAGATGCATCCCAAGATAGGGTTGGCTTTCTGCACTGCAAGTGCACACAGCTGAGTAATTTTGAGCTTCTCATACTCCAACACCCTCAGGTCTTTCTCTCAGGGCTGTTCTCAATCCATTTTCCATCCAGCCCGTATTTGTGCTTGGGATTGCCCGGACCCAAGTGCAGGATCTTGTGTTTGGCCTCATGGAACTTCATAAGGTTCACACAGGCCTATGTGTCACATATGTCCAGGTCTATCCTGGATGGCATCCCTTCCCTCCTACCCCTTCCCTTCTATCTGGTGCATGGGATCAAGCCCTTGCTCAGCTCATCCATCCCCAGCAAGAGCTCCACACACTCCAGATGGTCACTGACAAAGAGGACAACGGCCCACTCTCATCTCCCCTGCCTGTGCTTCCTAGAGAGCCTATATCCTTCCATTCCAGCACTCCAGTCATAGGAGCCATGCCACCACCGTATCTCCATGATGCCAATAGTATCATAGCCCTGCTGGCGTGTACATCTCCAACTCCTCTTGTTTATTCCTCATGTTATATGCCTTGACTATTGGGAGGAGCACCACTTGATGTCCCTAAGTCACTCTGCCACCTCCCTGGGCAGTGGCTGTGTGGCTGCTGCTGAACACTCAGCACATTTCTCACCAAGATGTGCAGGTCTACCTGGAGCCCCTGAGCCCCGACAGCACAGAGAGACAGCCAGTCAGACTCTGAAGAGAGAGGAGAGGGCACAGCAGTGCACTTCTGTGTCCGCGTGTCAGGGGAGAGCAGACCTCAGGCAAATGGGTATTGCTCCCATGTGGTTCCTGCCAGACCGGCCTTGTTTCACTCCATCTAACTACTAAGGATGTGACAATTTTGCTTGTGCAATGTTGTTGCCTGATTTTGCTCAGTGATTTATTCAGCCATGCTACTTGTGCTGCAGTGTCTGGTGTTATAGATGGAGGTCAGACCTGTATATTCCTGCTGTGAACAAAGAAGATAAGATAGAAAGTGGTTGATGTTTTTCAAGGTACACTGGCTCAGAAAGATTTATAATAATGTCTATTTGAGCCCAGATCCAAACAAGTTCATTAAGTGAATGCCTTCTCATACTAGTGACGCTTTCCACTGACAGAATGTAATTTCTCATTTATGTTTAATGATTGACCTTGTCTGGAGAGCAGGGAAAGTAAACCATTTGTTATTTCAGTCCTCTGTTTCCATCTTGGACTATACGTTTTGTGTGTGAGGACATGTCACAGGGAATTACCGATCAGGGTAAAGTGACCTCCAGCCGGGCAGTGCCTCACCACTGCTCTCCTAGGCTGCAATCCTAGAGCCACAATGTGCCACACTCCATTTTTCTCAATAGCTCCTGGGGCTCAGCAGGTTTAAGGGCTTTGCCATCCCAAAGAGCAATTGCAAATTCACAGTGAAATGTGAAAATGGTTCTGTTTGGTCAAGTTCTTAGGAAGTTGGGAAATGCTTTGGCAGAGGAAAATTTGACTAATTTCTTTGACCTTGAAGGAATATTCCACATCTTTGTGTGAGCTCTGCATGACAAAGTATGCAGAATCATAGAATGGTTTAGGTTGGAAGGAACCTTAAAGATCACCTAGTTCCAACCCTCCTTCCATGAGCAAGGACACCCTCCACTAGACCATGTAGCTCAGGGTCCCACCCAACCTGGCCTTGAACTCTTCCAGGGATACGACATTCACAGCTTCCCTGGACAATCTGTGCCAGTGCCTCACCATCTCACAGTAATGGCTTTCTTCCTAATATCTGATTTAAACCTTCCCACTGTCAGTTTAAAACCATTCCTCCTTGTCCTATCACCACATGTATCTGGTAAACAGTTCCTCTCCAGATTTCCTTTAGGCTCCCTTCAGGTACTGGAAGACACCAGGTTTGTCAGAATAGAGGATTTTTACTGCAAGTTTTAATATAACTTGAGATTAGACCAGGGTTTGCCATGTCACACAGGATCACAAAGCAAGTGCATGTTCTGGCATATGTTCAGCCTTTGGAAAACTGCATTTATAGATTGGGGAAACAAGTAGCTTTCGGTGAGCTGACCGTCATTATAGGTTACAGCACTCCTTCCCAGACCACTGGCTTAAACAGGAAGGGAGAGAGACGTCTGCCCTGCCTTCAGTTTGACAAACCATGCTCATCACAGTGTTTTGCTGCACAAACCATCACCCAAAATAACTCTGTGCTCGTGTGTTGGTTTATATTTGCCATTATACTTTGCAACGGGAAGAAAACTATGTTAATTACATTTCACAGAAGAAACATTTCTCTTGTGCTTTCCTAGAACGGCTGTAGGGAGATCACTATGTTGAAATAAAAACCCAAACAAATAAACCAATAGCTGTTTTCATTGGACAGCCTAATTTCCTCCTTGCTGCTTATACGAACAGGGCCTATGTTGACAACGAGATTTTCTGGAGAGTAAGAGCTGAATAACCTGCACAAAGATTTGGTGCTGCTGTGCACAGGCCCTGCATGACAACAACATGCAGAAGTGTTGGTAGCCCCAGCATGACAGATTCTGACCTGCCAGGCCCTCCCTGAGAGGGGTGAGACCCCCCTGAGGAGGGTACCTTGCACAGGGCAGTTGGGTTACCCTACTCTGAGGGACCTCAACAGCTGTGATGGTGCTCCCTACATCCAGAGATGCTGGACAGGGGTCAGAGAGGAAGGATCCTCCACTTGGGGATATATCCCCAACACTTCAGCTTTAATTCCTTTGAATACAGAAAAGTTATTGCTCTGGATTTCTATGACAAAAACTTGGAGTGGGATAAAAATACACTAGACAAAAGAGTTTGTATTGCACTGAGAAAGGAATGGAGAGATATTGTCACTGGTCACTTCCAGAACTACTTTATAGCTTTTTTGAATACCTGTGTGTTTCTAATCCATTTCCCATCAGTGGTTCAGCTACTTTGACCATCTTTCAGAGTTGATCGTTGGGAGGAAAAACTTTATTTCCAGAAAGCCAGTAGATGTGCAGGAAGACTAATGGAGTTGGAGAAGCTCCTGTCTCCCTAGAAGTTACAGACAGGTTTGTCATACAATAAAGCAGACTTCTTGGGCAGCAAAGTCTGAAACTGGAGCAAGGTGAGAAGCCAGTCTTCTCAGCTGTGAGCATAAAGGTGTTGGAAAAACCTCACCAGCACTGCCATCAGAGTTATCTCTGTTAAAATCAGAATATGATTTGTAAATACCAGTACTGGAGGGACTAGAATATAACTGACAGTTGTGAGCCAAGCTGCTGTGTTTATACATGGCTGAATTGTGTAAATGACCAGAATAATGTCTTGCCCACAAAAGACAATGGGAAAGCCAAAGCCTGTGCATAATCCAATTCTGTGAGCTACAAGTGGGTGGTGTAGCTCATCCATGTGATTTTATGGAAAATAGCTTTAACACAGACTAAGCCTAGTTCAGGAGGAATAACTGCATTTGGTCAAAAGCAAGCTGATAAACTCAGTAGTGTCTAAAGTTTGTCCTTCAGTCTGGCAGGGCATCAGAGTAAAAGATGGTCTGCTATAGATTTAAAAATCCACAAATCCTCACTGTCTGGTACGTATCATCTGTACACTGTGGTGATTGACTCTTCTAGTCTGTCTGCATTACAAGTTCAGGCCTGGTAAAGCTGTTGGTTTTCCAGGAAAGATCTTCTGGGTATTGATCTGGTCCCCCTGGCCCGTACAAGCAGCTGTTCCAACATGTAAGGAGGCAGCACACAGGCTTGCTTCTGCCCCCTGTTAATTGCTAAGCAGGGATGAAATAGGGAAGAAAAGCAGCCTGAGCAGACAGTCTAATTGTCAGCAGGCCATATGGTGGTGAAAGGGGAGAAGCCCTGCTGTTTTAAACTTCAATTTGCAGCATCTGTGTAACCCACGTAAATAAAAAAAAGCTGCCCTCTTTCCCTGCCTCCAGTGTTCAATCTGTGTATGTGCAAACGTATCCATTTCCCACTGAAGTCTATGAGGAAGACTTCCTGTTAAAGAAAGATATTTAAAACCTAGAGCCAGGGAGTGCAATGTCTTGGCCAGGTTAATTTTTTACTCTTTTTTTTTTTTTTCCCCTCTGTATTTTTCCTTGATTTCCATGGCAATAATGATGGGAAAACAATGTGCTAGAAGAAATGCTAGCATAATCGGAGTTCAGAGAAAGCTTTTAATATCTCTTAGGCATCTGTGCCTTGTCTCATGTGTGACCAGTATCGACCCAGACAATGATAAATATAATGAGCAAATTATTGCATCAAGCCTTGGGGTTGTCTCCTTTTAAAAAAAACTATATTTAATAGTCTTTACTCAATAACTAGACCTGACAACTGTTTGATTGCTAAGAGAAAGCTTGTGCCCCACAGTAGCTTTGCAAGATCAGAGCTATAATAAATGTTATTTTTGCTGGAAATTATTAAAGTCACATGCTATAACATCAGTGTGGGAAGGGCAGGCATGGTAGACATGAAGCTAAAAGAAAGGCTTCTTAAAAAAAACCTCTTTCTATGACAGTTGGCATTTCTTATTATTTTGATGCTACTGGTTTTTTATTTATAATTGGAAAATCTACATTATTCCTGTCATCTTAAACCCACAAACAAGCCAGGGAGCATGCCCTGTAACTTGCCAGTAAAGCAATGGCACTCCTGGCACTGCCCAAGAGAGCTCTAGTTAATATTCTCTGGAGAGTTCACCTCCTGTTGCTCTTGTTCTGAGACTTGGTCCTGTGTTGAATGGGACTGCAGTTGTGTTACACTGCTCTCTCTCATGACAGCAGATTCCTAGAAAATAGGCAGGATGAATGAATCAGCTGCTCTGAAAGATTGGAAGGTATACATAAAAATGCCCATTGTGTCATCTTGGCTTCTTTGCCTGGAGCAGAAGCTAAACAGACATCCATGACCATGAATAGTTGCTGAAGTTAAGCCCTTCTCCTTCTGTCTTTACTTAAGACTGAAACGGGGGACTAGGACTAATCTCACCGGGACTTGCCATCGTCCAGCACTCTCTTTTGCTGTTTATTTTTAAGGGGTTGTCGTGTTACTTCCATGTGGCTCAGAACTCCAGAATTTCATTTGGTCTTGAAAGTGAAATTTAAAATATTAACTCTATGTATATATGATCACTGGTATATATGTGCATCTGTGTGTGTGTGCATTGCTGTGACTGAGCCAAAGCAAATGCAGAAAACCTGCTCTGATCAGATCTTCAGCCTGGGATGGAACGGTGCCTCAAATGTTCAGTCAGTAGAATTCTAGCCACTATGTGCATGGAGACAAACACTGAAGTGTTTTGCTGTGCCGAAGTCTGTCCTGGGGAAAGTTAGCTTTTTGCAAAAGGTAAATACAGAAGATCCCATTCTGCAGAAGTGATTTATTGATGCAGCTTTGCAGGCTCAGTGATGACCTGCAGCCAGCTCTGTTTTTTGCTATAACCACCACACTATTCCTTTCCCCCTGTTTAGCACAGCCAAGGAGCATGGGTAATGTGGCTCTGCTGATATGCAAGTGCCTGCACTACTGGGGTAGAGCAGAAGCAGATGTGTCAGGGATGGGGCCATCCTGCAGGACTCAGGCAAACCAATTCCTGTGGGATGTGACTGCATTGGTGCCAACGAAGGTACAAGTGCCAGAGTTCCTACAGTGCTTCCTTCAGGGACCAGGTGCCGTGATAAAAGCTTTTCAGCCCTGCTGAGGGCACAGTTATCTGTCGACAATCTGCCTCCTTAGATCTGCATTTTCCAACCTGACTCAATCCATGTGTCTCTGCCTTGTTCCTGCCCTTGCTGCTTGAGGTGAGACCAACAAAGCTCCAACACACACTGGAGCTTCCTCATTTTGTCTAATTGATTGCTTAGATGAGATCCAGTCTGTGTTTCAACATCAGCTATTTTGGGTACAGCAGATCAAGTTTCTCCATACAGAACGGATGTTGCTTCCCAAAATTGCTTGTCATCCTCTGTGTTCACATTTTCCATGGGTGAGGAGTAGTCATTTGACTTCTTTGTGATAAACAAGACCCAGCAAGAAAATAGCCATGCTGGCTTGTTATTTATTGACTGGTAATGTTCTTCCTAATGCAAAGAACCTTACTGCTGCATATGCTTAAGAGTCGTTTGCCCCATCAGCTGCCCCTTCTTATTGTTTGCTTTAGAGGCTGCTGATTAACCCAGCTTCTTAGGCTTTCCTTTCCTGTAGTTAATGTATAGCTGCAGTTTGCTTCCTGCTTTGCATCCATATGCCAACCACAGTTTGCCATTTATTCTGCCAAATTTATAGCTACATGCTCAACCAATAATCTGTCTAGGTACCCAGTATGAATTATGTCCAAAATGTTATTTCCTAAATCTGGATGTGATTATCTCCCAACCGTGTATTTCCAAAAGAGCAGCTCCCTTCCAAAGGGAGCTGGTAAGCAAAGGAGGGATAGCAGGGGCTTGCCAAAGTGTTTATGCTGCTGTGCTTCTGTACCTGGCAGGCTGTCTGTCCTCCTGACTGGCCAAGCTCAGCGTGTCTCTGGGCAGTTCCCTTTTACCACAGGCTGCTGGGCTGCTGGTCCTCGATGCTGGGCAGGGTCAGAGACTGGCTGGTCCAGAATGTCACAAATCTGGGGAGTAAGAGCACCTGTCCTTTGTATGTGAACTGCCAATTCAGCAGATAGAACACTGGTACTTTCCAAAACAAAGTATTTTTGCATTCCAACCCTGCTTAAAGGGAGGCTGGGAAGGAAAAGAAAATTGACTGAACATGGAGGGGGAGATACCTTTCTAATGAAAAGAAACCTTTTTACTTTTTCCCAGACACTTGTGTTATGCATCATGTGAACTATTCAGTGTATCAATTTACCCTATTCACTTAAAAAAAATTGTACATTTAAGAAAACATCGCTTTTGACTTGCTGATGGTAATACCTGTCAGGTGTGAGTTAAACTACTTCCCACTTCATAAATAAACCCTTCAAGTTTTAAACATTTTAATACACAAAACACAATGAGAAATTGCTGGGTCTGAGTGATGTTCTATTGGCACATTTATTGCCTGTTGTACGAGAGATGGACACTCCAATGCTAATTAAATTAAGTATACTGACATGTAGAAGTTCTGGCTTTCCAAGCCAGAGCCAAAATGTTTATTGCTGCAGTGGAACACGGTTCCTGCAGAGCTCCTGCCTGAATAGGCTTTGAGAGAGAACAGCCTCATCACCTCTGAGCTTGAGCAAGCTGTGAGGAATCTCTCCATGACTCAGTCGAGACAGCAGAGGCCTTGACCCTAGTCTGCTGATTTTTGGTTTCCCCACAAAATCAAATCAGCTTCTTGGCCGAATGATTTCCTCCCCAAGTCCAGTCCCCAACTCTTTAATTTCCCTTCCCCAGGCCCACAGATAGGTTTCACCTCCCACTCACCACCAGCACAGCCTCCACACCCCAGCACACAGAGCCTGGGACATGTTTGCTTTCACACTGACTCAGTTCTGCATCCGTCCCACATCAGACCACAACGGCTTTAGACTGAGAATTAAGAAAACTGCTCACAACAAGACCTGAAGCCACGTGAAATCTGAAGGGTTTCTGGTACACAGCCAAGCCTGTGTCTGAGGTCAGGTTTGTTGACAGGGTCACAGCCCATGTTAGCAGTCCTTCACTGCTTGTACAGCACATGCTTCACCTTCCCCAGACCTTCTGGAGATAGAAAAGCCAGGGCAGGCAGTAGAAAAGATGCCTTGTGTACAGACAACCACAGATATGCAGTGTGGAATCCTGTGTTGTGTAATGCCCGGCACCTCTCCAAATTATCTGTTTTGCACTGGCTTCTTCCAGGGGACACTCAGAAAGTGTGCTTTGTGAAAGGTTTGTCTCTGCGATTAACAGCAGCCTTTTTTGGACTCTATGCTCCTCATGCTGCCATCCTTGTGTGGCTGTGTGTGGAAACACGACATGGGCTCAACGTGGCATATGTGGAATGCAAAATCATGGCTGCTGCGTGATAAGGATTCCCAGGACACAATCACAACTTTGCCGTGCTCATCTCAGCTATACACAGCAGTTTACAGGTGACTGCAGAGGAGCTGGCCCTTCATCTTCCCTGTCTACCTCTGCTCTGTCATGCTGTGCTGTAATCTGCTCTGTTTCTTGCAGCGAGGGGGTGATTCTGTGCTTTGCCAGCAGAGCTTAGTTAACATGAAAGCAGAGGGGTGTGCAAACCCATTCCTGTGGTGCCCTGACAGAAGTCCCTGCACTGGGGAGAACAGGCATCTTGTGACTTTCCACCAGTTTCACAACGCAGAGCAAGGAGCTGCTGTTTTTTCCATACCCATTCTGCATATTCAGATGTTTCCATTAGTGTCCTTTCTCAGTGTGAGGAGAAAATTTTGCAGTAGGATAGGAAACAGAGAACTGAGCAGGGGGGAGAGAGAGGGAAACAACTTGTCACAAAGTTTTTGCAATGCTTGTCTGAAAAGCAATCTTTTGTAGAGCTGTTTCCTACCATCAAATTCCTCTCAGCACTCAGACTGTGAGTCCTGAGCTGGCAAACTTTCTTACGAGCATAGAGAGGATTTAGGCACACACACCTCCCATGTTTTCCTTCATCCTGGAGTGTTATCCCTGGAGCAGTATTCGGGCTTCAGAGACAGCAGATTGAGCTCAACTCCCATTGAGAAGGGAAAGTATCATCTTCTTGATGTCAAAAATGGCCTTTCTAGGGTTATACATGACAAAATGGCAGTTATGAAAACATGATGTACATCACATATTCTTTGTCTGGTTTTGTTTCTAACCATAGTTCACTCTATTATTGTGTTTATTATTTTCCAGTTGAAACAAATGCTATTCTTTTTCTGTCAATCCAGAGCTGAAGCATAGCCACAGACTCAGCACTGAAATATCTGGTGTTTTGCACTAGTACCTCTGATGACCTGAAAGTAACCCAATATTTCTCTGTTGGTTTAATTCCTTCCACTACACAGAATTCAGTATTAAAGCATATGAATTTCAACAGCGGAAAAAAAAATCTGGAAAAATCGCTTTTTCTAGTTGGCTGTTACAGCCAAAGGAGGAAACATCAGTAGAGCTCCATTTTAGCAACTTACAGACAGTTGGATTGTATTTATGCTGCAGCAGGAGCAGCCACTCACCTCTGTGAAAGCTGGGACTGTTCAGCCGCCAGGATTTTTGGGCCACAGCTACATGGTAGTTTCTCAAATTTTTATATTTTTTTTTCACTTTCCAAAACTGTTACTAAAACAGCATTTAAAAATGTGAACAGGTAGCAACTAGTCTCAGAAAGCAGAGACAAGGAAGTGCTCTCTTTTTATGCAGAGGGAGATAAGGATAGACCAAAAGATTGTGCTCTGTGTCAGACACTGGCACTTTGTCATATGCTGTCAGCTTATGGTGGGGTTCTTCCCAGAAAGCCTCTGTTCTGTCCCAGTAAATCACCTACTGCAGCTCTAGGTCAGTGTTGTGCCTAGTTCTGCAACTCCTCCAGGAACTACTCGGGTTGGCTCTAGGAAAGTGAGGTACTGTAACTCCTTCTACTGCTTTAAGTGATGCAAAGCAAAAGACACACAGTTGTGCTGCAAAGCGTGTGTTATGGGAGTGCCCTGATCGCACATGTAAGGAGCAAATCTCTCTTGCAACTTCTTTATCAAACAGATCTGACACCCATATCCCTTCTGCATGCCAAGTACTCTCCTAGGCTGCATAC
This sequence comes from Formicarius rufipectus, assembly GCA_013399695.1. Classification (NCBI taxonomy): domain Eukaryota; kingdom Metazoa; phylum Chordata; class Aves; order Passeriformes; family Formicariidae; genus Formicarius; species Formicarius rufipectus. The sequence goes on along the minus strand of VXAU01000456.1, from coordinate 131,360 downwards.
AAGCACTGTGGTAGTCTGTGTAGTCTATTTAAGAGGCAGAAGGATTATTTTTTAAGTCTACCAACGGCCGAATACAAGTTTTTCACTGCTTTTGAAGCCTTAATTGGGAAAAGGTAAAGGCTTTGGGGGTTATATTATATTGGCTGACACGCTGAGTTTCCAACGAGAATCTTAGGGTAGCAATGGAAGAAAGTTTCACTTTTCATCTGTCTTTCACAGAAAACTGTGTTCACTGTATCTGCTTTCTTTGGGATATTCAAGTTATAAAACAGTACTTGATAACATTCTGAATGCTACTAAGAAATTAACCTCTATCTCCCAGTCTTAGTCTTTGCCATCTAGAAGATGCTGCTCTGGACTACCTCTAGCCTTGTTTTTTGGTAACCTAAGCAAAAGCCAGCTCTCCTTAAAGACGGAGCATTACAGGTCACTGCAGGCAGGCTGGGATTTCCCATGCCAGCCAGACATACTGCTGGGCATCACGCTGATGTCTCGGCTCAGGATCTCCGGTAGGTGCTGGCGGTTGCCCAGGGAGGCACTGATACAGCTTCTTGACAACACAAAACAGAAGCCTAACCGCATGTTTCCAACACTGCCCAAGATGGATGAAATTGTGGTCAAAAGCTTTGTTTGACAAGATAGCCAAGGAGAAAATGTCACCTACGTACAGCAAATTACAGCCTGTCACAGTCATGCTCCACACGGACCCTGATGGCTCTTGAAAGCTGAAATCATGTACCCTCCCACCTGTACAGATTCAAACAAGCTGCTTCCACTGTGCCACTGGCAGCCAAGTGTTCTCTCTGGAATCAGGCATTTTAATGTGGGAAGTGAAAATGGTGAAAGTTTCCCGCTTTCTGCCCTGCTTGTTCCTTATCTCTGAGAGCATGAGAAGCATTATTCCCTACCAAGGTAAAGATTTGTCAGCCAGACAAAATGATTTACAGGATGAAAAACCACATAATGACAAACATGAGACAAGTGCTAAATTTGCTACAGCTCTGCAGTGGCTAATCTTGCTTAAAAAAAGACATTTAGTAATAACCATCGCTTCATATCCTGCTTCTGGATTACTGCAAAACATCAATGTTGTTCCTTAGTTCTTACAAAATCAACCATATAGTTTTGGCAACATACTCAAAAACACTGTCATGTCACAGCACACTGGAAATATCAGTTGTTTTCCAGAAACAGCTCCCTGGGGGTCACGTAAGAGTCTACGCTGGGATTAAAGTGTTCCATGTACTGGCAGAACATTTGCCTTGAAAAGCCACAGTGAAAATTGACTAGTATAGGAAGGTCTTTAACAAACTGGAGAAAGCCTGTGTTTTTAATGGTTCCATCAGCATGATTGATAACTGCTGCTGAACTTGGTAAAACAGGTTGTTTACAAGTCCTGACATAATATAAAGTCTGATACACAGTAATATGCCACTATTCAGACTGCAAGAGATGGTTTTGGCCAGAAAACAGGTCTACAGAATCTTTCAGCATGTTGTTTTCCAGTTCTGTGCCTGTTGATGAAGGGTTTGTAAGGAAAGTAGGTTTTTAAGGCTTAAGATTTGATCCAGGGTGTGGACAGGAGAGCAGGACCCAGCACACCCAGTCCCACACTCAGTGGTGTGAGCCACCAAGCTTCATTCTGCCTCAGTTTCTTGCTGTCAGATGGAAGTAGTTTGTTACTGATGGACTGGTGTTTGGGATCAAAGGTACTTGGCTACTTAAGGGCCTGACTTGGGGTTCCCTGGAGCCAACAGTGGCCTTTTGAAGTCATCCTAGTAATTAAGTAGTTTCAGCTACTACATAATGCTCAAACTGAAACTCCCAAAGAGCACCCACTTATAGCTTGAATCTTGTATCTGCATTCAAGGCCTTCAGTAAACTGCCCGGTTGCCAGGAGCACTGAGCTGCAGGTATGATGAAAGATGGTAAATTTGCCTAAATCTGCAGAAGATCATGCTGCTGAAATCCCAGTTACCAAAGGTCTTTGTGGTTGAAAAGTCTTTCTTGTGTTAATGTATAATAATGGTCACATATCTCAAAAATAAAAAAGCCAGGATAGTGCTCTTTCAGGTAGAACCTTAGATGCAGAACTACTAATGATACACTATATGCTTTCTTTTTATTCAATTCTTCTTCTAGGATATTAGAATACTCTATTGAGTAGACTAAGTTGAACTTCCAGCTATTGCTGATCTCAGCTCAAAAATACAATTAGCTAGGTCAGTGTGATGGTGTGGTTGGCAGGTGCTGAGCTAACCTGGGTATGTTTCTCATGATGTTTCTAAACATGCCACAGAAGTGTTAATCAGCACAAAATAACCGGTAACATGGGCTGGTGCAAGTAGGTGTCTATTGTCTGTTTGACTAAGGACACAGCAACCATTATCTGGGTTTCAGAAATGAGAAGGATAACTGCTTTGAAACAGTTATAAATATTCTGCCTTCTGAAAGGGTTGTTTCCCTGTGTTTGAATGGCACCTCATTGCCATTTTAAAGAAATGCTAAATGGAAGAGGGTCTTTGAGTCATACAGTGCATCCCGGATGATACAGAATCTATCCAAAGCTGTGGCTGTCTGAGCCAGGCAGTGCCAGAATAGACCTATCTGCCCATCAGCAGGACCAATACATTGTTCCATAGCACACATGGAATTTCATCCCATGATGCCCCTTGCTTCCCAAAGTTAGCCATGGCACTCCTCATGCCAGAGTTATAGTTGCTTTTTTTCCTCCCTTAGTTTGACCAAAGCATCTGAGAAAGGAGCCAGAAGGGACACAAATGAATGGAAGTGAGAATTTCTCATAATGGTGCCTAATTCTTTTTTAATTAGACTATCACTAGCTCTTGTCTATCTTTACAAACAAGTTTCTGCATGCAGTATGCCTATTAAGACAATTAATAATATTAACATTTTTTTAACCCATGTTAGACCAAAAAATGCAAATGACCATACTGTGCACCATATTTGCAATTCCCATTGCATGTGTGCCCTATAAAGCAAATTTACAACTTTGTGGAAGCATTCACATCTTTTTGGTGAATTTTATGTTCTGACTTCTTTCTTCCTGGACAGATTACATATTCCTACCCCCTACAGAACAGGGAACAAAAGGTTTCTGGGAAACTGGGTTCTGCCTTTTCACAAAAAGAGGACAGATGTGCCCCAAAGCCCTCCTACATGACACCAAATGCTGTGCATTCAACAGACCTGCTGGTTAATGATCTTGCCCATAAGTAACGTTTTAACCATGGAGTAGTTTTTGTTTGCTTCAAAAGCCACAAAGCCAAAGAGGAAGTGTAGGAGAACGTGGGCAGGATGGTGGCCAGGAGCCTCATGACCTCATCTTTTTCTGCCACATGGGGATTGGTGGGTGTGCTTGGGACAGGGTTTAAATTCCCGAAGGTCAGAGATGTCAGGCAGTCAGGCGACAAGGGGAGAAAGCCACAGCTGCTGGGAGCAAACTGACTGGAGCTGCTGCTGGGATCACTAAGAGTGCTCTTGCTGCAGCTGACTCCTCCAGCATCAGAAAAGGTAAGTTTTTTGCTTTTTCACCTGATCTATGCCACTCTGTCTGTAGCTTTAGTCACAGAAACACTGAGCAGGAGATCTTTGAAAACAGCTTCACTGGGCAGGGATATTTGATGTTTCCCTATGGAAAAAGATACTTTTATAGAGCAAGGTTGCTTTAGCAATTCAAAGTATTATACATAAAGACAATTTTAAGCCTGTGTGCTGATAGGTGTCAGGAGGAGGTTACTGAAAACCCTACCACGGAATCATGTGCTGGAAACTCAAAGCTTGGAACACAGAAAGCTTTCCCCCTCGTGGAACCACTGCCTGGCAGTGTCTTTGTTTCTTCTGGCAGGCCCACAGTTTGTACTGTACAATCCTGAATGGATGAGACACTCACCCTTCTCTGTGTAACTCCAAACTGCAATACCCCTAATAGAGTGTCCTGTCTCAGGCCAGCGTTACTAATGCATTTTAAATGTGTCCTAAGTAGCCTTTCTTTCCTGTCATGACTTACCAAAGTTTTAAATTACTCGTTCATTGGTGAATTGCTTTAAATTCTCAGGGATATCCCTTATTCTGGAAACTGGTCTGTAAGCACCAAAATTTAATGTAGCTCAGTGCTCTCCTAATTTCAACAGGAATCAGTTATTTATTAAAGTGCTAAACCTGCAATGTGAGCAGATATTTCACTTCAAGCCTTGTTTGGAAACACAAGGTTATTTTGTCCAAACTTCTGTAGGGGGAAATAAACGTCTGTCAATAAAAGCAGTTTACGTTCATTTAAACCAACTTTACTCAGCTACTTCAATTAATAACCCTGAAAACTAGTTTTAAAATAACTGACAAGAGAATCCAAGCTGAATTTGCCTTATCCACTCAATTCTGAAAAAAAAAAAAAAAAAAAGTTAAGTGAATGAAGATGAACCAAAGCTGACATTTGTAACACTCTGATTTTCACAAAGCTTTTCCTTTCCTGGTGCAAGTCAGTAGTTGAAAGGAGTCAGTTCACCTTCTCAGTGTAGCTGCTCTCACCACTGCTCAGCTCTTCTCAGTACCTCTTTAAAATTCATGTAGCTTTTCAGTTCCTAAGTCATTACAAACCAGCTGGGTGTTGGTGGTGATGGAGAACAAAAGAAAAAAGCTACACATGGGCAGGTTGAATCCATAGCAGGTAGCTGTTCTCAGCACAGTGAAGTACACCAAGGAAAAGGAAAAGCCTAAGGCATTTTTGTGGTATTTCACCTTGCTGACTCATTGTTGCAAAATATTTTCTAGGTGAAACATCACAATGAAGGTGGCAGTTCTGTGTTTATGCCTTATCAGCATCACCGCTGCATGGCCAGTGAGTAAATCACAAATGCGTATCACCAATCACTTGCATCATTTTCTTTGCATATTAGTGAGAAATACTGATAAATGCTTTTTGCTTTTCTCCCTTCAAGGTGAGCAAATCCAAGCAGCATGCCATTTCTGCCAGCTCTGAAGAAAAATATGTAAGCTCCTTTTATCTTTCTATGAATTTACTTTAATAAATACTTTTTGATTTTTTGTTTGTTTGTTTCCTCTACTACACATTTTTGTGGTACTTGTTTTATGATTGTAGATGCTTACAGAGCATGTCCTCATGTGGCTGTTATAAACCAGCTTCAAAGCAGAGAGCCACTGATGTCCATAGACTTTCCATGTGTCAGGTGTCCTGGTTGTGGACTTTCATTAGTTCTGTCTCTGGACCAGCACCGAAAATCTTTTTCCTTAATGAAAAATGTTGTTAGCTGTCAGTTAAAAAGGGAAAATCACTATAGCACAGCACAGTTACTACAACTCACATTTGTTAGTGTAGATCAGATGACAGTATTTGGTGTTGGGAAAGCACTTTAATCCAATTCCTATGATTTTTTGTAGTGATGCAAGTGAACTGTATTAGTCTTGTACAGAGCTATTTGATATTCCATTGCCAGCTGTTACTCAAGTAAAATCCGTTCTTTGCTCTGAGAATCAGCTACTGCATTTAGTTTAGAGTCTTCATGATATGGGAGATGAATCACTCTTGGGAAAAGAATCTGAGAATAAGCAGAAACAATGGTTGTTAGATATAACTCCAAATTCCACTTAATAAAAACAAGCTGGAGAAACTGACCTGAAATTCCCCAGGCTCTGCCAGTGGGAGAGGCACATCTTCTACATTATACAGTTTGGGTGTTATGTTCATTTGGGATCATGGCTTACTCTGAGTCCTGTTCCTATTGCAGCAAATAGCTGAGGACATATCCTGTGCAAAAGGAGTATGTTTTGCAGATGCCACATCTGCCTGAAAATAGAGGTTGTGATGCAAGCAGCCTTGCCTGTTCCTTTGTGGATTAACCCCCCCGCCCCGCCTTTATTTTTTCTTGAAGCACCCCAGGGACCATCACCTGCACAGGTATCAACATGACCATGTGAATTCTCAGTCTTGGGAGAGTCAGCAGCACTCACAGACTGACCTGGCATCACCTCAGCAGGTACGGACAGCTAACTGGAAGAGAAACTAGAGCATCTTTCCATGCCAAGATGTCTAAGGATAAAGTCCTTAAAGAATAGTCAACATGCTCATCTGCTCTACTGTATGTGCCTTTTGGTACTAACAGTGAACTTTATGTTGCTTTCAGACTCTTTACTCTTCAGAAGAAAGCATGGATGTGCCAGTGGATGTGCCAGTAGAACCGGTAAGTGTTTTGAATGACAAAATGTTAGTTGAGTGCTGCAGGGCAGCCAGTGTGTAGCAACACTCATTTCCCTCCTTCAAGTGTGATTCTTGCAGTAACATCTCTCCCTAAATAAAACGAATCCTCAGGCAGGGTGAGGTGAATTCAGAGAAACACTTTCATGTAGTTCCTCAACAATGCACAGGCCCTGGGTGAGCCGGACAGATACCAGTCTGCACATCTCACATCTGTGTTCACTTGCCTGATGCGTAATAAATATTTTCCAGCACTTTCCTGATGTGACAAGCAAGAGCCATGAAGATGTGGATGAGGACGATGATGATAATGATTCCAACGACACAGATGAATCCGATGAGGTTGTCACGGGTTTTCCTACAGACATTCCAGTAACTGTACCGTTCCCCCCATTCCCTTTCACCCGGGGAGACAATGCAGGCAGAGGTGACAGCGTGGCCTACAGGATGAGGGCAAAAGCTGCACTGGTGAAGTCCATCAAACTCCACAAAGCTGCCAAAAAGGTAAACAGCACTGAGCAGTGGTGCCCATGATTTTGGAAATGGGCAGTGAACTTGAAAACGGACATGTCATTTTATGGGAGTCAGCTTTGAAAAGAATTGGTGAGGGGGAAGCAGGCATAAGGGAAGGAACATATTTTCTTTTCTCTGGATACCCCAAATCATGTGGTGTTGATGGCACCAATGCAAGAGTGTAGCCTGCTGCTGCAAGATATGCAGTGCTGCAGTTTGCACAATCATGATGTACTTGCACTCGTGAAATCTGAAGACAGGACCAAACGTGAGTTTCTCATCATGTGAAAGGTTCATGTAACATAATGTGAAAGGTTCATGTAACTACACAAAAATTAATGTTTCCAGGCAAGCTTTGAGTATCCCCGCAGCCCGAGCAGTTTTAGTGCTGTGGGGCAACACTTGTTGACAGGTAATTTCTCAGGACTGACAGTGGCTCATTTCACTCTCTAACATAGCTCATGTATGATGCCACTGAGGAAGACGAGAGCGACCTGGATGCAGACAGCCAGAGAGCGGGGGTCTCCCGGGAGGATTCCGCTTCCCGCCGCTCCGTGGGGAAGCATGCAATCAGCGTGGAATGGTCTGACAAGAGCCACGGGCAGGACAGCCGCGAGCTGGACCGCAGCCAGCCCGACCGGAGCACAGAGAACGACAGCCGGCAGAAGTTCGACAGCCCCGAGGCAGAAGGCGATGACAGCAAGGCTGGTGTCAGAGGAGACAGCCTGCGGAGCGCAGAAAGCAGGGAGAGCCAGGTCCGCGTTTCAGCCGAGGTCTCCGACGACCGCAGCATCCAAAAACTTGAGAGCGCTGAGGATTCTCAAGACCGTCACAGCATCGAAAACAACGAAGTCACGCTTTAAAAGGGAGAGAAAAGCAACTTTCTCTCCTTTTCCAATCCTCAGCGAAGGGGAGCGGGGAGCAGCTTCATTTCGGGGTGTTTGTTAATGTATTCCGCGCGGTGATCCCTCGGGCTCGGGGCTGTCCGTGACCCGGTGGCCTCCCGGGCCATCAGCAGGGTCGGTCCCGCAGGGGCTGCGGGACACGCGGGGCGCGGCGGCGCCGCTCTTTGCGCTGCTGAGCGATGTTCGGCTGTCACGGGGCTCCAATAAACCCACAAAAACCCTCTACCTGCGGGCTGCCTTACTTCTTCGCTGCGCTGGGGCCGGGCGCGGGTAGCTTCAACACCTCACCTTCTTAAGACGAGGTGAAATCGCTGTTCCCACTCAGTTTAAGGGGTGAAACCTCTTGGCGGGGCCTCCTCCCGTCTGACGGCAGGCGAGCGGAGCGCGGCACTCGCAGCACCCGCAGCTGGCGGCCGCACGGCTGGGCTGGGCTCCGGGAGGGAAGGATGGGAGGAGTGGAGGCGGAGG
>VXAU01000456.1:0-123103 GCA_013399695.1 Formicarius rufipectus | reverse complement strand
GGCGCGGAGGGGCCGAGGGGCCGGGCCGCCTCCCCGCACCGCCCGACGGCGCCGCGACCCGCAGAGCAGCCTGGGCCAAGCGCCTGGCAAGGAGGCTGCGAGGTGAGGGACAGCGGCTGCCCCAGCCCCGCACCCTCCGCTTGGGATCCCGCTCCCTGTCCCGCAACCCTCCACCTTGGACCCTGTTTCCTGCCCCGTTCCCAGCCCCGCACTCCTCCACCTTGGAGCCCGCTCCTTGCCCCACTCCCAACCCCTCTTCCCTCCACCGTGGACCCCGTTCCCCTCCACTTTGGATCCCGCTCCCAGCCCCGCATCCCTCCACCTTGGACCCCACTCCCAGCCCCACTCCTCTCCACCTTGGATCTCATTCCCAGTCCGGCATCCCTCCACCTTGGACCCCACTCCCAGCCCCACATCCCTCCACCTTGGACCCCACTCCTTGCCCCACTTTCCTCCACCTTGGACCCCACTCGGCTCCACTTTGGATCCCGCTCCCAGCCTCACATCCCTCCACCTTGGTCCCCGTTCCCTGCCCCACTCCCAGCCCCGCTCCGCTCCACTTTGGATCCCGCTCCCTGCCCCACTTGGTGACTGTGCAGCTTCCTGCGGGCTGTTGCTCACAGGAGCGCTTGCAGGTTGCTTGTAGTCCCTTTTGCCTCTTGTCCACCCACCCCTTTGCTCCCTGGCCTCTCTTTCCTCTCCCCTTTTTGCATTCGCTGCCTGATCATCCGTCCATGCCGGTCCCTGTGTCTCCATCTCTTCGTGTACACTTCCTCTTCCCGGTTGTGCATCTCCCGCCCCGCACACACAAATGCACCCGCACCTCACTGCTTTCCTTCCCCTGGAGCATGGACCACTCTGCCTCTGAGCTCTTACTCCTGCCTGCTTTCTGGGAAAGACAGTCCCGCACAGGGAGGTTTAGGTTGGACATTAGGAGGACTCTCTTCTCAGAAAGGGTGATAAGGCATTGGAATGGCTGCCCAGGGATGTGGTGGAGTCACCGTCCCTGGAGGTGTTCAAGGAAAGTTTGGATGTGGCACTCAGTGCCACAGTCTAGTTGACACAGAGAGGTTCAGTCAAGATTGAACTTGGTGAACTCAGAGGTCTTTTACAACCTAATTGATTCTGTGATAGTTTCTGGATGTATCTGGCTTTCTGACCCAACACCAGGTCTTTGGAGAGTTGGAGCAGAATGCTTGCCTCTCTCTCCTTTTTAACTTCCCCTGTGGAAGAGGTGCTTAGAGTAGGATGATCAGAGTGAGTTTGTTGGAGGGGTGTTTGAATCACTTTTGCTTTTCTGCAGTATTGTGTAGTGCCTTGGAGCTGCCCTCGATATTCCAGAGCTGCCTGTTGATGCACCGCTGGGGCCAGGGACATAGTTTGAAGCAAAACCAGGCACACATCAAATGAGCATTTGGGGTGTTGTCCTGACTGCATTAACTCAGCACAGAGCTGGTCTTGTGCAGCATTGATTTTCAGCAAACATCCCAGATGCTGAGAGGAGGAGATGGGCTGACTATCCAGCTCTGTTAAGGGGAAAGTTATCAAAGAGTTTGGATAGCTAAAAACAAGGTCTGTTTCCTGAGCCAGACTGGAGCTGCCCTAGAGAGCTATACTTCCTCACCCTGTGCTGTCATGTCCTCATGCACATCAATACTATGTTAGGCATTTCTTGAAAGGTTTTCTTAGTTATTGGTAGATGAAGGTATCAAATATCCATCCCAGTCACTCATTCATTGTTACTTTCATAAAGAATTAAACGCATCCTACCATTTTCACTGAGTTGTACTGTTGCAGGCTCTGTACCTTACTAGGAAGAGTGAACTAAGGACTATGAGACTGAATTTTGTTGTTTTCAGACAAAGTATCTTTGTTTGAGGGTCACTTTCCTTCTCAGCATCATTCTTTCCCCAAAATTTCTGGGCAGTCAGGTAGGTTAGTGATATGTATCTGGGCCTGAGCTCTTTCAGAACTTTGGACTTTTACTTAAATCTGAATTACTTTATATGCTTCTGTACCTTACAAATGTGGCTTTGTGATTATATAGGCATATGTCTATATGTAAGTGCATCTGCATTTTATATATCCCATGCATACATTATATATGTTACATACATGTATACAACACATTATATATGTAAACAGAAAGATTTTTATTTCCTATGTGTCTAGCAAACTAGACTTTCTTGTAAGATGAATTGTCATCTTTTTTTAATCATTGCTTTTTGACAACTCTTCTAAGTTTATATGTTCTTCAGGTAAGCTGTTTGAGCTACATACAGAATGAATACAAGAGGTTGTTAGTTGCAGCTTTGTTTGATAAATGAATTGCATCAATTCCATCAAAAAGTTTATAAATAGCAAATTTATATAAGGAGACAAAACGTGTTTGGTGCTTGCAGCAGATGTCAACTTAAATCCAGCACTGCTTACCTCCACTGTTCTTGATGCATCTAAATCTGTATTCCAATAAGGCAAAAAGGAGAATAACATATATGTGTGTTGTAAAAATGTAACAGCTAATGAAAGCTTCAAGTTAGCTGATGGGAAATTCATAGTTCATTTAGCACAAAGATCATTACATGATCTCTGGTGTTGTCTCATTGGGGTTTTTTCTTCACAAGTAACTTTCTGTTCTTTGCTGACTTGACTCCTGACAATGACAGAGTTGGAGTTTGCAAGCTTTCTGCTTCTGCTCACCACATTTCTTATTGGTGAGTAATGTGCTGACAGCCGGGACTTGGCTTTCTTGCCAGCTTAGCTCACTGGCTCTTCCAGCCTTTTCTTCCTCTTTTCCGTAATGTTTTCCTGCCTTTATTATGAGTGTTGCTAGTGCAACATAGTGCTATGTTAGAGACTGAATTTGTGGAGTTCTTTATTATTAGTGGCTCTGTAAGTGTTCTTGGATTTGTGTTTATGTCTTCAAGAGTGACCTAATGGGGAGGATTTGGTGTTCTGTGTAGTAAAGTTGCAATCTTTATCTGTAAGTTTTCCAACTTGGCTTTAAAGAACAGCTTTGAAAAAGGTCTCTTATTTTGGGGCTGACACTAATGAAGGTTATAAATTATAATTAAGGAATGTGAATAGAGATTAATGCTAAAACTCTTAGTGCTTGCTGTGCCTATACAAGAGAATTTTACTGATTTACATCACAACTTAAAGATGTGGTAACTGAAAGGCTTCTAGAAATAACACTTATTTTCTGAGTACACCTCATATTTGCAGGGAGAGGGGAGCACTTCCTTATTCCTGTCTCTTTGTTAGCAAACAAAGGTCGGCAGCAGACAAATGAGCCCTTTGTCTAAGTCTTAGAGCAGTGGTTGCAAATTGACTAAACTCTTCCTTCACTGACAGCTTTATAATGTGTTTTGGCTATCCCTTGTTGCTGTTCCATTTGACTTCAAATTACTGTGGTATGTTTGATGGATCCAAGATTTTTTCTTTGGTAGTTTGAAATTACGTCATTTCTATCTACTGAGAATGTGAGGGATGTTTTGAAAGGTTGGCTGTTTAAAACATACAAAAAGGATGGAAGTTTAGTCTGGTTCTATAAGAGTGAATTTTATTTTTATACGCTTTCTCTCTCACTAGAAACTAAGATGAAATTGCCTTGCTTTATTTAGGCTTAAATGAAGAGGAGTTCCTTGAAAAGGTAACAGTTCTGGTGTGAGCATCAGCATCTGTTCTCACCTTTTTTTCTGTTCTGTATTAGACATAGGAGATAATCGTGGTGGTTGCTAACTGTTTTTAAGATGGTTGTTTCTTTTAGGGACTCCATTTAAAAGATCCTTTTGCTTTTCAGTTACCCTTTAGGAAGGGACCACCAAAGTTCAATAGCTTCTCTTACATTATCTTCTTGAGAATGTCAAGTATGATATGAAGTGAGTGACAGGAGGAAATATTTCAGCTAATGCAGTTGCTCAGTTTGCCAGCTGAGCTGGGAGTTGCTCACTGAGGCTGCTACTAATGTTTAATTGGTAACACTTTGTTGTGTAGGGCAAGAAACCATGTAGAAATACTCAGCAAGACCCTTGTGTCTCTATTGGACATGCCTTGCCTATTGAGGAGAGGAAGGTTATGATTTGTGTTTTTAAAAATACGTTTGATACACTTATCGTCCTCCCACATGGAAAGTTACTCAAGACTTCTTATAAAAGTTCAATAATGAATAAGCACTTCGATTTCTTTAGGATGGCTATCTGTGTGTGTCTCTAAACTTGTATCCATTTTCATGCCATATGGTTCTCAGTGACAGTTCTCCTGGCAAATCTTGCACAGACTGTGTTAGAGCTCTGCTGAACTGTTCCTCCCTTATTGTGGTATCTCATGAATAGCTAATACTTCCCCAGGCCCTGTTCAGTCTATGAGCAAAGTTGTTCTTGCTTAAACTTACATCAATTTAAAATCTGTAGAAGAACCTGCAGCAGACATGACATAGGTTAAGCTTTCAACAGCACTTACTATGTCACTTGTGTGTCAAATATCAGACATCTGTGGATTATAAATGTTATTATAAATGCTTTCCTTTTAAGGTCTCTGGGGGACAAGACTCATGGAAGAAAGCAACACCAGCAGAGAGCGATACCTGAAAAGTGTTTTACGGGAGTTGATTACTTACATGATTTTCCTTGTGGTCTTGTGTGTCTGTAAGTACTGTTCAGCATTAATGCATCCAGTTCTGTACTGCCTGCTTGCTGCCCATGATTCCAGTGATGCCTGACACTTAAGTTGTTGTTTATAGTCAGTTGTAATACAACAAGGCAATGATTTTATTTTTTGTGAGAGGGAATCTTGGGAGTGGAAAAGCAAATGCAAACTACATAGGTGGATTGATTCATGAGAGCAAGTCTGCCCTGTTTGAATGGAGCAGAATTACTAAAAACCCCAAACTTTATACCATTGCTGTTTTGCCATTGTACTGCAAGCTTGTTTTTGTGCTAAATGTCATGGGGATTTTTTCCCTGCATAGTGCAGGTTTATGAACAAAGTGTAGGACTGCTTGTGGCTGACATGCTGTACCACCAAGAGAGGTGTAGCAGTGAGGGACCTCCCTTAAAATGAAATTGGTTTCAGTGGGAGAATTTTGACTTTTAACAGGCTGTTAACAAGTTCTTTTGCTACAGGAAAAGATTTTTTGTATCAGAATAAAGAAAAAGTGTAGTGTGTTAAATATTTAGAGATATTGCTAAGTCATTTGCATTTTTTAACTACTATCCTTTTTATTTTACAGATAAGCAATAAATGTAGGACAGTCTGGTCTGTGGTTTGATGTGCCCTAAGAAAGAGCTTCTCACTGCAGGCTAAATGCCATGGACATTTCTAGTTCTCTTGTGTTTTTGAGAGTGCATATTTAGAATGCAGGTGTTGCATAGTCACGTGATACGTTCCAGGTGGCACAGCAAAGGTCTATTAAAAATAGTTCTTGTTCTGTGGTTGCTAAAGAAAACATTTTATAAAATATATGAATTTTATAAAATTGTCAAAACTGACAGCAGTTATTCATTTTAGACCTAATCTTTCAGACTCCTCTGAAATTTAGCCTTAAGATGGTTTTAAATGTTTATAGGCAGTAACCATATCCACACTAGAGACTGTTCTCTCAAGCCACCTTGGCTTTGGACATAGTTTTGTAATTTATACTCTGTGGTCCTTATCCAAATGCTTGGCCTAATGGGGGGAGTTTCTCTTAAAAGGACTGCATGTCTCGGGTGGGAATTCATTGCCTAACCATAAGCTGCTAATACCATTCCCAGGGCCCTGCAATATGCTGATGGACTGCCATTAACTGCTCAAGCAGAGCATAGTTCTCCTGAGGTCTTTGTGACATCCACACTGGTTCTTCATGCCAGCACAAGTCTCCTAAAAAAGGCAGTAGCTGCCTCTATTCAGGCTGCTAAATCATGTTTGTTTGGGTTTTTTTTTTCTTGAGGTTAGCTTTTGTAGAAGAATTAATAATAGAATGTGGTGTGGGAAGAAGAGAGTATTTTAAACTGATTGATCAGTATATCTTCACTGCTATTTTTATGTTCAGTGACAGATAACTGCTGCTTGGTGTGGATTTTGTTTTGTTTTGAAGTTTAAAAGTTCCAGTGCAAAATCTATAGAAATACAACCTTATGTACTTAAAACAAAACAAAGTACCTTTTTTTCTTTCTTCTTTTTTTGGTCGCTTCTCTTTACCATATTTCTTTATCTCTCACTCGTTAACAATTCTTTTGCAGTGACTTATGGGACAGTGAGTTCCAGTATGTACTATTATACAAGGGTTATGTCACAACTTTTCCTGGAAACACCTCTATCAAAAACAGAGAGAACTGATTTCAAAACTTTGTCCACAATGGATGACTTCTGGAAGGTAATCTAAACCCAAGTTTTTAGATCTCTGTTACTGTGGTTTGCTTGTCCTGTCATGGCCTGTAAATTTAACTTGCAGGATCCTATTTTCAAATGTGGTAGGGTTTGTGCATGAAGATCTATGTGCACAGTGTCAAAGCTATGGAACAAAGTAGGCCTTTAATATGTGAAAGTTTAGAACTCAGGTCCAGCTGGCAGGGCAGTGTAGGGCAAGGTTGTGGAATGTCTTCGGAGGACAGGTATCAGTAAGGCTTCATGTCAGTAAAATTATCAACTGCAATTCTAATACCTCCATTGAATGATGATCTATAAAAACAGTGCAACGTGGCAACTAAAGTTCTGTCATCCTCCCAAGTTCACAGAAGGCCCTTTGCTGGATGGTCTTTACTGGGAGATGTGGTACAACAACAAAACCATGGCAGAAAACAAAAGCTTCATTTATTATGAGAACCTGCTCCTTGGGGTGCCTCGCATCCGGCAGCTGAAAGTCAGAAATGGTTCGTGCTCAATACCTGAAGACTTAAAGGATGAAATCAAAGACTGCTACGATGTCTATTCTGTAGCTAATGAGGATACTGCACCGTTTGGACTTCGAAATGGAACCGCGTACGTAGTATTGCTGTAGACACATACTTGTTTTCTGTTTTTCCTGACCTGGCTTATGCTGAGCTAAGTCACTTGGCAGAGGCAACTTTGCATGTGCTTTATATTCTGTCTGTAAAGCCAGGTAAATCCACAGCAGCTACCAACTCTGCTTTTGGAGAAACCTTCCAGACTTGGAGAGTATTGTGCTCCTGATCCTGTTGAGTTCAGGTGCTGTCCGTGTGCCATTAGTAGCTGCTGTGCCTGGGAGACACACTGCACTCTGAGCACAGCACTTCAGACCTCACCTGTGCTGGTATCACTGGTTGTGTTGCTGCAGTGGTTTAATCAAGTTATCTGCCCTGCCTAAAAATGGGAAGAACATTGCCTCTTTTGGAGGACAGTGTGTGAGTTGAACTGTAAAAGGTTTTGGAGGTGGAATGTTAATTATGCAGATGTTAATTTTCTTTTTTTCCCTGAGAAATTTTGTGTGAGCGAGTTGATGTGTTCTTTTTTCACAATTAATATACTTGTTTGTATGATGACCCATCTTTTTCTTTTGATTTTATTGTGTTAGTCAAAGGAACTTTGTAACTCCTCCAGGGTGCATCAAAACTTTGTACAATCACCTTTTAAATGGAAGCATCTTTAAGTAACTGATGAGGGAGGTTTGATCAGGTTTTGTTGATGTCTGTTTTGTTAGTTGTAAGTTGAAGGTGGAAGGACAAATGTGCTCTGTTTCACTTCTGAACTAGTTGGACGTATACCAGCGAGAAGGATTTGAATGGGAGCAGTCACTGGGGCTTGGTTGCCACATACAGTGGGGCTGGTTATTACCAAGACCTGTCAAGGACCAGAGAAGGAACAGCTTTGCAGATTGCTAGCCTGAAGAAGAACTTGTGGCTGGACAGAGGGACTAGAGCAGCTTTCATTGATTTCTCCGTGTACAATGCAAACATCAACCTGTTCTGCGTCGTCAGGTATGAACAGAACTGTGGCAGCGTTCAGTTGCACAGTGTAGGCTAGAAAACTTGGGATTCTCTAGTGATTTCTTTGTTTCAGGACATGGGTAAGCATATGTTTTCTATAAAGGAAACAGACAACTGCAGTGGCATGCCTTCTGTCACAGAAGTGAGACTCCACATGGTGGCTCCACTGTCTGGAAGCAGTCCTGGCTTTTTTGATGCCACAGTGATTTGGGTGCAGTTTGCAGGCAACTTCTCTAGTGAGTTGGTTTATTCAAGCAAATATATGGTATGATGCATTCAGGTTGCTTTATTTAACAACTAGGGGCTAATAGCCTCACAAAAAGCCACTCAGAACTGTGTCTTGTGGACTTAGACATCATGACAGTATACAGCATCAGTCTTTAGTTTAGGCAGCATGAAACAGATACAGATGAAAACCAGTCTTTTCTGTTTTCTCACTGTTCCTACAGTCTTTGGATTTCAGTCATATTTACACCTTTTATGAAAATATGGGAGCTTGTTTTCATTATTTAAATAGTTCTGTAAGTAAAACCAAGTGTCTTTTAGTAGTGCTTTTCATCAATGCTGTGTAAATTTAAGTGGGTTTTTTTGCTTTTTTTAAAATGCAGGTTGTTAGTGGAATTTCCAGCAACTGGAGGCCTTATTACGTCTTGGCAATTTCAGCCAGTGAGGCTGATTCATTACATCTCCACTTTTGATTTTTTCCTGGCAGCATGTGAAATGGCATTTTGCCTTTTTGTTCTTTATTATATGGTGGAAGAGATCTTAGAAATTCACATTCATAGACTGCGCTACTTCAGAAGTCTTTGGAATTGCCTCGATATCCTTATCATTGTGGTAAGTATCCCTTATAATAAGGCTAAACTTGCTTTTAAAATGCACTCTGTGGAAGACATTGGTGACTTGGTTTTCCTGCTGTGGGTTTAAGGGGTAGGACTGTCATTAGGAAGGATACTTACAGACTATTATACTGTTCAGTCTGAATAAGACACTTTTAGTCTGTGTTGTAGTATTTGGTGTGTTTTGCAAATTCAGTTATTCTGTCTTCATGGTTTCAACCTTTGCCTTCTCATGCAAAGTTAGAGTATTTGTCCATCATGCTTTTTCACAGTTTTCACAGAGAGACACAGCCATTATCAGAGGTAGCAAATTTGCACTCTATTCTGTATATCTGATATAGACTACTGCACTGGCTTTCAAGTAAGAAAATCAGCTGCTTTAAAGGAGTGATTTGCATTTTGAGGAATGGGACTGGGATTTGAATATGTTTGCAAAGAACCACAAAGAGATTTTCTGTGGTATTAAATACTCACCAGCTAATACCAAGTTTGAAGAAGTGTCTCAAATTTGTAGAGTGCTAGCAGCTGTCAGGGCTGCTTTCTTGTTTAAGTGGACAGTGTTGCACATCAGTAATCTTGATGTAGCAGGGAATCTGAGCTTTGGCTTTAAAGCTGCATAATAGAATTCTCTCTGGACTGATATCAAGCTGTTATTATGAAAAGTATACAGAGACAGAAGTGCTGAAACAGTTCCAGTCCCACATTCATTTTATATCTTCAGACTTGGATGAATCAGAAGTTTCAAGTCTTGAAGTTAGTAGCTGTAATTCAAACGAATCATACTTGCATCACAGTGCTTTGTAAATGCAAGACCATTTAGAAGGATGTTTACATGAAGTGTGAGCTGTTTGTTGTGCTTAATGGTGGGGGTAGGAATAAGACACTTTGCTGTTGCAGTCAGTGGAGGGTGTTCAGGTGTGAGTGTAAAATTGAGTTCACACAAAGGGTCAAAATTCTACATTTATACCTTGCCTGAGGGACATTGTTTAAATTCAGAATCATGTACTTGTGACTCTGTATACATGGTGAAGTGTTCACTTACACTGATGAGCAGCACATTTGCAGAGGTCAAAGCAAGAACCTTATCTGTATGGTAGAACTGCAACTTCTCTGCACTTGTTCTGGGCAATACTGGGCAGTCTGTACTCTGGAGAAACTGTAGTGCCTCTTTGGCTACTGCTGTCTTTCTGCTCTTTACTCTTTTTCACACTTGTCTTTTTGAATTGTCCTTATATTTTCTTCTCTGTGATGGCTTCGCTTTTCCGAGCTGCCAGGCTCTCATCTTGTCCTTCTACTCTGGCATGTAAATGACTTCCAAATCTTCTTACTCCCAGATTATTTATCTGCAGCCCAGTATTATAATGCTTTTCTTGTGAAATGCATTTCCTGGTATGTCCAGAAATTGTAGTTTGGATCCCATGTCAATCAGCAGCTCCTGGGCTGTTAAATTACTCCTCAGTGAAACCTGGCACCTTCAGCTACCTGGTCCTACACACTCCTTGGGATTGGTGATTGGAGGGGTTGACCCTGAAGGACTGAGAAGTTTATCAGTGATTTTTTTAAAATTTTTTTTTCTCCTAGGCTCTATACAATCTCTAGATGTTCCTCTTCCATTTGAAACTTTGTAGTCAGGACACCTTGAAAATAGTATTGTTTGCTTTTACTCAAAGCTCACTTTGTGGTTGTGCTGTAAATAACATGATGTTAGTCATAACTTTATCTGTCATATGCGGCTAAAGGAAGTTGGTTTAAAATCCTAATCACCTTCTGTAAATTTGTATGTTTCTTTTTTACTCAGCTCTCTGTGGTAGGTATAGGAATTAGCATCTACAGGACATCAACTGTTGACATGCTTCTGAAGAAGCTGCTGGAAGATCAGAACTCATTCCCCAATTTTGAACCTTTGGCGTATTGGCAAATGCAGTTCAACAACATTACTGCAGTCACTGTGTTTTTTGTCTGGATTAAGGTAACTCCAAGGCATGGATCCTTATTCTAACATTAGAATGTAGGCAGTATTGAGTTTCACTTGATACATTATTTGAGGTTTAGTCATATTTCTCCCAAAATGTGAGAAAGTCAGAATACAGGGACAACTTCTTGCGGATGACAAGTAAAGTTGTAATTTGCCATGCCTTTAGTCAGCTCTTCTTTAAATCTAGAAGATGCAGTCAATGCTGGTGTTTTGTCAGCAGCCACAAGAAATGCTTTTATTATTCCTCAGTTGCTAAGTCAGTAATTCATACTGGCTACCATGACCATTTTATTTATTACAAACTTCTGAATCTTCAGAAGGGTTGGTAAAGCTAATTCAATTAATCTGAAAACTCAATATATATATTGCTTGAGTTAAACATAATTTATCTGTTTTACTGCCTCCTTTCCAGTGATGCTTCTTTTCATGCCTATGCTTATTTTCTGCCCTCTGTATATATAACGTTGCAGGGGAACATTAAGTTAATTAACTAAGAGGGGAAATGTAAGATCAATGATAAGTGAATTTCAACTCTGATACTTAGGCTTACCAAGCAAGTTAGCTAGCCCCTTACTGTTTCATAGGACAGAGTTGCATCTAATTTTTGCATCATGGTTTAAGTAATAAAGTTGCTCATTATAAGAAGTAGTGGTAAACTGCAGAGTAACAGAATAATGCAGTTTCGGGGGGACCTTGGGAAGTCTCTAGTCCAGCCACCCGCTCAGAGCAAAGTCAGCTGTGAGAGCTCCTTTTGTTGCATTTTACTACTTCATATCTAACATCTTCACTGACAATAAAGATGCATAAATAGGCTTTTGGAAGTGTTTCAGTACTGCTGGTCTGAAACCAGAGTGCCAAATAAAGGTGTGGAAAAAAAACCCCCAAACAAAACTCCACTACCCAAACAAGAAGTTTGTCTTCTCAAAGAATTTTTTTCACCTTTTAAGCCTCAGTATTTTTAGGAAGTGATATATTTCTAAATGTAAATTAACTGACTTTGTCTCGAGTCATATTCATTAAGAGATCTCCTGTAACAGGTTGAAGAGAAATCGTGTTAAGAAATTGTCTTCCTTGTCTTTACAGGTTTTTTCTTTTCTTTTTTCTTTTAACAGCTTTTCAAATTTGTTAACTTCAACAGGACAATGAGTCAGTTATCCACTACCATGTCTCGCTGCGTCAAAGATGTCATTGGCTTTGCTATTATGTTTTTTATTATTTTCTTAGCATATGCTCAGTTGGCCTATCTTGTCTTTGGCACTCAGATTGATGACTTCAGCACTTTCCAAGACTGCATGTAAGTACAGGTATAGAAAGTGCCAAGAATTTCTTGGTACATTGGTAAATGGATCAAATTGATGTATCAGAGGTGAATGCAATGACATCCAACTAAATAGATGAGCTGCAGCTATATCACTGTTGATGTAGCCCGGTAGGAAATGCATTTTTTATTACAGTTTTTAGCTCAGAAAATGTTTTTGCTGTCAGATGAAAAATATGCCATAGTCAGATCAGTGAGAAGTGGCAGGTTTTGTTTGGTGGCAGTGACAAGGTTTTTACAGTTGGTCACATTTCCAGACAAGGTAATGACTCCACGTTCAGCAGTTACACACTTCCCGGAATGTTGGATACATCGTAAGGCTGTGTTCCTGATAGTGTTTGTACTGGTTGACTCAAATGGAGTCTTAGACAGCCAACCAGGACCATCTGTAAGTATCTGCTGGAAACCAGGAGAGAGACAGGACTTAATATAAGGTTGTTATTCAGTTTTTTCTTCATTGATTTGGTACAGCATAACCTGATTGTAACCAAGGCAATTAACAGGTTGTTCAATAACTGATTTCCCCTTCCCCCTTATGATGGGGCAGCGTTGCAAAGTTTCTTGTAGAGAAGTGGAGGAACTTGAAATATGCTGATGGTACTGTGAAGTGCTAAGCCTCTTCCAGCCTTGGCACTGTCCAGACAGCTTTAGAGGAAGAGAATGGGCGTTTTGTGTGTGCAAGAGAGATGGGAGCGGGTCTTAAAGCTTCACAATGGTACTCACTGCTCTGCTTCCTGTTGCCCTCAAGCAATGGAAAAGCAGAAGTAACCACCCTGGTTTTGTTCTGCATGTGTGGCATCTGACTGTGAGCTTGGTTATGCCTAGAGATGGGATTGGTGAATTGCTTATCGCAGTGCCTGATAAAGTATTGCACAGGCCTCTCTGCAGCCCATCACTCAGACTGTAACAATAAAATAGTTTGAGAATCCTTGCACAGCTAAAAAAATGTTTTCATGCTTTCTTCAACACCTGGATGTGTTTTGTTTTTTTAAGATTTACTCAGTTCCGCATCATTTTGGGAGACTTCAATTTCACAGAGGTTGAAGAAGCTAATCGAATTTTGGGACCAATTTATTTCACTACATTTGTGTTCTTTATGTTCTTCATTCTTTTGGTATGTACATTTTGTTTATGTGGGGTGGGCAGGTGGCTGTTTTTGTGTCACTTGTTCTTTGATTCCCACTGCAGCTTGGGGCATTTTGTGATCATGGTGAGTGTGTGGCCCATGAAGGGGCCTGACCGTGTCATGGCTTGTCACACACTCATTCTTTTTCTTCATTTAAAATAGATATGCACTGTATGTTTGTTGTCATTCCCATGTAGTACTCAACACTGTGGGTTGTTTTTTTTTTAATTTTTATTTATTTGTTATTCTGAAGAGTTTTATTTCTAAAATCTGAATAGTGCCTGGTTGGCACACCCAGCAAGCCCATGTCTTTTGTTGAAAAGTAGCTGTTCAGGCTCTTGGTTCATAAAGTAGTCTGATGTGTGGCTGGCTGTGTTTGCAACAGCCTGGGCTGTGCATGTAACACACAGCTTGCCTGCTAGAAGAGCCTAACTTATCGGCAGTGCAGCAGCTTTCAGATAGCCAGGTTTGTCTCTTTTCCATCTTTTACTTCTCCAGAGTAGTCAGGTCCTGTCTTTCTCCCCATCCCAATGCGTGTTACCTGTGCACTAACAGGATTAGAAGAAGTTCAGCTTACCTGGGAGGCAGCATGTAGATGTTACTGACAAATAGATCAGCGAGTGTATTGTGAGTACTCATCTTTTGTGTACTCTGTTAATACTAGTATTGAATCCATATTACAGTCTTACTGATAATTTACATAAAGTGGAGGGAGACCTCCCTTGGAAACCTAGAAGACCAAGTAAATTAATTTTTTATGTCAGTACAAGTGAAGAGCCCTGTTATCTCCTACCTGGATATACTTTTCAGTTAGTTTAGTACTAACATGAATATATAGTGATTTTTTTTCTGATGATATCACCAGACAGAAGCTGTTACCTGAGCAAGAAATCTTCATTCCCCAAACTATGTGACTTTTGGTGATTTGATACGGAGGCAAGTATTAGAGCAGGATTTTACTAACCTGTACAGCATTCTTGTATCATCATAGCTTTTAGAGTTACTTATGACCCTTGTACTTAATGCAACTTTTTATTATTAGTAGTAGTAGTAGTATTTTAGATGAGGATGAACGGCATTCAGATTTTATTTGTAGGAAAAGACTTCATCTTGGATGTTCATTAGTAAGGAAGGAGAGAATCTGAAGTGTTCATTGAGATGGACCAGGGGCAAAATGAGAAAATAACATATGGGTCACTCTGGCCAAAGAAACAGGTTTTGTATTTGCTTTGTAGTGCCTTGCAGATTCCAGAGGAACAGAGTATAGTGTCCAGCAAGGGAAAGAAATATTTTTTTTCTTAGAGGCAACAGAAGAGCATTGGGCTGTGAAGTCACAGCAGGTTATCCATAATACTTGGTATAATTCGTGTGCTTATTAATATCTGTACAGACTGTTGCTTGACTGGAGTGATATGTTCATGTAAAACTCTGGAGACCAGTCTGAGACCTGGAAACTAAGTTAGGGAAGATGACTAGAGAACATCAAGTCGTAATGTTGGGCAGCTGAAGGCAAAATAGTAGTCAAGTTACCTCTTACTTCTCTGGTGTTGGGCAAGAATGCAGCATTGGAAGATTGTTCTATAGGGTGTTTTTTAAGTCCATGAGGAGATGGAGGTTAACACAGCTTTTCTGCATGAGAGTGGCACGTTGAACCTGCCAGTAAATTTAGTAATTCTTCTTGAATATGAATGTCCAACTTGCAGTTTAGTCATGTTTAGTCCATGTACATCAGGAACCTTTCAGTAATGACAGCATGGCTCAAGTCAGTTATATGGTTGGTACAGGGTAGTGAGGCCAGTATTTTCCCTTTTCTCTGAACAAGTGACCAAGCTCTTTCCAGAGCTGATGCCATACATGCCAAGTGTCTGATTTTAGGCTTTTCTGTTTTTATCTTTAGTCTGAAATGCAAGCAGAACTGTAACTAGAGAAGAACCTTTTTTTTGTGCTGTTTATTACAGGATGAATAGCTAACATGATTCCTTGGGCATTTTTGTTGCCAGCTGTGTTGTCTGGATTGATTCACAGTTGTTACCTGTGTAAGTTTGGCCTTGCAGGTAGAAGGCCCACATACATATAACATTAAACCGGCATGGTTTGCTGCCTCTGTTATGTGTAGGTGTGAACCTTCTCTGGACAGTAATTCTTCTGTTATGCTAGTAACCAGCTGACTTGATTAAAAGTCATTATACTGCAACACATCATATTTCAATATCAAGGTCTTGATGTTAGTGCTTTTTAAACAGCCTACCATTTTCTCCTGGCCTTTTAAAAAAATTCATGCATAGGTCTGCACATATATAAAAAATTCAATTATAGGTCGTAGTGGCGGTAGGGCTCAGACTTGTTGAAATTTCAAATTGGGCTTTTTTATTTCTCTTATGAACAGAATATGTTTTTGGCCATTATCAATGATACATACTCTGAAGTCAAGTCAGATATGGCACAGCAGAAAGCAGAAATGGAACTATCTGACCTTATCAGAAAGGTAAAAGTAACATTTTGTTTGTTTGACATCTTATTTCTCACATCTGAACTTATTTCATAAAGCACTATATAAACCATACAAAGTAAAGCTGGCAGCAGCTGATGAAAATACACATCTGTTAAAATAAACCTGAGCTAAGTTAAATGAATGAAAACTTTTCCATCACAATGTATTTTAGTCATCTGAGATTTTGCTTTGAATGATCAGCGTACTGAATGTGACATAGGATTTGTCTATGCAGGCACATACAGATCTATTGAATTGATGAAGCTAAGCTTTAGTGCAGTCACAGAATTCAGATTTACTTCATTTCAGGCAATAAGATGAGGCAAATTTTAGATAGTGTATTGGGAGCTCCCAGAATTAGCTGCCAGTAAGGATGCTGAATACTAAGTTGAGAGCCTTACCTGAATCCTAGTTGAGGAAAAAAAGATATACACATGAGTGTGCTCTGGTTGTGGTGCTGTATCATGGTTAGAAATGTCTAAGCACATACTCAGCATGACCAGTAACTCAGTGAGTTTCCAAGTTTTAAACTCTATTGAAACAGACCAGAGAAAGATGTAAAGTACTATTTTTTTTATGGATGAGGGCTCTTTTAAAAGTCATTCCTACAACTAAAGAATGAGAGATAAGCAAAATGACTGCAGAAAATTGTACCTGTTGTGTCAGCATTATTTAAAATTGTCAGTAGCTGCTAAAAGTGTCTTACCAGGACAAAATACTCCATTCCTACTGACCTGCATTGCAAATTGAATGATGAAAGCCTTACCTCTGACTGCAAAGGTATTTAAGTGCTGAAATAAAAGATGCGTAAACTGGAGGAAAAGTCAGAGCCTCGCAGGACTTTTGGAACACACTGGACGATAGTGTACAATAGCTGATTTTTGTAATCAAAAAAGTTAATAGAAATCAAATCATAACATTTCATGAAAAAATGAAAAATTTCACTTTTAGGGCTACAACAAAGCCATGATCAAACTTAAACTGAAGAAAACTACTGTTGATGACATATCAGAAAGTCTGAGACAAGGTGGAGGAAAACTAAATTTTGATGAACTCCGGCAAGATTTAAAAGGGTAAGGGAGTTGTTGCTTCTTATCTTGAATAGTATCCCCAGAGATGTCTGCTGTTACATTTTTGGGGTGATTTTTCTCTAGCTTCTGTGATGTGGCAAGACTACATTAGTGTGAATAAAGACACATGGCAGAATACTTTTCTTTTGGTTAGTGGATAACAAAGTGTGTGCTTTTCCTATATCTGGTGGGAGTTTTATGTAAACAAACAGATGTGCACATCTGGGTCTGCAGGCATTGCACAAAGGAAAAGTCAAAATGTGACATGGAACTGTGGAAGGGAGAAGTAGGAAAACAATGGTCAACTTGAGGTGTAAGAGGTGTTCTAACTAAAGAGGTCTGCTGAGCACTGGCCCCTGCAGTCTCCACTGTCACTGGTGCTGCTGCACTGGGGCAACATCCCACACTAGAGAAAGGATTTGGAGCTCTGGGGCCCAAACTCCTTGGATTTCTGTGTTGTAGGGGAAAAGGCTCTGAGGAAGCAGAGATCCAAGGCCTTTGAGGAAATGGAAATGTTTCTGTCAGGACACTGAAGGAGTTCGTGAACAGGCAGGAGTTCAAGGAAAAGGAACAAATCAAGGAATTACGCGAGGGGCAGTTGTGAAGGAGCAGGGTACAGTGTAGGGGAGATTGGTGCTATAAACTAATGAAAGGTGAGGACTCAGGTTTTTATATCAGTGTTGTGATTTTATAGGCAACGCTGGGCTCAGTTGTGTCTTTGTTTTGGAGATATAGGTCTGTCTGAAGTGAAGTGTTTTCCAGTATTCGAGGTTCTTTCAGCTTCTGAAAAATGGAAAGTAAGGGAGTTTCTTTTTCTGCCTTTTCAGGAAGGGGCATACAGATGCAGAGATTGAAGCAATATTTACCAAATATGACCAGGATGGGGACCAGGAATTGACAGAGCATGAACATCAGCAGATGAGAGATGACCTGGAGAAAGAGAGGGTGAGCTCAGCCTTATGTATGCTATGCCACCAGCACTGTCTCTCAGTCTGCTCCCTCTGCTGGTTTGCTGGATCAGAAGAATCCTCTTGTTGCCTTTCACATTTGCTGTCAGCCCTGGCTGTTTGAGCAGAGTTGTAAAAAAGCACAGGGAGCTGAGAGGGCAGGAGAGGTCTTTGACCTTGATACCACCATGCCCCATGTACTGGTGAAAGCTTTTACATCTTCTTCCTTTCTGGCTTGTGTTTTCACAAAGGAGGATCTGGACCTGGATAGGAGCTCTCTGCCACGTCCTCTGAGCAGCCGCAGCTTCCCCCGGAGCTTGGATGACTCTGAGGAGGATGAGGATGAAGACAGTGGACACAGCTCTAGGAGGAGGGGCAGTAGCTCCAGTGGGGTTTCCTATGAGGAGTTCCAAGTGTAAGTTTATCTTTCTGAGGGGGACAAATATGCACAATGGTTTTGTTTTTTTTCCTTATGGGTTTTCTTCTTTCCGTTATACGGTATTCTTTTTTGTAACTGAGTATTAATCAAATTATTAATAAAAGCCAGTGTTATATTTTTATGATGCAGAAGTTGCTCCTTTTAGTAGCTTTCAAATAATACCTGAACTGGAAATGCTTACAGAATTTCATGGGAATTGGTTGGAGAATGAAAAATTAGAATAAACAAATCAAAAAACTTCCATGTCCTTAAAACTCAGTCGTTGAAAAGATGGATAAAATGGTCATGTTACAATAATGCCAGAAGACTTTTCTGTTTTCTTTAAGTAGTAAAACCTCAAGGTTATTTTAGGTTTGGTGAGAACTTCAACCGTTGTTTCTATTAAGTTACTTGTGAGTGTATTTTGTCTAAAATTATAGAACTCCAAATTAATTATTTACAGTGATACCTGCTGAATAAAGAACTGTCTGACTGAAATCAATACATTTTGATAATGATGCCTTAAAATCAGTGGAAAAGTACTTTTATTCCATATGCTTTACCCCTGTTGTATCTTCTTCCTCTGGTGCACCTTGTCCCTTCTGGACAGTCAGTCTTGTTAGTGGAAATTCAGATGCATACTTGAATAAGAATGGTATCTCATCTCCATCTGCTCTGTGTGTTGACGTGCTAGAACGATGCTGAAAGGTCAGAGTCACTGAAGCTCCCACTTGTTGCCCTCAGACTCATGAGGCGGGTGGACCGCATGGAGCACTCCATTGGCAGTATTGTTTCCAAGATCGACGCCGTTATTGTGAAGCTCGAGGCAATGGAGAGAGCTAAGCTGAAGAGGAGAGATGTGCTGGGAAGACTGTTAGATGGAGTGACAGAGGTAAGAAACCTTCTCTCTCTTGTCTGGTCACAACCTGCATGACTTCCTTGCTGTTAACGCTTCTTCCTACTGCTTGGCTGGGGAGGGAGGATTGAAGGAGTGTTCATAAAGGCAAGTGATTTGGCAGTGACCAAGTGATTCCAGTTAGCGGTAGGGAAACATGAAAATTAAAACCTTAAATTTGGGAGGCATCACCCAGGGTTCAGATATAACAACCTGTCTTATAGCTGGTCTGTGTCACCATTTAACCCCTGTTTTGGACAGCAGTGGCAGCTCATTCATCCCTTGG
Source organism: Formicarius rufipectus (assembly GCA_013399695.1). Taxonomy (NCBI): domain Eukaryota; kingdom Metazoa; phylum Chordata; class Aves; order Passeriformes; family Formicariidae; genus Formicarius; species Formicarius rufipectus. Next base: position 103,813 of record VXAU01000456.1, on the reverse strand, counting down.
TGTGCGTTGGGATTGGTACAATGCTTTTTATAGACTAGTCTGTTAGAGCTGGGGGATTCAGCCCAGCAGACCCAGACTGCTCTTCTTCTCCCATATTGCTTCTGGGATTGTATGTGGCAGGGGGAAGCACATCACTTCTGCTTTCCCCTTTCTTTCTTGAGGGCCCTTTGGAAGTGGCCATTGGGAGAAATGTGTTATTTCTCTGAATCCTAAAATCTGTCAGTTTCCTGATGGGGAAAAACACAGAAAAGTGTTGTCAGGAGGTGGGAGTTATCAGGAGGACTGCTTTGGTGGGTTATGTAGGTCAGATTTGCTACCCTGTCACAGATAGGATGATCCTGACTGCTGCTTGTCCTTGAGATGAGGGTTCTTCATGGGTGTGCTCTCCTCAGTATATATTACATTCCTGGAGTTGGATTTAAATATAAAAACTTTTAATACCAATTGCACTTTCCTAAGTGACGGTGACAACCTGGGCATTGCATCAGTGGAAATAAAACTATTCACTGCGGTAGCTTTGTTTCTCCACCGGTCTGTGGAAGTATTCGAGCGGTGTAAGAATTCCCCACAGGGTTTTGCTTAGTTTGCAGTTTGGAAGCTGCACTTCCAGCTTGTGTCTTTTAATGTGTTTAGGACGAAAGACTGGGTCGTGACAACGAAATCCACAGGGAACAAATGGAGCGCCTTGTGCGGGAGGAGCTGGAGCGCTGGGAATCGGATGATACCGCATCCCAAATGAGCCATCGGTTGGGAACGCCGCTTGGACTCAACGGCCAGCCTCGCGCGAGGAGCTCCCGGCCGTCCTCTTCCCAGTCAGATGGTGTTGAGGGGGGAGGAGGAAACGGGGGGAGTAACGTCCATGTGTAGGGTTAGCTTTGTAGGCGATTCCAAATGTTTCAGGTCAGTATTCAGCCAGCAATACACATCACTGTTTCCCAGCATGAGGTGAGCATTCTGATCAGACCGCTAAGGACAACTGTCACTGGTGGGCAAAAGTAAATATTCTCTTCCTGAGACACTTCCTTTGTAAGTCATGTGTCATGTTTGGGTTACCAGCGGTGAGACTGTCAGCCCTGGAAACAAAATGGGTATCAAGGGTGATAAAATCTACCGGGACAGAAATTTGGTTCCATGCATGTATTATGTGGAACATTTCCACGAGGGCAGCAAGCATCAGACAGAAAAATGTGCTGTGGCCAGCACACTAAAGTGAAAGGCTATGAATATTCTGCTTTCTCCTGGAAAATAAGATTTTTAAATTCTTTTAAAAGCAAATTTTAAAAGAAGATGGCGTCAGTTTATTTACTGATTCCTTGTAACAACTGACAGTTTTCAAAGAGAAAACAAATTAGTTAATACCTGATTTTCTGAGTTATTCTTGGGGTACTAACATTTTGCCTACTTAAAATATTCTTTTTTTCCCTTTTTTGAGAAGTACATTTCTTTAAACAGAATAAAGTGCACTTAGTGTGTACAACTATAAATTGCATAATTCTGTTATAAAAACAATGCATTATAATTAGCATTTCAGAAGTAATATTTGAGAACTGCCTCTTCACGCCCAAATAACAGGATACTTTTCAGCTCTGTTGCAAAGTGTCCATTTTTGAATGCTACATTTTCATGATTTAAGTGTTCCTGGGGTAAATATAGCAGAGATTATTGGGTTAATGTGGCTACTTTGCAGAAAATAGATAATTTACAAGCACACAAAATTGAAAAGCACTAACTCTTCCATGGGTGTGGGAAGGGGGCAGAGAAGTTTCTGGCAGTTGAAAGAATCCAGTCTTGTGCCATGTGAAGTCCTGATCACATCTCAACTGTGTACTCTGTATTTGCATTTAACAGAACTGCTTGTAAATTTATTAGGTACATTTCTACATACACTTTTCTCCTGAGGTGCAACACATGATTCCTTTGGAAAGGTGTTTGTAGCATAGTCACTGATTTTTAGTATTTAATTTCCTCTGCTTTCTTGTGTTGTAGAAGCGTTGTTTGTGAAAGGAGGTGCAACATTGAAATTATGTTTGTTTCCTGTAGAAACCATTGAGGTAGTGTTTGGAGTTTTGCCTAACAACATGTTTCCATACATGGAATAGTAGTTTAGGAGGGAGGTTGTCAGTGGTGCTTTTTTCCTGAAGATGGCAGTTGTATTGTATTTAAAGACTTCGAGTTCATGAAGAAGATAATGGGAAGCTACATAATTAATTACATCTTAGTTATTACTATTGTATGTAGAGGAAAAAAATGCCTATTCAATGAAGTATAAGTAGCAGGTAGTGTGTTGCATTGGTGCCTTCTGTTTAAAAAAGCAGTTGTTGCTGTGGGTTAGCTCCTCATTCTCATGGGAGCGCTGCTTAGGCAACGCTTACATGTTCCATCTGTTCTGACAGTGGCAGTGTCTGGATGTGCAGTCACTCAGAATGCCTTTCCTATAGCCTGTGAACTTGCTAAAACTAAACAGACTTTGTGCCTTTGCCTTTTTTAAGTTTATGAGAAACCATATGCACAGAAATGTGATTAACGTAAGGTGGAACAAGAGGAAATTCAGTGTGGAGATTGGAATTTCATAGTAGCCTCATGTCAAGAACAGAATTATGTGGGAAAACAGGTTGTGATTCTCATTAAGTGTTTTTTAGTTTCTGTAGGTTATTTTGTTCTCTACTAGGAAAAATTAAGAAGTTTATACTCTTCCACAGGAGTCCCCATCAATTTGCCAAAACAGTGCACAACACAGTGGGTAGGGCATTTGTGTGAAACGAGGACACTGTCTTGCCTTGACTGAAAGTTTTTGTACCTTAGAAACCTTTCTTAGGGAACTTTTTCAGTGTTGAACTGGCATTTCTGACTTCAAACAAATAAACCAAAAAGAAACACTAGCTGTACACATGGCCAGCTGGTGTGCAAGGAAAATAGAAAATACAATACCAAAGCAATTTAAATACACAGAGCCTTATCCTTACATTCATATCCAAAACCTATAGTGTGTTGCTGTGTGACATGATTTACAGCTTAAACTTTGAGGCACACTGACCATGTGTGTGACATGTAATTGATGTTGGGTTTCTAGAGTTAAGGGTCTAAATGCTAAGACTATTTAAAAATGACTCTGGCCAAATGACTCAATTTGAATTGTCCAGCAACCAGCTGGGACCTTATTGTGGGTACCCTGTGTTAAGGTTTGTGCCTGTGGCCTGTCATATATGTGCATGCAGAGGGCTGTGGCAGCAGGGACTGAGGGGTGTGCAGTAGTGGTCTAGTGGTCATCTGCTGGTGAGGCAGGGCCTTCCTAGAGGGAAGGAAAGCACACACAGACCTATCAGTGTGGTTTTACATGAGTTTCCTGTAAAAATGTATCTTTCAAAATGTAAATTTAGTCACATGGTTCATCTGTTATTTGTACTATATGTTTATTATGAAAATGTCTGCATTCATAGCTGTATTTGTTGAGGTATATTTCTGTAACGTGTCGTTACTTAATAACAAACTTCATCTTGAAGTGCAATAAGTTTTCATGGGGTACCCGTGTGTGTTGACAGTGGACCTTGCAGTAAGTGCATTGCCACTTGGAAAATGTTACAAATGTTCTATTAATTCATTTTTTCAATTTTAGATTATAATATCATTTGTTACTTATTACAACAGTAAGGTTTTTGCATATTAATATAGAGTGTTTGATCTTATTAGGAAGCTGTTAATTATGTAAGTCTTCTACAATGATCAAGAATTTATTGATCTGTAAAACTGAGCACTTTACTTCCTAATAAACATTTTATATAATCTATAAAGCAAGCATTGTGCCCTACACTTTGTTTGTTTATAATGGAATGTGAAGAATCCTGTTTTATTTGTGTTACTTTTATCTCATATCTTAGATTACCAAAAAATGTAAAAAGGGAGTACAGGGTGTGAACAAACACAGAGCACTGGGCCGATTCTACTACTTCATTGCCCAAACAGTACTTTTTGGTTACCTCTTTATTTCACATTTGTGTTTCTGTAAATGCAGGTCTGCTTTCTGCTCTTGACTGCTGGTGACTGTCTCTTTGTCACTTCACAGTAGCTGCGTAAGTTAACTCATTTTTGCTAGAGAGAAGAGGCTATAAGAGTAACAATTGGATTATTTCAGTTTTGCCAGTGGCCTTCTGCATAGTAAAAGCTCTCAGGTAATAGTTTTCTCCTTAGCTGCTACCACCACTTAGGTTGCCTTTTACTTTTTTCCTCTTCTTAATAAATAGACATAGTGATTTTTCAGGGTTTTATGAACTATGGCATTTGGAACCTGTAAAAGTTTTAAATATTCTTCCTAGGACATGAGTACTTCAACTGGATGATGTATTCGCTGTATCTACCCTATTTGATGTCTGGTCTACTAACAAATTTTAACTGTGAGATTTTAACAGTTGATCAAACAGATGAAAAAATTGTAATTTAGGCAATGAAAGCTGTGTTTTAGGGGGAAATTCTTCCCTCAAGACCCCTGGTTTATTGAAGAGGAAAAAGGGTTAGTAAAAACATAACCCTCCTTTTATTTAGCAAAGCTATGCTATTAATTACAGCAAATGGAGCATTCATTACGGACAGTGAATTTCTTTCAGTGAGTGGCACTGAAAATACAAAACCTTAATTTTTGTACTGAAAGCAATAAGATATAAAAGCAATATCTTGCAAGATTATTGTTACCATAAAGCTTCCTTCAAGCTAATTGATTCAAATGAGTTTTAATAACTCCTTAGGAAGTAATAACCTTCAGCTTGTGATTTATTTTAATTATTTTAAAGTAGTTTGGATGAAGGATGTAAAAGAAAAATTGAATGCCTTGACATAAAACCTAGATGTAAGTAGGTCTTTTCAAGTTTCCGAGATTCCGGATTAATTGAATTGTAAGCAAACCGAAACAGGAATTTTCTTACACGAAAACACATTTTCAGTTGAGTAAGTGATATAATTGGAATCATTAAATTCTGTACATCACGCTTTTTAAATGCTAAATGCAAATGACAAAAATCTCAGGAAAACAATGGTATCAGGCTGTTCTGTCATCTCTAAGCCAGAGCAATGCATGAATCTTAACACTATAAACTACTTGATCCCTGGTACCCTATCGCTAAGATCCTGCCGAAAGGAGCAAATGTCAGGGATAATTCAGCTCCTAAGCCAATTGCAGTGGAAAGCAGGGATCATTTCAAGACCAATTTGGAACAGATTAATGAAAAAAAGGCTTAACAGGCCGTGTACCAGGAAAAGAATGCTGGTCAAATCCATCCCTAATGAGGGTGGGGAGATAGAAAAGATTGTGAGAAACAAGTCAGGACTATTAACCTTGGGGTATTAGGAGATCCTTGAGAGCCTAATTCTTGTCACAAGGTCAAGTTTTTACAAAGCAATTATTAAGGATCTCCATAGTATCAACATACAGACACACACACATACTCAAGCCTTTTAATTTCAGGGATTCTGGACTCGTTTCCCTTGCCCTAATCATATTCCCCCACCCAGGCTTTCATTATTTGTGAAAGTGCATTTTAGAGTTCCTATAGAGGCAGTGTGTGTAGTTGCTTGTGTTAGCAATCTCATTGTAGTAGTCAGTCCCAAACAAAATGGACAACCAGATATCTCCTAGAATCATAGTTTGGGTTGGGTTAGAAGGCACTTTAAAAGATCACCCAGTGCCAAGTCCCTTGCCATGGGCAAGGACATCTCTCACAAGCATATGTAAAGTAGGATTCTGGATATAAAGAGGAAATTAAAATCTTCATTTAAAGCCTATATTGTGACAGGCAAGTCTGACATGACTACTACTGTAATTTCTGCTCTCTCAACTAAGGTACAGAATTTTACAAATCTCACTCCGGAGCTGCAGAGCTCAGATAATGGATTGATGGCTACACTGTGCTGCTCTCAGTTCATTAGTGTGTGGGCATTCTCATTAAAATCACTGGGAGCAAATGAGCTGAATGGTGATGCGTGTGGGAGTAGCAGAGCTTGTCCTCTCTTTGAGCTGACTAGGAATCTTCTGGGCATCCACTCTGGGGTTTGCTCTGGTCACACGGACCACTTCAGTGATAATGAGGTCATACAGACAGTATGTTAATTTCTCTGCAGAGTGAAAAACAGAGGGAAGTATTGGACAGTGAAGGAAGAAATATTTGTTTTATGTAAATACATTCTTTTAGATGGCCAGCTGCTGAAATGAGTAGAAAAGTTTAGGAGTTTTGTGGTAAATATTAACTGTGCAATACTGTGTCAAAATCTGTTCAAAATGTGAGTAGTTCAGCTTAATTTGATTATTTCCTTTCTCAGAAACCAGTCCTGTATACTAAAATATATTTTATTTTCAGATCCGAGCACAGTCTGTGTGATCACATTTATAACTCTTTAAATGTTGAGGACCAGTTACAACTATCTGGGCTGTAGAGTTCTACAGTTTTAAATCTGTGACGATTTTTGTCTCTGTGGTTTTTTGTCTCCAAAGGCAGCTTCTCTAATTCACTTTCATTTCTTTGTAGTACCAGGACCTGGAGTGCTACTTTTGTTGATTTCTTTGGAATAACCACATTGGTGTTATCATGTCCCTGTTTCCTTCTGCTTTCGAAGGACAAACATATAAGTAAATTAAAGGTACACAACACTTTCTGCCAATTTTTGTGCTCCAAAGCTTTCATTTGCCCCAGCAGCACTGCATCTACCAACAAAGAAATGCAATAATTAGTGACTAGATCAACATGAAACCTGAAGTCATATGTAATCAAAATGTTTAGACATATTTGAACTGTTCAAAAGCTCAGATAATTTCGTTTTCTTTTATGCAGCATCCCTGCTCTGAATGTTCTGGAAAGATAAAATTTGAATTGAAATTGAAGATCAATCAAATATGTAAATACAAAACACAGCTGAAGGAGTTGAACAGATTTATATTTTATGATCAGAATTTTACCACCAAGAATGATGGTTCACTCTCAGAGATACATGTTTCAGCATCTGACCACAATTTCTAGCTAATAACATTCTCTAGAAAGCAGGCACAATGGAACATTGTACTTCTGAAAGCTCTGTTATCTTTGTTGATTCACATTTCTGGAGCCTTCTGCAGAAAGGAAGGAATCAAAGGAGAAATTCAAACCAGGGCAATTACACAAGCTAGAGGCTTAAATGAGACAGGAATAAGGAATCCAGAAAGCCATGTTACCTTCTCAGTGGTCTGTGATTGTTGAAACTGCCAAGGAAGCTGCACGGATAAGAAATGTCTTTAACACAGAACATATTTCTCTTGGGTATCATCACTAATGACGCTGGATGCAGTTGGTAGAATGAACACTGTGATTCAGCTTTCAAAAGTTGAATAAAGGACTCCTTAAGTTCAGGATGTGCAGAAGTTTCCCTGAGTTCTTCAGGAGGATAAAATACAATATTACGTTGCAGTCTTAGCAGCTCTGACCAAACAGTCAAGCCTTACTGAACCTGCAAGTACTCATCCATGCAAACTGTGAAAGATAAGCTTGAATATCTGCTTCAGCTTAATGATGACTCAAGTCTTGAATTAGCCATCCTGTTTTAATACACTGAAATGTTGTGCAGTATTTTCAGTGGATTACTGGAATGGCAAGGAAAAGATTTTTTCAAAATGTTAAAAATGTTAGAGTTTGAAAGAATACAAATACAAAATGTCAAAAAATTCAAATACCAAATGCGATTTTTGTTCCTGTTGTCCTGAGAAAGATAGCAGAAGCTGCATGCTGGAAGGTTTTTAAATGCTTGCAAACATAAAGAAGATGAGAAACCTTCAAAAGGAGTTCTGTAGCTTGTCCCATGTCTCTATGTACAATCTCTGCCTGCTGTGGCTGCTTCTTTACTGTTGTCTAGATAAATCTCATACAGCTTTTTAGAGATATCCTCTAAATTAGCACAAAAACTAATCTAGCATCTAGAAATCTAATCTAGCATCTAGCAACTAATCTAGAAATTTTTAACAAAATATTCTTATCATTTTACTAGAAACAAGATTGCCATCTTGCAAGTAGCATGTTACGGTTGCTTATTCTCAACCTGTGAAATGTTCTTTTGCTGTACAGGAACCACTTTGTCATACTGGAAGGACTGTTACATGTGTGTTATTCAGTGCCATAGCAGTTGAGTCTTCAGTAATAATACCCAGAAAAGTCAGGATTGTTGTATATTCATTTTGTTAACTTGGAAGTCTGCCCATTCTGATACATTGTAAAGTGCAAATCTGTCAAGAGCTATTAAAAAGCCTGAATACTACAAAACTATGATTTCATTCATATTTGGTTCTCATTGTTAGTTAAATGCATAGAAATACATAAGGTCAGTCTTAGTAGTTCAGCCATACCAGTGTAAAAGTAGAGAATCTTATCTGCTACTGTAGTTTTAAGGTGATCATTTCCTGACAATCTAGGAAGAAGTTTTATTTTCAGCAGAAACTGAAGTTGTTTTTCCAAAGTATAAATTTACAGTGAACTATTTTGTCATGCAAGAGTTGGTAAAAGGATTTTAAAGTTTAACAGGGTCTTAACTTATTTTCTGAAAACTGAGTGCATTCAAATAACCAAATTCATAAATGTTAATGATCAAGCAAGTATTTTTCCTCAGTTTTTTAGGGCTCTTTGTAATTTTGAGGATCTCATGTGTATGTGATTCTGCTTGTACATGTGTTCTTAAAGCCACATGCGTCTTCTTCCTAAAATTCAAGTCTATGTCAACACCTTTCTGTGCAAAAATCCCTTTTTTACTTAATCTGGAAATTGAAAATTTAACTTAGTGTGTGCCATTATGCCTGTGAATCTGTAATTTTATCTGCATTAAACTCTTTCATCTGTTCAGTTCATTTGCTGGGTGCTTATGCAGAGTTGTGACAAAGCTGAATATAAAAGGGTAATAAACATGGATTTTTTAAAAATACCTACTTGATAATTATTAAAATACCCACTTTTTTTTTCTTTTTTTTTTCTTTTTTTTTTTTACAATAGCAAATGTCACACCTCAGTTTTCTACAGAAAACAGACTGTGAGAGTCTGAGTTCACAACTTCAGTCAGCCCAAGGACTCCACTGCAAGGATGAGTCTCTGTCAAGGTGGTAAAACTCATTTATATTTACAGTGTTGTTCTACAGCTTTCTGATTCCTCTCATGCAGTTCAACTGTAAGTGATTGATTAAAATGTTATTCCACAGTCCCTGTGTCACTTGTTTCAAAACTCACATAGGAAGATTCTGGAGCACAGCTACAGGTTGCAAGTGCAGGAAGGCTCATTCTGTCGTACTCATTGCAAGGATTGCAAAGGGAAGCTCGAGGATAATGTAGGTTTTCCTGTTCTCCTTCACCCTCACTTCTCTGCCTCATGTTGTCCTAGGTCTGCACCACTGCTTCCAAACCAAGTACTCCTGTCAGAGGAGGAGAGCATGCTCTCGTGTCCCTGCTTTGATTCTGTCACTCTGCCTTTGGTAATTTTGGTAACATAGAACTCTAACCATCCTTGGAGGAGAGGTGTAAGAGAAGGCAGAGAGGCCTGGCAGAGACCTAGACAAGTTAGAGGGCTGGGCAATCACCAACCATGTAAAGTATAACGAGGACAAGTGCTGGATTCTGCACCTGGGATGGAGCAACTCTGGATGTGTGTACAGATTGGAGAATGAGGTGCTGGAGAGCAGTGATGTGGAAAGGGACCTGGGAGTCCTGGTCAAGGCCAAATTGGACATCAGTCAGCAGTGCCCTGGCAGCCAGGAGAGCCAAGCATGTCTGGGCGGGTGTCAGGCAAAGCATCACCAGCGGGGCGAGGGAGGGGATTGTCCCACTCTGCTCAGCACTGGGATGGCCTCACCTGGAATATTGTGGGCAGTTTCGGGCACCACAAGATAAGAAAGATATTAAGCTCTTAGTGCCCAAAGGAGGGCAATGAAGATGGTGAAGGGCCTTTAGAGGAAGCTGGGGTCACCTGCTCTGTTCAGCCTGGAGGAGGGGAGGCTGAGGGAAGACCTCATCAGTGCCTACAACTGCCCCATGAGGGGAAGAGCAGGGGCAGGCACTGCTCTCTTCTCTCTGCTGACCAGAAACAGGACCTGAGGGAAGGGAATGAAGCTGTGTCAGGGAAGGTTTAGGTTAGGTATTACAAAAGTTTCTTCACCCTGAGAGTGATTGGACACTGGAACATGCTCCCCAGGGAAGTAGTCAGAGCACCAAGCATGAAGGAGTTCAAGAAGCATTTGGACAACACTGTTGGGTACATGGTGGGACTCTTGGGTTGGTCCTGTGCAGGGCCAAGAGTTGGACTTGATGATCCTTGCTGGGTCCCTTCCAACTCAATATATTCTATGACTCTGAACCTCTCAGAGAAATAAGGTTCTGTAAGTTTGTTTAGTATGACCTGCACAAACTAGGGCAAAGATTAACAGTGTCAGCCCCAAGAAAGAGCAGTAAAGTTGCCTTCTGTGCATTTGAATGCATTTACTCTGCATAACTGCAGATAAAATCTTGCCGATAAAGGAGATAAGCAAGCGTTGTTGCACATGGCCAGGGAAAAGCTGTCCTGCCAGGAAAAGATTGCCGCAATCTATGGAGCCATACAAATGCGGTACCACCCTGTTTAGTCATGCATTTGAAATTGGTCCCTATAAAAAAGACTAAGAACTCATGACAGCAGTAATAACGGGACAGTGAAGATGACTTGCAGTTACACAGAGGAAATGCAAATTTCAGTACAAGGATTATGCGAACTGGCAAAGTAAATACAGTCACCTTTATTTAAAAAACAGTGCTTGTACCACTTGAGTGTGGTAGGAAAGACTTGATAGCATCAATCAAGTACACTCTAGAGCAGTAATGATTCCCAAATGGGAAAGGGTATGAGACATTGCACTGGCATGGAGAGGATTTTGTCTGCTGTCTCACACAGGCTGTGACCACATGAGCAGTTGAGACCAAGTTGATGTCCTGATAAGCATCACTTTGGACTGAATTATTTGCTGGTGAATGTAGGTGCTCAATAAAGTATGGAACCATTCCTTTTTTCAGGTTAACCCACTAAATATTAGTTTCAATGTTTAACAATTTCATAGCTAGAAAGAGCAGAAAGACTGCACAGTCCATTGAAGAAATTAATAGTTGTACACTTTTTGTGGCAACGTCTCGTGCTAGACATTTCAGCAAAGTACAATAATAGCAAGTATTTGATAGAATATACAAGGATGGCATACACATTGGTGACTCATGTAATCATGAAAGTACAAAGGCAGGCCTCTTAAAAAAATAATCCAGTCTGTTGCATGGACAGTTTCATCAAACTACGGAACAGTGGAAATTGCATCTTTCCTTCTGGTTTTAAGAGAACTTCTTCATGAAGTGCAACTTCAGGTATGCAATGGTCAGGAATATTACTGACATGCAGGCAAGAGCCACATGGTTCTGCCACAGGCCCCAGGTACTTGCATCAATGCCTTGACTCTTCAGATAGTCATCTCCATTACATATCCTACAGATAAACAGATACACACTTATAAGCTTTGTCAGTCTGAGGTATATAGAAAGACCCCTAGAAGTTGTACAGTGATTTCATGTGTGTTGCAGGTCAGGCAAACACCGGCTATATGTTATTGGATTATTTTCTATTTGAAAATTTGTTTTTCTCTCAGCTTCTATTTCTTATAGGAAGCAGAAATGGATTTTGTGAAGTTAAATTGCATTGTGTGTGCTTGTCTTTCCATAAATGCAGTTTAAAGGAAAAGGAGAAGCATAACGCCAGATATTACTAGTGTTACAAATACTAAATACGACAACAGGCAGAATGTTCTATGCAGACAGAATGCCAAAACTTCATTTTCTATATAAAAACTCAGAGATTCTGCTGGTCATGAGTGCAGATCTCTGACACTCAGACTAATGCTCTAGGACTTTGGAAGTTACTGATGGTGGGATCCATTTCGATGTGCCACAATACTTACTGCTGGGCCATCTGTCGATAGCTATTGCCACTGCTTAAAACTGTGCTGTTAATGTTGCCGCAAAAGTCCAGACCCTTCAGTTCATTGATTTGTAAAGCCTTTTAAAACGAAGGAGACAATGAAAACAGAAATTAGTAGGCAAAGGAATGATACATTAACAAGATGAGATCTAATGCAATTAAAATTTATTCTAAAAATCTGATGGTATCACTATTATGTTGGCCAAATTCTCATTTTTAAGCTGAGTAGCAAGGTTCGTTTTCTTTTAAGAATAGAGTGTATGCAGCCTGTTAAGCATGCACAACAGCAGGCTTTACCACCTCCCCCAAGCCAGACTATTTCTGCACATGCATAGTAAAGCCCAAATTTCCCTGCAAAACATCATCCTAGCCTAATTTTTCAAAAATTAGGAAAAAAGGCTTTAGCTTTACAAGTTTTTGTTTGAGTGATGCAAAAGAGAAGAATTTAGTTTCTTTTTTTTTTTTTAAATTGATAATATTGTTCTTGGTATTGTTTTTGTCCAACTGTATTGCACTGGATGCAGTTTTTCTCTCATATGAGGTGTTTCCATGTTACAGAAATGAGCTCTTCTAGGCAGCAGTGTGTGTTGGTTGATGAGAAGCCTTTCTTGTCTCAAGATACTGCACAATGTTCTGCGGTTCCTCTACTTAAATTAGCTTTCCTTTTGCTCATTTGCCCATGAAGTTTGAAGTTTTCTTTATCATGAGCAAAGATGTTCCTTTGTATCAAATCTTTTTCAAGTCTGTATACAGGAAAAAAACCCATCACTTACTGCCATTCCATATCGAGGGATGCTTAAGTATTTGAGCCAGGAGAGCCAGGACAGGACACTTGTGAGATTGACCAGTAACCCAGAGAAAAGCTAGAGACAAGAATTACAAAGAAGCCACAACAACAAAAGCAAACTACAAATTACATGCTGTCATAATGTGTTCTTCTCTAGCTTCTGACACTGCTTCTTCAGATAAAAGTGAGTGGGGAAGCGTTTCTAGAGGAAGAAAATCTTTCAGTGGAAGAACAAGGGAGAGGGAAGGAATAATTTCTGTTTTCCAACTTTGGGCCATAACCCCAGGTCCTTCCCCTAAAATAAGTAACAGGGAATGCTTTACCCTGTGCATTAAACCTGTGTGCTTCCTGGCAGAGGGTCCCACATGGGTGTCTGCTGCTCCTCAGGTGTGCACTGAGTTCTGCTTTGGGTCCCTGAGTCTAAGGCAATGTGGATTTTAGCTGTGGGTTCAGCACTGCCTCATTGTTTCTGGTGCCTGTCTCCTAACCGGAGCTGTTTGTGCGTTGCCTGGTTCTACCATACCCAAATGTGGGCTCTGCAGCTGAGGAGAACAGCTGGGGTAGTGGTGTCAGAGAGCAGGAGGCTGCGGGTCATGTTCTCAGCTAGGTATACTCATCTTTTGCAAAGCTAAGGGCAAAAGAAGAATGCGTAGCTCTAGGCAGCTTTTCTGCTTTCAAGGCAGTTTGCTGGTTGTCAGAGCCACACAGAAGAGGGCTGAGGAGCCATTCTCTCTCCCTCTCACATCCAATCCCCCCCCCAGCCCACCCGGGGTTCTCGTTTGTTCAAAGGACAAATCAGAATATTCAACCACAGTATCAAAATACTCAAATCAAACAAATCAGGATATTCAACATGCTCGACTCTAACAGTCTTTTTGCAGAATTCAGCTGAACTCTGTGCTAGTAGGATTTCCAGATTTGAGCATTTTTAGGATCTCAGGACTCAATCTAGAAAACTGAATAATGCTACTCACAATCATAAAAACAAATGTGATAGTCATGAGTAGGTTTGCTACAGCGACCACGCTCTGTCCTGCTGCAATGGCTAGTGCCATAGAAGTGGCAGTGTAGGACACCATCATAAGGGTAAACATCATTGTAAAGAAGGCTTCTACTGTTGGTTTCAAACCTTAAAGATCAGAACAAGAAGGGTTTCAGTATCATCCTGCCAAAGGCTCTACCATAAGCTGAACACTATCCAGACTTCCTGCAGTGTGTCCTGCCTATGGAATACACTTTGATAGCATGGGCTACATCACCTAAACCCGACACTGCTGTGGTGCTTGTGGCAGTCCCTGTGTGTATGCCCTGACAATGGAGGGCAGGAAGAGTAAGTAGTATGCCCTAAACTGCAGTAACACTGGAGATGATGGCAGAGCAGGAAGAGGTTAAAGTACTGTACTCCACACATCCAGAGTGATGGCTTCACTGTGGCTTCACGTTGTCTATCAAAGGAGAAATTTCTAGCGCCCTTCCATGAGCAGCAGTTGTACAGCATTTTACTGGTTTCCAACAGAGCTCTCTTAAAGGACCTAGTAGATTTCTGGTGGCTATGGATTTGGTAGCAAGGTCTATCTCACACCAGTTTCACAGGCTGAGAGTTTCTTACTGATCTGGTCCTGTTTCCTATTCCTTAGGGTAAAAAACTCAGCCCAAAGCAAACTGTGATTATTTTTAAGTCTTGCTTGTACTTTCACGTTTCTGGGACATCCCAGAAGGATGTCATCATCTGAAACCTTACTCTAGGAAAATGGTCTGCTGGGGATATGTTTTGAGGATGATGTTTGATGGTGTTCTAGGGTTGTAAAAGTTGGTGCCAGCAACTTTCAAACCAGAAGGCACCTCCCAAAAAATAAGTTGATATTAATTCACACAATAGCAAGATCTTGAACCAAAACGTTTTCTTTCAGGTGTTCTTGCAGGGATTGGAAAAGTATCTTGTAAAAGTCATCAGAAGTTTAAGATGGCCATAGATGAAAAGGAGTAAAACAAGCATATGCAATAATGTTCATGTCATGCTTTTCTCTAAGAACAGTGAAAATGAGATGTCACAGACTCTGTGAGGAATGCCTCAATCTTTGCAAGTGTTTCTCTTCTGTAGAAAACAACATGGTGTGCTAAAAGCATCTGGCAGCAACCATTGCCAGTGCTGATGTAGTGCTTTAGCCTATATAAATATGTATGTACACATACACATCTGTAAAATACATGTTCAATGTGGATTTACTGGGGGGGTTGGGGGTTGTAGGAGGCCATACTTGCCTAACATGAAGTAAACTATGCAGGTGAAGATGATACTTGGCATAGTCCTTATAGGTATTAAGTCAGCCATTAGCTTTGCAATGAAATATGCAGATGTTCTGTAGTATCCACTGATATATTCATGTCTGGAACACAGAGGTATGTACAGCATATTATAAATGTAATCACTAAAAACCAGCATGATTATTTTCACCTGGAGACAAATGAATTCTAGCTCAAACTGGAAAAAAATCTTTCATAGTTAGGCTATAACGTGACCATCCAGTAAGCCACACACTATAGTACTGGTGACACTGCTATATGCATATGGAGATGGATGCTTGTGCACATGACTTTTAGTAAGTGTATGTGTTGTTTTAACAGAGAGGGTAAAGTTCAAATAATTTCCAATTTTTATACAGTATATGCATAGCTTTAAAGAATCCAGTTATATAGTACTTACTACCCTCACTAGCAAGTGACAAACTTATTGATCAATATCAAAATTGAATATTCAGGGGGTTTTCTTTCCTACTCTGTGAGTAATTTTAATCTCTGAGCTATTTGAGATCACAGCTAATGTTTGGGGGATTTGCAGACAACTCAGAGGCTAAAAGAGCACATTTGCAATGAGCATTATCAGTGAAACAATTTGACAACTCTGCATTAGGTGTACTTAAATAACAATTAGCCACAGTAGGGCAGACAAACTCACTTTCTAACCCGTAGTGCCTGATAATCTCTTTTGATGCTTTACTTACATAAATATCTTTTTTTCCACAACAAAGAGTTCAATAGCTGAGATGCTGCTGAAACACTGGTTGGTGGTCAGAAAGAACATTGCACCCACTCTACAAAAAGCAAAACAGTGTTAAAAATGTGATGTCAATGTAGTGTTTCCACTACTGCATGCATAAATCCAGCTGTAGTGCCTGAAGTTTGTCATTGTGTGACCTCCCATCCCAAATTCCACAGGAAAAGGCTTGATTACAAGACTGAGTCTGTAACAAGGCAGAAGTAGACAGGGCACAGCCAGTACTTGGTTTTGGCATGCACCCTGGTGCAGTTTTTTACGTAATTCCCTAACACGTTAAAAATTCTCAGATTGTGAGACCTTTGTGTGATGCAAACTGTGAGGAACTGAATAAATGTGGGAAGTAGTTTTCACCTTTTCCACTGCAATTTAAGGCATTTCATGCCCAATTTAAAACCGGGCCATTTTTAAGTAAATGCTATTAAGTGTTTCAAGACTAACAACCCAGTCTGCTCTTCAGCGTTTTTAACAGCATGACAGGCACTGAAAAGTGTCATCCTACAGAGGTAGCATTACTTAAATTGAACTGCTTGTCCAGCTCCCACCATGGCAGGGCAGAAATGCATCCCCCTCTCAGTTCTGCAGGGACCTTGCTAGGGACCAAAGAACATCCTCACTTCCAAGTCAGTAACATAGGCTTAGCCTTACTGACTGCAGGGAAGCATTGGCTTTAAAGAGGCAGAGCTTTAAAATACAATTTTGAATATCCATTACCTAAGCTGACTAACCTGTTCTGTAGTCCAGTGGAGTCCTCTTTAAGTCCAAAGAAAATGGCACCTACAATCAATCCCAGAAAGGCCGTAACACACACCTAAACGGAAAAAAAAAAAAAAAAAGTATCATTCTTGTTGCTTCAAAACTTCAGCAGGATTTTTTTGAAATATGTAGCAGGTAAATGTAGATTGACAAGAAGTATTTTCAGAGAGAAAAGCATCCCAAGCAGGGAAGGGGGTTGATGAGGTGTGAGCAACCTGGAGCTCTGCAGTACTGTCAGTCTCAAGCCATGGCATCCTCCAAGAGGTGCTTGAGACACAGCATCTCCCCCGTGCCACCTGTCCGTGGCCTGCTGCTGCCACCTCACGTGGTCAAGGCAGTGGGACAGGGATATAGGAGGGACAGGATGGAAGCTTCAGCTGCTGCTCACTCTTCTGTGGTGGCACTGGCAGGAGGCACAAATCCTTCCTCGTATCATGGCTTTTCCATGATCTCCTGTGGAGCCAGACCTATGACCTCGTGGATCTGCTCCAGGAGTGCTGGGAGGATGTTAGTTAAAGCAATGGGAGGAGGACAGCAGAGGCTCAGTTAGAAAGGGGGATCCCCAGCATCACATGCACCTCACCCAAACTCCTTTCCCCCACCACTGTTGCATCATTCTTCAGTGTCATGAGTAAGTTAATTAACATAATTGCAATATTCCTCCTCTCTCCCTACTGATGCTCTCCACCATTCATTCTCCTTTGGACAGACAGTGATTCCACACCTGCTGTCAAGTGACAAAGGTCACTTCAGTTCTAGGGCCAACCACACCCTTGCAGTGTGGGGATCTCTCTCTCAAGGCTACTTTGAGCTGGGCAATCAGTCTTTCCTGACTGCCAGACTGAGAATGAGAGTGTGTTTTCATGTTCCACAACGTGTAATTACTTGGCTCTACCACATATCTTATTCTTGAGATTGCTTTCAACAAGATACTACGGCTGGACTAGAGATGTGCTGATATTTGCCGTCTGTAACACACTTTAAATAGCAAAGCTAACGCTTCAAGGATGAAGACCGAAGTGTGTGCATCACACTTTTTAAATGCTAAATGCAAATGACAAAAATCTCAGGAAACTGATGGTATCAGGCAGTCCTGTCATTTTTAAGCCCAAGCAATGCATGAATCTTAACACCATAAACCTCTTGATCCCTGGTACCCTATCGCTAAGATCCTGCCGAAAGGAGCAAATGTCAGGGATAATTCAGCTCCTAAGCCAATTGCAGTGGAAAGCAGGGATCATTTCAAGACCAATTTGGAACAGATTAATGAAAAAAAGGCTTAACGGGCCGTGTACCAAGAAAAGAATGCTGATCAAATCCATCCCTAATGAGGGTGGGGAGATAGAAAAGATTGTGAGAAACAAGTCAGGACTATTAACCTTGGGGTATTAGGAGATCCTTGAGAGCCTAATTCTTGTCACAAGGTCAAGTTTTTACAAAGCAATTATTAAGGATCTCCATAGTATCAACATACAGACACACACACATACTCAAAACCTTTTAACTTCAGGGATTCTGGACTCATTTCCCCTCCCCACTGGTCATTTTTTCACTCATTGTAAAAAGCATGATGAAGATAATTTATTCCCCTGAATCCAGACCAATTTTTCTACTGCCTCCTCTAGAACTGCTGAGAATTGGGAGTTTTGGTGGTGCTGTGACCGCAGAATTTGGCCCATGAATTAGGGGATTCCTGAGGATTAGCCATTCTGCAAAGACCAACCAGACATTCTTTATTTTTGAAGGCAATCTACAGCTTTGAAGAAGTCAAGCCTTTTGGTGATGGTTCTCCTGAAAAATCGGTTCTAGGAGGGCCAGTCATGTAGAACTTGCTTATCTTTCATGGTGGGTGTTAGACCCCATTGTGGTCTTCATCACACCTTATCCAGAAGACAGCATTGCCAATATGGACAGTCAAATGACAAAACAACACGCACATTATGAGATTGTGAAAATATTTCTGCACTTGAGCCAACTGCCAGCACTTCATCTTGTGCTGTAGGTTAGTTAAGTACACAAGTGTAGTCTGTTAACCATTCCTGACAGGGGAGAAGATTGGAAGCTAAACCCCACAGTGCCAAGCCTGGACAATTAGAATCAAGTCTGAAGAATATTCTTGAGCAGATATGTGGATCTACTTAGGACATAATGTGCTCCTGGTCAGGAGCAGCAGAATACGCTCATGGAAAAGATCCTGCGTCCCAAAGTCTTTCAGTAGTCCGAAATTAATTACTCAACAGTCCTGCATGCTACTCATTTGGGAGCACTCAGGACACATTCTAGTGAATCAGATTCCCAGACATTGAACACTCTTTCTTCAGATGCTTACTACAGTTAAAATATAAAGAGACAAAACCATCCCAGTGACTTATCTAATAATACAGGAGTCAAATTCAACACATACCACAAAACAATAGATACAAATAGCATTACCTGAGCTATGGAGGCTTGTGGGTTTCCTATCAGATTTTTAAATGTGCGCCTGGACACCCATTTCAGCTGATGAAGAAAGGAATTTGCATATGTAATTTGTCGGAAAACTGATTTTGTTTTCTTTTTATTTCCCAAAGAAATATTCTCTAACTGTGCTTTTGCTTCTCGGTAGTAGGTAGAATCAGAATATTTTTCTGCTAAGTGCTCAGCCAAGGTTGTATCATATTCAGTGTGTTCTTCAGTGCTCTCTGCTGGAAAGATTAAAAAGAAATATGATCTTGCCTGTAAGGGATGGGAAGGTTGTTCAGGAGTTAATCTAGGAGAGTGATGTTGGGATGGGAGAGTTACTAAGAAAGCAGAAGAATTAATACGCACATGTAGTTTCAGTGGTTCATTGCCCTCAGTCTCATAGCATGCAGTTCAAAAGAGTCAGCATAAGTAAGACCAAACCTCTGTGCAACCTGTCCCATGGGCAGCAGCTTCACAGCAGACTGACTTGGTAAACCCTTGTCTGCCCAATAAGTTCCAAAATGACAGCAATATAGTTTTTAATCAAAAAGTGATTTTTTCACCCACTTCTCCCCAAGGTTTCTGTAAATGATCTGTTTCACAGATCTGATAAGATAATCCTAGACTCCCCAGACCTTTAAATCCAGGTACTCCTGCACGTATCTGCTTCAGTCATAAAGAAATTTCAGCTGGAGCTCCTTTTTTTGTCAACTATAGTGCAATGACAAACACAATGTGTGTTACCAGCAATAGTATTTGTCAGATCCTGAACATTGCATTTTTGCAAAATGAGAGTTGCTCTTTTGGTAAAGATACAGTCAAACTGTGTTTTGGTACATGGTGTATTCATTCATTTCCCTTTTCATTCCTGGGAAAAAAAGAGTATGCTACTAATAAGTGGCAGCAGAAAAGGATGAAAAAGTGTGGTATTAAACATAGGTGAGATTTTTACTTTTTTAGTTTGGGCATAATTTCTGCCTTGCCACAACCTCAGGGATGCATCAGGTGAGCAGTGGTCCCCTATCTCTACCACCTCTCCCCACCCTGCTCAGAAGAAGGAAACCAGTAATTTCCTAACAGATAAACCATTCTATTAGGTAAAAAATACAAGTCATAATTTGTCATAACAAATCATAACAGTCAAATTATGTCCCTAACTGGAACAAATTGTACTGGTTTATCATTTCTGCTTCTGTAGGACTTCAGCTGGTTTACCTCAAAGATGAAAGAAGTCCTTTCTCTGTGTTGAGAGTTACCAAACCAGTTTTTTATATTTCCAGACATTATAATGTCAACAGGAAAATACTCTTGTGCTTTTAACATCACGTTATTTGAGTGTGGCACAAAGTATACAGGTCAGTTTATGGATAGCAATGACAAATTACTACATACCTATTTATGAGAGGCAAACTGTTCTTGCATAGGCAGGAATGTTTTATATAGTAGAACTGCATGTGAATTTGGTACTTATTAAAGTTGATGCTCATTGTTTTCCACATATAAGCAAAAAGAATTTAGGAATGGCGTGTTTCTGGGGATTTTTTTCCCTTTAAAGCAACCTGGGTCCACAGTACATAATACCCATGCATCCAAATAGCCATATGCTGTACAGCAAGGTTGTTTCTTGGTTGACAATTTTGAGTGTTGTGTTGGACACCTCCTGGAAAAATACATGTTGAGATTATTGGGCTCTGCGTTTCATACCTGTGTTAGTTTCATCAGTCTTGTTCATTGCCACTGCGGTGGAGTCTCCATTGATGACATCCAGGAAAAAGTCAGCAGGGTTGTTGTACGGCTCACACTGGTAACCTGTGGAGACAGCAGTGCAAGCCCTGAGTGATGGCTGTGTGACTGGACAGAGGCTATCAAGAACATAGCCACACACTGTGCCCACTGAACAGCCTGCACCACAGGCAGGGCAGGTTTCAAAAGATCTGCACTTTCCCAAGGGATGAACAGCATTGCTGGGCAGCTCTGTCAGAGAAAGCAAAGTGACAGCTGACAATGTGCCCTTCCCAGCCCTAGCCTGGGATTTGTCCAAGATGCACCCAGGAACAGTTCATCAGAGGCCAGCCCTATCATCCAAACCCACATGTTGGCTAAGAGGTGAAACTCCCAGAGAAATGTTTAGCCTGTTAAAATCCTGAGCTTGTTAATACACGCTGTGCCCAATTCTGACCCAAAGCTGTTGGCATTTTATTCAAGTTAGTGGAAACTAAAGGTGTTGCTGCAAAAGCTGTGCTCACCAATGGACTGGAAGTACCCGAGGGCATGCTGGGCTGGCCCATGGTACAACACTCTGCCCGCAGCCAGAAGTGTCAGGCTGTCAAACAGTCGGAATATGGAGTAGCGAGGCTGATGGATGGAGAAGATTATTGTTTTGCCTTGTTTTGCCATCCTGAATGTGAAGAACAACAGAGATGTTAGCCTTGCAAGTCAATTAGGCCTTCAGATAAGAGAATTTGCAAGTTCAGTTAAGTGTTGGTGAGGTTTGATTAACTTGGCATGCCAGAGAGGGGAGGAGGAAGGAAAAAAATAAGGAAAATATTCAAATCATATTTATAGTGTCTGTATGAGAACAAAATTCTCACTTTGGAGAGAGAATTCATACAACCTTTTTCCTAAACCTTTTACAGACTTGATTTGTTGGTAAACCATATCTGATTACCCTATTTGCTCCTTCTAACTGAAATTTATGTCAAATGCAACTGACGTATAGCAGAGTGGAGTGCTGAAAACAGGAAGCTGTTTCCAAAGCCATCACCTTTTCAGTAGCAGTAGAACAGCATTAGCAGTGCTGGCATCAAGTCCTGTAGTTGGCTCATCCAAAAACAAGATGGCAGGATCTGTGATGAGCTCCATCCCAATATTGGTCCTTTTCCGCTCTCCTCCAGACACCCCACGAGTGAACTGGGTGCCAACCTGCCACAAAACAAGAAGCTTGTCTCATTTGGCCTGATGTCAAACCCTAGAGTGAACACAGCATCCTTCAGGAGGAGATGTAAGAAATTTTGGCCCTACTCTCAAGAACAGATGTAGGTGTTATCTCACACATAGGCTGTTTCCTAATGTTAGTATTACTTAAGGAGTTCTTTTTTTTCTCCAAACACAAACTTTCTCTTCACTGTACTACCGTAAGGTAGAATCAGCACTGTCTGCAAAGATCACCATAGAGAAATTCTATTAATTATTGTAATACTGAAACAGTCTGTTAAAATTAATCTTTTATTAATCTGCCCTGCTGAGCCATTTGGTTCATTAAATAAATCACTTAATATTTGCTCATGATTTAAGCACCGTATTTACATGCCTTACCTTGGAATCTGCCACTTTGCTCAAACCCAGCTCCTTGATGATCTGATTCACTCGTTCTTTCTTTTCCTGTTCCTTCACTGACTTTGGCAAGCGGAGTGCTGCTGAGAACGTCAGATTTTCTCTTACAGTCAGGGTTCCCATCACCACATCATCCTTCATTTAAAAAAAAAGTAGATATTTGGTGGGTGCTTAGGAGTTCCTATTTATTCCTCCAAGAATGCCATCTACCTATACTTTATGCTGTCCTTGCATGCAGAAAGACAGTAGCAATGGCCAGAACATGTGATAAGGTGCATCTTCCAATGCCTGTGCAAGAGAAGGATGTTGATTTCATGCTTGTAATTCTGACTTAATTCATAAAGCAACACAATGAAGGAACATCCTCCATCATGCATGATATCAAAATGCATAAATAGGCAAGTATTAAAAACTATCCTTTATGTAATTCTCATCTCGTTCATTTTTTTTGATGTGTTGAGGGAGATACAGCACTTAAGGGACCTAAGGAGCAGCTACAGCTCAGGTTATTATCACAGTGTTTTTGTTAAGGCAGCCTCAGCTCCCTGCAGGTGAGACCAGGGAGAAAAGAAGGAAGGAAAAGAGAGATTGGGTTCCTCTGGGTGAGGGTCAAGGTATTCCAAACTTGTTTCAACAAAGGAGGAAGGAGGGTAGGATCTTTAGATGTTATCTGCTTGTCTCTTGCAATGGGAATCTGTTCAGAGTTACATGTGCTTTGAGATACCCCCTTTCTGGAACATGCTGACCATACTTCTATAGTTTTCATAGATGCTCCTCTTCAGGCCTTGATAAACTTGCAAGCATGCTGCTGAGTACTGGGAGTGGGGATGGGAAAGAAATGGGAAGAGGCATGTGGTTCTCCTTCTTCTGTCCTTCCTCCCAGCCCACCCTAGCAGGACAAAGGTTTTCTCAGAATGGGACTTGGTGGCATTGTCACTGGGCACGTGGAGGTGCCAGCTGAATATCACTACCATGCATATTGGTAGCCTACATCTGCTCCCCCAAATGGAGGACAAGAAGGGTTCCAAGGCATCTGCTCCCATTGACTATAGAGCATCAAGAGACTCAAAAACAAAGTACAGTATTTGTCCCGGTAAGGATAGACATTTGGAGAGTTGCTACATCAACGGCCTTGATTCTTGGATGAAGGCAAGGTACTTGCAACACAGCAGCAACTTTTAACAACAGAATGAATAAAGTGATAAAAGTTGCCTACCTGTACCACATACCCAGAAGTACATTTAAAGTTGGCAGGCTGAGGAGCTCCATTGATCAAAATGTCACCAGAAAGCCCATGAGGATCCTTCCTTGCTGCCAAAATGTCAAGTAGCCTAGAGGAAAAGTTGTTTACTTTGTCAGATGAGCATGCAGGAGGTAAAGATCTCTGAACTACACACCAACTTCATGGAAAAGCTACATAAAAGCATACCATGTCAAATATTTGCAACTTAGAAAACCCCCAGCAACTTTCATGGACTGTATTTCTTTTGTCCTGGTTTCCTAAGGAAATGAGATCTGTGCAATTTCATGTCCATTTTTTTCAGTAATTTGAGCTTAACCTGGCATGATGCATAAAGACCATTTATCAGCAAAGTGTGGACTAAAACTGAATTTCATCCTTGTCACATAACCTGATTGTCTTTTTTGAATTCAAGCATTTCTCAGAAACCAGTGATATTTGCACAGACCTAAAGAAAAACGTGATCTTTCTCTGAAAGTATTGTCCATTACTGCTAAATTGGTGCAGTTTCACTTTCTTCTTGGTGTAATTTCTGTGTAGGACAAAGGGGGCACTTACGAAGATTTACCACTGCCAGTGGGTCCCAAAATTGCATTCAGTCCTGGTCTCATGATGCCACTGTAAGAAAAAACAGATTTACCAAACAGATATGAGTGGGTTTATCTCTTCTGCTGTTTCAACGGGTAGGCTGTGTAACTTACCTATGCAACTACCTTCTGTATCCCATTAATTCTGGAAATAACGAAGCTGCCTAATCACAAGCAATATTTATGATAAAAGTTCCACCTCAGTTTTTATTCCTAATTCAAAAAGAACTAATCTACATGTAATGAAGTCAATACAGAAGCATGAGCAAAATGTAGCAAAATCTGTATATATATTTTTGCCCCATGGATCTCTACAAGTGAAGCACACACTTGCTTTAATCACATTCTCTCTCAACAGGGAGAATAACTGTCCCTGTAGACAGAACATTCCAGGAATTTGTCTCTGCTTAAACTGCAGCTGAGAGTTTCTCTGAGATTGCGCCACATGAAATTCAAAACACAGATAGAAAATGTTGCAAATGACCAATGTTAATCCCTTGAGTTACCACAACATGTGACTCTTGAGGAAAGTAGGAAAGACTTCAGGAGCTCAAGTTTAGGAGGTGTGAAAATTGTATGGGCTAAGAGCAGAACTGACAGAGCTACAAAAAAGGTGAATATCTATGATAGAAATTGGACTTAGGAAGTTGAAAGTCTTGACTGACTTGGAATGCCATACTGTGTAAGTGTTTGCAACTTAGTTTAACTACTGAGCTGTGAATGAACAAACTTCATACATTGATTATTGAACAAAGGCCACAATGACACAATTCTTTTACTGCAGTAGTGCTCAATCTTAGGGGAGAAAAAAGAAAACAAACAACCCAACAAAAAACCCCACCAAAAATCCAGAAAGTTTTATATCTCTTTAAAATTAACCTAACTCTCACTTACATTACTGTCTTATACCTTTTGAGTTAAAACCTCCAAGATTAACCTTTCCACAGGCCACCTTAGGGAAGGAGACTCAACCATCAAGGATAGGCTTCTGGTATCTCAGTTAAACACCACAGCACAGTGGGAGAACTGCCAGGTGGTGTAGAACCACCAGAGCTGGCTGGTGTGGGCCCGTGCTGATAGCAGCCAGCAGGGCTGTACCCCCAGGGCCACGGGAAATGATCCACAGCAGCATGAGCTCTCTGGTGTAAAGGCTCAGCTCTGGACACTGAGGACCACTGGAGCCTAGCAGGAAGCTTAAGCACTGCTGATTGCAAACATGAAGCAACCACACAGATGTAATTTTTCTAAATCCTGGTCAAATTCTCTACATTGTGCTTAATGGCTCAGGGGCATGAGTGGACTCAACAGTCCTGGCAGAAATGAAACATACACATGCTCTAAAGAGATGTTTAAGTACGTACTTGACATCTCTCAAAACTTCTTTAGTGGCTGTTTTTCGACAACACAGGAACCCAGTCTTCATGTTCACATGGTAGTAGATGTTGTGGAAAGTGAGCACACTCCCTGCCCTGCCAGCCAAGTCTGTCGAGGATGGCCTTCCACCAGGGATGCCGTTTGTGTTCGGGTCTGACATCTGAATGCATACGTGCGGCTGGTCTTCTGCCATCCTCCCTCTGGAAATGAAAATACAGGTAGGGTAAGATTTCATGAAGGTATGGAGAGGAAAGATGTGTCTTTTGGGTCCAGTGTTTGGCACCAGACCCGTGGTGGGCCTTGCAGATGCCCATCTAGGTCTCTCTCTTTTGGATAGAAAGTTTGGGTCCTGTGGGCTCAGACCTTGAGATGACACGGAGCTGATGAGAAGCTGGGTCTGCCCTAATGCTTCTCAATTCATGCAGTGTTAGGGAGATAGAAGAGTCTCCCTCCACCCTGATGGTCTATTGTGGTGGCTTGTGACCTTGGCTGGCCATCAGATGCCCACTCAGCTGCCCTCTCAGATGAATATCTGCTTGGGCACCTGGACCACCTTCTCCCACTCTCTTCACTGTCCTTGGTGTCTTTACAGCTGTTTCTCCTGAATTTTCTCCCTTCTCTCTCGCAGTTGCTGAACATCTTTTACCCTTTCTTGAACAGGTTTTCAGAGAGGTTCTACCAGTATCATTGACACGCTCAGCTCTGCCAGCAGTGGGGCAGCTGGCACCAGCTGGAGGTGGCTGTGTCTGGCACAGGGCAACACTGGGTTCTTTCTCACAGAAGCCTCCCCTCCAATATCCCCCATGCAGCAGCATCTGGACACAGGCACCAGCTGTGTCTGCTCTCCGGGTATGAGGAAGTAGGCACATCCCACAGTGGCACTAGCATGGCATTATGCTCTTTCTGGTGGGCTGCTCCTGGCAGAAAGGTTGGTACTTAAGCTGCACACTTGTTGGAAACCATGGGTACAACAGGTGACTCACCAAAAGATCAGCTCAAAATTATTGAGGTCCAAAAGGACTTGACCTTCTGCCCATCAGCTTTGTCAGTTTTGAATGTGCTTAGAGTTGGCCCACTAGGTACCCTTTTAAAGGGATGATCTGAAAGTAAAGGCACACTACCTACCTGTAGTGCTCCAGTGCAAAGGCAACAAAATCCAAAAATGGCTGGGTTATTTTTTTAATCAAAATTATTTTGCTAAGGCTATAGAAACATGAAAACTGACAATGCTGTCAAGTAATTCTCTTCCCTGGATTTGATTTTCATGTGAAAAGCAGATGGTAATTGTGGAACAAATAAAGTTATCTCATCTCCCTTGTAACCCAGGCTCCCGCCTGTGAGTCATCCACCTGCACCATGGGGAATCCCTGGCAGTCCTTGTGCATGCAGATCTTCGTCCCCTTTGCGCTTCCTGAGCTGCACAGGGCCATTTAGTTGAGAGGTAGTATCTAACCTCTCTTCATATATCATGTTGACTCATCAGTCTAATTACTTTAATTGTAATTGTGGGAAATGTTAGTAATGCACTGGTTCATGGGAACTGAGAGGGTAGATGAGCAGCTAAGAGCTCTGGGATGATGAGTCACATATCTCAGTGTTAGCTGCATTGCTTAAGCAAGAAAGGAAAATTATGAGACTATTTCAGACATGCTAAATGAATTTGAAAGCAGTTAATAAAAATGAGCTTTGTAAGGAAAAAAAAAAAAGTACATTTCATCTAACAGAGTCATATGGTCACAAAAAACCCCAAGCCCTTATCTTGACAGCAACAGGCCTATCTGCATGTAAAGGCTGGTTCATCTGTCTCCCAGTAATGCTATCCCAAATCTAGCCCAAACTTGCCTCTTCTAACAAAGCTGCAGGCTTCTGTGCTGGTCTTAATGTTTTGCTGATCAGTCATCTTGGCCCAATGCAAAGAAATTGTATTCCAAATATTATTACAATGGGACTAGCTTTAATTCAAGTAAAAACTGATTTTGAGTAAGTTGAACATGAATTAAATGTGTAACACTTAAATTCTAGAGGCCTTTTACTGATAAACTGCCTACACTCTACTTGTGCCAGAGAAGTTTTACCTACCTGCAGAAGGGTATCGAATTTTATAAGGCTATTTATAGAGTAGTTTCTGGTCTAATATGGGTGGATGTCAATCTCCCATCTAAAAGGATGTTTCCTAAGGTATCTTAAATGCTTTCTAAGGCAAGTTAGAGATGAGCATTCAGAACTGCAGTGGAAACCTTTCATGCTCACCATGAGTTGAGCAGAAGTTTGCTGAGCAAGACACCAACCACAGAGTCAACACATGTAGATATTACAAAATCCCTCAAACTGCTGGATAACCAGGCAGCATATTGTGAGTGCAGAATTCTTCAGGAAACAGTGTGACTCTGACCTGGATATATCACTGTACCTATAAGGTATCTACATCAGTATGTGATCAGCTTGATCACGCTTTTTTTCTGAGCTTTACTGATGTAATGTTATGAATAAACGGGGAAAAGTGAGGTGGAGTCTCACCTCAAGCCTTATCAATAGACTAGTTAAATTTTGCTTTGTTTAATTTGATTTTATTGTTGGTTTGGGTTTTTTTTCTGAAGAACAGCATAAAGACCTAACTCAGCACCTGCACTGAAATTTCAGAAAAGCTCTTTAGAAAACAAACTTTTAAGAATTAAACAGATTCAATGTCCCAGGTTGAACTAGACAGGCAGACAGTAAGTCCAGAATCAGAAACAGTTTTCATAAATACATGATCATACTGCTTTCACAGTATTGTTCTTTAGAACAGAGAGTATGTCAATGTCAATTTTAATTTACCAATCAAGTTACAATGAGATCGTACACATCCTTGCAAGGATGTGTGCAGAAGCTAAATATCTAAATCAGCTATGAGAAGAATCACACCTGTCCATAGCAGTCAGTCCCTCAGCAACTATTTAGGAAAGCTCTCGGCAGGAAATTTCCAGTTGAAGAAGGCCCAAGCCCACTGACTACCCAACTCTGTAAAGAACAGTGTGTTTTGCTGTTGCCCCTTGGGAAGGCATTGGCTACCAGCAGCTCTGAGAAGAGGCTGGATTCAGGTCTCACTGGACCTCTGGTGTAAATTGGCACAGTCCTTTGTGTCTGCAGTGTGCTTGTGCTACTTGCAGGGATGGGGTGGGGTGATGCAGGTGAAACATCCGGGATGCAGAAATCAAAGTCAAAAAAATCTATTTTTCAGATTAAAAATGAAAATAGCCTTTTACACTTCCAGGGCTACTAGAATTTACGGCAGAAGGAAGTTGCAGAACACTCATTCTCTTGAAGAATGCTGTGTGAAATCTGTGTCAGCCACTCTCTTCTCAAAGGTGCACAACCATTGCAAGGTCTCCATCACAGCAGCTCCTGGGGATGGCAGGAGAGAGCTCTAGACATGCTGGTGGTCCCCTAACCCAGCTTCTCCCTCTGAGTGGGACTGTCACCAACAAAAGATCAGATTAGCTGTGGCTTTGTATGGGGGATGTGTGGAAGCCTCTGAGGAAGGCAATTTGTATCTTGGCTAACAGTGTGCTGGGAGAAGATGAAATGCTAACAGTAGAAGTTTTACCCATGTGCTGAAAATTAGGTATTTGATTTGGTTTTTCAGACGCCTGTTTTTCTCTGTGGCGTGAGGAGTTGCAGCGAGATAACCGGTTTGGTATTTTACAAACCAACCTTTCCATTTCTGATCTAGCAATGAATGTCACCAGAGGAATCCAGGGGCATACTCCTTTACAGCCTATATAATTTCAGCCGTTTGCAATTGCTCCCTAGGAATGGATTTTTTAAAAAATATTGCAGGTTTTAATTTTTTTTTAAATACTGTATTGCATTTAATGTGACATAGAGCCATGTAATATTTTAGTCACAGAATGTGTAGGAAAAAGAAACAAGCGTAATGAATGTTGATCAAATCAATTTCTGTGCAAACGAAAATTCTCTAAATGAATTTTCCTAGATTTCACTGCCAGTAGCTTACATGCATTTACTTTGTATTAGAAATGAGCATGAGATTCAGTGACAATATGTACTACCTGCTGTATTCAGAAATTTGTTAATATTATATCATGTTTCATATCCTCACCATATCAACCCTGAGTATAATGCATTTTTTCATCAGTAAAATAAAAAAATCATAAACTGAGAGAAATTTACAAATTTCATTTATTTTGCCAAATAGTTCTAATGTATTTTTATTACTACTGATTTCAGCATAATTGCACGTCAAGCCTAATAGAAAATCCTTTTCTTCAGAAATATTTAGTCTCAGAAAATTTTGTCAGGAGACAAAAGCAGGGGATCTAGAGATCCAGCCTTTTTCAATTGCAAAATGAAGCCACCTTCTTAAAAACTACCATGAAATCTCTGAGGCAATTCTTTTGATGCGCAAAAAATGAAACTCTCATTACAGTCACTTTCCTGTGTATTCTTCTGAGACTTGTGAAGTACAGTGTCTCATTTTTCCTACTTACACAGAAGCATTAAACAAAAACATCAAACAACAAAACAGCACAGAGTTCCATTGATTTAAATCCACTTGAACCACAACAATACCATGCCTGGAGTCTTTCAAACCACTCCAATAAATCTATTTGTATGCCTTAAGATATATTGTCTATATAAAAAGCCAAGAAACATTCATTCCGGCCAGTCTGCCTACAGAACTTTTGGCACAGGAGGGATTTGCAGTTCAAATAGGAAAAAAACCCACAATACTAAACCCCAAAAGTATAAAATATAAAATTATGAATAATAAAATTCAGAACTGCAGTTTTTAAAATTCAAGTAGTTTGAATTCAAAGTGTTTTATCTCTACTGAGAAAAAGCATTGAAATGTCTTAAAGAGGAAGAGTTTTAGAGACACAAGCAGCTTTCATGAGAGTTTTCTAAGGGAAACTGCTCAAACCTTTTTTTAAAATAGTAATGTCATTATTTTCTGGACACTTCAACATACCAGAGAAACCACAATTAAGTGTGCTATTATTTCTCTCATTTTTAATGGGTGCAAAGTTTAGTCTTGCAATCTACAAGGTGAAACAGTACAGTATGTGCATTTTGGACTTAAGACACGTATAAATTCACAGAAGTTGTAAGTATACCTTTTTTCTCCTCTTTAGTTGCAGGCATTTACAGGGACATAGAATGGATGCGGGGATGCAAAGAGGGCGGCACAGCCTAGCACGGCCAGCCCAGGACCATACAGTCCCTTTTCTCAGGAACACGCGTAGGAAATTAAAACCATTTGAGTAAATAAGGATAATGCGATTCAGGCAATCTGTAAGTTAATTGCCGACCGACTTACTAGGGATTTGTAACCTACCTACCATGAAAAGAGCCCTGTGTGTTAATTGGGGACCGAGCAAGCAGCGCGCTGTCCATGCAGGCGTTTGCACGCTCGTTATCAGCAGCACATTAAACACGCATGAGGGAACCCCGCGTACGGCAGGTTCTGCAAAATAGTCTAACTTTTCGCCTTTTTACTGGTTTTCGTTCAAGCCTTGAAGCTTCCCGCCCGCCTCCATTTATAAAACGTATTTTCATTGATTTCTTCCCCTCTCAACAAAACCTGGGAAAAGGTAGGCAGGCGTTTGGCTGTTGAAAGAAAACAGCTGCTGAACATAATTCCACAGCGATGGCAGTGTAAGCAATTCATGCAGGACGCAGGAAGACACTCCACCGAACTCAATCTGTGTCGATAAAAGGGCTGAGCTGCTCCTACCGACTCACTTACCAGCAGCAGGTCTGGGTCAGTGCCGCAGGGCTGCCGAGGAGGCGGCAGGAGCGGTGGAAGGGGCAGAGGAGCAGCCAGGGAAGGGGAGAGCGTGGTGTGCAGGAGCACAGCCCCGACGTCTCACTCAGCTGGCAGCGCAGGGCGGTCCCACCTGTGTCATCGCATCTGCTGCAGGACGCCCGCAGCTCGGAGCGGGTTCCCAGCGCTCTGTCACCTCGGGGAGTCTCCACCCTCTCTCTGCACGCTGGGGAAGCCAAAGGGCTTAGTGGGGAGGGCAGGGCCAGGTCGAGCCAACACTTTTCTCCTTTTCTTCGTTTGGCTGAACAAGTCGCAAGCTGCAGCGCAGCACATCGTGCGGAGCTGTTCCAAGCCGACGGCGGCGGCAGCGGTGACATCTGACTGAAGCGGAACATCCCCACCTGCCCGAGGCTGGCAGAGTGGGATGATGCCAGCCTGGAACGTCGGACAAGGCTCGTCTGATTGTGAAGCCTTCTCCTGCAGTGTCCTGAGGACAGGTACTACACTTTCTTCGGTGCCACATACCTGCAATAGTGGAAAGGCTTTTCTGAGCTCATCAGAGCAGAGTTTTCACAGGACAATATGTGAGCATGTCATTGATGCTGTGGAAGGAACAGAAGCTGAGGCAGCCTTTGTTTTACAAGGTAGGGGCATTGGCACCCAGGAGCTGTGCTAACATTTGCAGCAGTATCAGTGACACACATACCACTTTTCCCATGTGCTCTCTGACATAGTTTTGCTTTCCAGGACAGTTCTAGCTTGTGAGCCAAATAACCCCAAAGATTAGGTTTGCCAGGCTCTGAGGGATGCTAAAGGCATCATCCAGCATCAGGGCTCTGCCAACTCTATGACAAAAGCACAAGCCCATGCAGTCACAATCATGCTCCTTGGCAGATGATGCAGAAGAGTACATGTTACAGATGGTTTTCCAGTTAAAATAATAACATTTATGCTTTCTTTTTCTTAGTGAGACTTATCTCTAATTAGTAAACACCAAGGCAGACTGTAAGAGCTATCCAGGACAGAACACAACAAGGCCAGAGATTTTTAGCTGGATGAAACCTGTTAGAGGTAAGCATTTCATTGTTTCATTGTTCAGGAATTATGCTCCTGGGATCTTATTCTTTCCTTTATCAATAATATTCTAATAATTAACACTGTACTGTATTTATACAAACTTACATGCATGCCAGCAGCTAGTGAAGACCATTGCATAGTCCCAGTAGCATTAGAGAAGGTGTACCTATGACCAAATAGATGCAGAAATACTCTTATCTCATTCAGAGACCACATCTGCATCCTGGCCCAGAAACCTCAGCAGACCATTTGTAGTATTAGATCTGGGCTATTTCCAGACTTGGGGACAGAACTCAAAGGTATGCTAAGAAAGTTTGCCAACAGTACAAAATTGGGAGGAGCTGTTGACTGCTTCGAAAATAGAAAGGCCCTGCAGAGAGACCTTTATAAATTACAGGGCTGGGTAATCACAAATGGCCTGAAATTTAACAGACAAGTGCCAGATTCTGCACCTGCGACAGGGCAACCCTAGATGTTCATACAGACTGGGGAATGAGATGCTGGAAAGCAGTGCCATGGTAAGGAACATGGGAATCCTGGTTGATGGCAAGTTGAATAACAGCAGCAGTGCCGTGGCAGCCATGAGGGCATTGGGCAAGGCATCGCCAGCCAGCTGAGGGAGGGGATTGTCCTTGTCTGCTCTGCTCTGGTGTGGCCTTACCTTGGACATTCTGTGCACTTTTGGGCACCACAGTGTGTAAGAAAGATGTTATGCTATTAGAGGGTGTCCAAAGGAGGGCAAGAAGGATGGGAAAGGCTTTGAGGAGAAGCCATATGAAGAGTGGCTGAGGTAATTTGGTCTGTTCAGCCTGGGGGAAACTGAGGGGAGACCTCATCAGGGTATGCCAGTTCCTCACAAATGGAAGCAGAGGGACAGGCACTGATCTCTCCTCTTTTGTGACAAGTGACAGGACCAGGGGAATGCTATGAAGCTGTGTCATGGGAAGTTTAGACTGAATCTTAGGAAATGGTGTTTCACCTGGAGGGTGATTGGGCACTGAGCAGGCTCCCCAGGGCAGTGGTCACAGCACCGAGCCTGACAGAGTTCAAGAATCGTTTGGACAGTGCTCTCAGGCACATGGTGTGATTCTTGGGGTGTCCTGTGAGAGGCCAGGAGATGGTTGATCCTTGTGAGTGCCTTCCAACTCAGGATATTCTATGTTTCTATGAGTCAG
The DNA here is from genome assembly GCA_013399695.1 of Formicarius rufipectus. Classification (NCBI taxonomy): domain Eukaryota; kingdom Metazoa; phylum Chordata; class Aves; order Passeriformes; family Formicariidae; genus Formicarius; species Formicarius rufipectus. The sequence goes on along the minus strand of VXAU01000456.1, from coordinate 70,247 downwards.
AAAAAAACAGAGCGTCTGCACAGGGTGCAGTGAGAGGCAGCTGTCACTCTCAGCATGACTGGCACTCATGCTGAAACAAAACAAACAACAACAAAAGGAGATGGAAAAAATAGTTGTTTTGTTCACACAGATATTTGGTCTACAATTAAACCCCAATATGATATGGGATTTTTCGAATTGTAGGTGCAGGTATCCTTGAAGTAATTTGTGAGTGGGTCAATTCACAGTTGTTCCTGTTTTCAGACATTGAGTAGACAGTCTGAAGAAAATCCCCAGCTCATGCTTGCACTGGAGTCTGAAACAGTGAGCAAAAGGAATTCAGCCTATCTTTCTGCACTTTTGGGAGGTGGCCAGGAGTTACGTAATTTCACTGGGAAGTTTTCACTCTGAGACATGTGTACTAGTGAGGCCGAAGGGACTGTGTTATCAACCCTGCTACCTGCTGAAATCTTGAATGGTCTTGTAGAAATATAGTAGAGACATATTTATTTGAATAAGTAATAAAAGAAATACAGTGTAGGAACATGATTCCTCAGTGATAAGACTATAGATTTCATTGGCAAGAGACAGTGCACTTGGGCATCTCATTGGCTTTGCTACTGCAAAGGTCTCCCAAGGGGATCAGGTGAACCCAAGGTTCATGTCCTGCTGCAGCGCTCAAAACCTGTGTCCTTAGAAATGAGTGGAAAATTCAGTAACAAGTTCCAACTTAATATATTTATTTTCTATCTCATTGTCTTCAAGGCCATGCCTGCCCCAGGTGCTTACTTGTCAGGTAGGAATGTATGACAAGTGCTCATAAATTTTCTCCTCAGCTATCTTTAGATAGCTATGGTGTATCACAATATTACTTGTTAGTAACTGATTAAACATGGGGTTCAACCTTTCAGACTTGTGTTTTGTGCTTGGTCAGATGTGTGGCAAACCCGTGTCACAGAGCTGACCTTTGATCTGTGCACAATACATAAATTCTGAGATGTTATGCACATCATAAGCAAGGTATCACCTTATCAGACAATGCTTCCAAACAGCTTCCATGTGCTGTTTAAATATTAAATCTGGTAGAAGGTCACCAGCAGCTGTCCATTAACTGAGACAGAAGCTGGAATGTGTGCAGCTGCCACACCTGCCACAGTGAGGTTCGTGGGTGTGTTCCTTCTTTGTTTAGAGATGAACAAGGCATCTTCACTCCAGTTCTGGGAGGCAATGTTTAAAAACATAATAAAAATTTAATAGAAAGAGAAGAAGGTAACACATACCGAGTAATTGTCATTGAAAGACCTCAGGGAAAGGCTGCAGAGGTTAAATATAATGTTGCTCAACATGATGCTTACCAAGAATTTTCCTGAGCTGTAGACCTGGCTGGCATGGTACTGTACAGTATTTCCAGCCTGGTGTCAGATGCAAATCTTTCAGGAGCCCTTTAGGTCTTTCCCGTTAGCCCAGAAAATAACATGATGCTCCTTTACTCCATAAGGCTTAACATTCCCATATAAAATTATTTCAACTTAGCCCCAGAAAAGTACCAGTTAAATCACCATGGAGTTAATACCACACATTTTACTTGAGTGGCCAGTTTCCCAGCAGGTTTCCTGCTGCTCTGAGTGAACTGCATTTCGCTGATGAGTTCTGTCCTCCTGAATTTAGGCTTAGACCTATACTCCCCCGCACCCCTGCTTTGTCTTACAAGTGGGGATTTTCAGGTCAAAGTCTGGCTTACTTAAAAATTAGGAAATACCTAAGAGCTCTGTTTCCTATCAGTGAACACAACAGTCCCTAGAGCTGCTACCATCAGCTCCTTCTAACAACACCTCTCCATGTCTGCTGTTGTATTTTCCTTCCCAGCTGACTCCTCTGAGCCAGCAAGTCCCAGGGAGGTTGTTGAAACACCCACTGTGAAATGTCCTGAGCACAAACACGCAGAAGGGCAAAGGTGATTTGATCGATACCCTCAGAGTTTTACATCCATTCATCGCTATTCTAATACATACCAGGGACTGACATGTTTCCTTCTCGCTGTTAAACTGCCGAGGTCTTGTGCCAGAGCAGAAATGTCTTGTCATGGGGAAATTGTCTTTGAGGAATCAGCAGCAGAAGCAGCAGGGCATTGCTGAACTCCTTTGTACCTGAAACAGAGAAGCAAGGAGCTCAGCATCCTTCTTCCCTAATGCCCTCTAGCGACTGACACTGCTCTCCCAGCTCACACTGCACAGAGGATTCCTAAAACACGGAGTTGCTTAGAGGCCGGGTCCAGGAGAAGAAAAGAAGTACCATCGAGTTTGCTCATTAGTAACAGAGTACTAACAGGGTGCGGTTTACTTTCTTGTACTTCATGCAGGCAACTCCACCGCTGCCCTGTCCCAGGTGAAACAAAAATGAAACAAAAATGAAGGAATGACAGAAGCGCTTAATGAAAATATAGACAACTGCTCTGAAAAAGTAGGAAAGTTGTCTCAGGAGGGGCTTGCATTAGCTGTGCTTTTACCACCATCCAGCACATTAACACTCACACTGCATTAGCCTTGAATTAAGAGAGCACCTGACCTGCTGCTCGGGGTCGTGCCTTGCTGCATCATCTCATGTGCCTGCAGGATCACTGCTGTGCCCGAGGGCAGGCAGTTCTGCTGCCAGACACACCGACTGCCTCGGGGCACCTCCTGCCGGCACCCAGGCACCTGTAGGGAACTTCCATGTCCAAAATAGAGTCTCTCCACCTGTACTCAGCACTGGTGAGGCCACACCCTGATTCTGTGTCCAGTTCTGGGTCCCGTTCTACAAGAAAGACATTGAGGTACTGGAGCATGTCCAGAGAAGGGCAGTAAAGATGGTGAAAGAGTCTGGAGTCCAAATCTAAGGAGAAGTGGCTGAGGGAGCTGGGGGTGTTTAGCCTGGAGAAAAGGTGGCTCAGAAAAGACCTTATTGCTCTCTACAGTCACCTGAGAGGAGGTTGTAAGAGGTAATGGTCAGTCTCTGATGTAAATAAGTGACATGAGAGGAGATGAGAGGAAATCACCTGAAGCTGTGCCAGGGAAGGTTTAGATTGGATATTAGGAGAAATTGCTTCACAAAATAGGTGGTTAGCCATTGGAACAGGCTGTCAAGGGAAGTGGTAGAATCACCATCCCTGGAAGTGCTAAAAAAATGTGTAGATGTAGCACTTTGGGACATGGTCTAGTGATGAGCACAGCAGCTGGAATCAGTCTCAGAGGTCTTTTCCAGCCTTAACAATTCTATGGTTCTCTTCAGGTATGTGCAGCATCTCTGTGCTCTTACTTTGGCAGCTCAGGGTGCAGGGCAGTGCCCACAGGCTGTGAATGCCTGCATGCACAGCAGGGCCTCCAGGACCATGTAGTCACCCCTTGACAGTGTGCTTTGTGAGACAGGCTGTCTTCCATTTCTGGGAGCCCCTCAGTCTGTTTGCAGACACACTCCAGATTTAATTTCTGCTTCTGAGAGCAGCTCTTCTGCAGGGACCTGTGCCTGTGAGGGGCTGCACACTGTTGGGTCCAGGTGAGGTGGCAGCACAAGGCAGGGGTGTCTCCTCTCTACCTGAAAAAAGAGGAGACACACCACTCAGTCAGACCTCCTGGGTGCACACCCCAGAGACCCTCAGGAGATGCCTGTTCTCCTCCCAGCCGAGAGTCGTCACATCTCTCCCCAGAAGGGCAGCCAAGAAAGAGCATTTTGCTCAAACCGCTCTGCAGCACCCACATGGAAACCACAACGACCCCAGCAGGCTGGTGTCACGTGAAAAGGGGGCAGAAATGCAAAGATTTCTTGTCCCACTTGTATTAATATATTTTTTATTAGCTATAAGTGTCCCCAGAATAACAAAGCTTTTTAAAGCCCAAAACAGTCTGCCCCCATCTCACCTCAAGAGACTCTTCGCTAGACAGATTCACTGCGATGGACAGGGCTTTTGATACCCTATGATGGGGACTGCACTTAAGAGCAAGGGAGAACCTTCTCTGTAAAGTTCTACAAGTTACAAGGCTGCCAGCACCAGAAACAAACCGGACTAACTCTAGCAGTTCACGAAAGAACTTTTATTAGTACAAGTATGTGACAACTACTGTAGGGTTCAGCGTCTCCAGTGATAGAGATTAGCTGCATGATTGCACTTCATTGATAACAAAACCCTCAAAACCAGAGGCACGCTCTACAAAAGCAGCACAACGACCTAAGCCTCAATACACAACTCAAGTAACCCCTCCTCCAGGACAAACCAATTTACAAAGACTGGAACAAAATCTAAACACACTTGGTTAACACAAAGCAATAAAGAAAGAATAGCTTCCCACTAACACATATTTTAACTCACTAAGATAAGGCACCGCACACCTTAAAGCAAAACCATGAGCAACAAGTCGGCAAAAAAGTACTGTGCAGGATAACGAAAAAAAAAAAGAGAATATCAAGTAAGTTACGAGGTGTAGGACAACGTAAAATTAGTATCAAAGTAGCAAAGTGCAATTAGTAAATAAGCTATCTATGGGGTAAAGATGAAAGTCAGTAATCTATAAGGCCTAAAGCATATAGCATAAGGTAAGATCAAGGTAAAGAAAAGCAGAATAAATTGCTGCTCACCCCTACCGTGTCTGAAAGAGTAGGAGGAGACCAGACAGGTCATTAGTTATCCCACAGAGATGATGGAACTTCTCCCAGATTTTGCTCATGTCCGATCTATTTTTATACTTTGTTTTTCTTAGGCAGTTTGAGGGACTATGGTCAATAATAATTACTGGGCTTGACACAAGCCTGAGGGTCGACTCCCCATGTTGCCATAGGATATGGCGAAGAAAGGCCGTGCTATTTCCATAACACTCCACCTTCGTTGATCCCGTCAATCTATTGCTGGGAAGGCTCCTCATTTTCTTGAGGACTTTCTGGAAGCCATCGGGGTCTCTTTGTCCCTTTTTTGTGTAACTATCAGAAATCTGTCTTGCAATAGATTTCTAGCACTGCTCCCTCCAGGTGTGTCCAGTTATCCATCAGGGTGGTCATCAGGGCCTTAAATTGGTCTGTCACCCTACAGGCTGGCACTGGCCTGAGGGATGGTGGAGGAGGAGCACAATGCAGCATCCCTCCTGCTGACGCACGGCAGGTTTAACATCCCTGGCAGAACCCGGGAATGTATCCCTGTTCCGGCCATCCCTCGTGCTGTACGCAGCCACAGGCAGGGCTGGCTGGCGGGGAGTTGCTGTCACCGAGGTGCCTCACCCGGGGGTGCTGTGGGCACGTCCATGTGGGTCGGCATCCTTGGGACGCGCTGCTGCTGCCGCGGGCGATGCATCCCAGCGGTGCTCAGCCCGGGATCCGCGGCACTTCTGGTGCTGGGCAGCTGCAGCGGGTGGTTATCCTTCCCAGGGATCTCCTGGAGAAACGAGATCGCTGTGGAAAACCCAGGCTTGTCACGCCACCTGTGTGCGCCAAGAGAGTGGAACAGCGGGAGCACTCGGCTGAGCCGTGCGACATGGGGCGGTCAGTGCCCCTCCAGGGCTGCCGGGGGGGATCCTGCTCCTGCCCCGTGCTATAAATGACCACCTGGAATGACAAGTCACTCAGCAAGAAGGGTAGTTTTAACTGCACAGGTAATGAAGAGTACAGAGTAAAAAAAAGGCAGCGCTGGGTGTACCACAGAGTCACTGCTCTGTCAGTAACACCCCGTTAGAGCTCGCAGGCTCTGCTTATATACAGTCAAAACATACATATTCTTTATTTCTGATTAAATGCCTTTTAAATCTTGTCATCTGACTCTGCGTGGTGCTTCTTGATAATCATGGGTTAGGAAGGACTGTGATATCAGCTTAAATTTTGACTAGAGAGGCTCTGTTGCTTCAGTTCTATCTCTCTGCTCTGGGGGTACTTCCCTCCTTATCTTGATTGGTCTGTTTCCCTGTTGTGTTGAGGTACCCGGCTTAATCTTCGTTTCCATTGTATCTATCTTGTATCAAAAGGCTGCGTAGTAATTAACTTTGGCTTTCTTCTTTTCCCCCCTTTTATATGTTAAATTAAGTTCATGTCTNTATGTTGAATTAAGTTCATGTCTTGCTTTAGTTGCTAAATCTTTACGGCATATTCCTCAACGCCCAGATGTACAATATTCAATGCTTTCGGAATCCCATTGAATAATTTGGCAAGCCATACAGTATACTTCGTTATATTTTTGACACGAATTAAGCCTAAATTTCTCACACCCGCACAAAGGGAGGGCAGCTGGGAGCCCGGTGGCAGCTCGGGTTGTGCCGCGGTGCGGGGCGAGGAGCTGGGAGGTGCCGGGAGGGCTCTCGGTGCTGCGAGACACGGGCAGGGGTGGGACTCGGGACAGCGACGGCCCCATAGAGAGTTTGGGGGTTTCATAGGCAAGCGTGTTCCTTAAGTAATTGCCTAGATAATTGCCTACAAAATCGTTAAGATTTTGTAGCTCTGACGTGAGGGGTACAAAGCTGCGGGAGGGAAGAAGTTCATGGAAGTGCTGCTGTGCCCAAAAGGAAAAAAATGGGGTAGATCCAAGGGGGTCGTGGGGCTTCCAGGCAGGTCTAAGCCTGGATGCTGGGTACCTGTGGTAGGAGAATAGAGGGCCTGGTGCCTGAGGAACATGGACACTTCCAACGGCAGGAGGGGAGGAGTGTTGGAGATGGACTTTGGTGGCTCCTTGCAGAGTCCCTTCTCCCCTTGCTGGCTGGCTTGTGAGGCCTTGGGGAGCCACAGTGCAGGCTGAAAGATGACTGCAGTGGGGTTGTTCTGTCCCAGAATCCCAGGCTGGAGTGACAAGTCTTTTCCTTGCTCTAAAAAACCCAAGGGTTGCTTCTTTAGGTTTCAATGTGGATCATCTGTGACAAAAGGCTTTTCCTTCCCGACTGCTACTGGCAGCAGTTTAGCAAAATAATGCATGTAGGTGTGCCTACAGGTAAGTGATTATAAGTACATATTTGCTTTACTAGCGGTCATTTGTAGTAACTTGTAAAAAAGAAATTCACAGAAACAAAAACTCCACGTCTTTGTGTACTACAGCATCCTATGAACTTGCTTTTGTGACCTTCACACACCCCACAGATTGTGGCATAGACACCTGTGCAGCTACACCAGCCTGGCCTGGGGCACCCACAGGGTTAGGGACACACGACTGGCATCACCAGAACCCTCAGCCCAGCTCAGCCCTGGGGGTGTAGTCGAGTGCAGGGCTGTTCAGCTGCTGCTTTGGTCACCCACTGGGTATCACCTGAAGCTCCTGTGTCCCTCAGTGCTCATCGGATGAGGTACCTCTCACCCAGGCTCAGGGCTGGCTGCTCCTGGCTCACGTGGTATTGCCTGTGAGGACCCAAGTCCCTGTGGGGTTCGTGGCTTTGGTCCCCAGTCACAATGGCCCAACTCCTGTATGTGCTGGAGGAGAAAGAGACCTGGAGAGGAGATCTCATGATCAGGGATGGGCCAAGGGGTAGAAGAGTCCCAGGCAGGAATGACTGCCAGGGAACCATGTAACAACCATCTCTGTGGGAGGAGAGAATGGTGGCAGGGGGTCTGCAGGACCCTCATGCTGGGAACAGAGGGCTCACCTGTCACTGAAAAGAAGGGACTGCAGCATTCCTGGCAATATGGCTTTGAAGACCTTGATCCCAGGCACTCTCAGCTCAACCCTGAGCTCCTGCAGCAGCAGCAGGGCTGTTGCTCAGCTAGCCACCTCAAATCACACAGCTGCCTGTGCTGTGGACTGAGCCTCAGACTCAGCCCCCCAACCCTACTCTGGGCCTGGCAGGCTGCAGGTGATGTGGATTTAGGACCAGCAGTCAGGAGGGAGCAGAGGTGACCCAGAATGCCTGTGGCCACCTGTGACATCTGTCCCCACAGCAGGCACATGCTGAACTTTCTGTCTGGCCTCATTCTAGTGTGGGTCTGTGAGAGGAATTCTCCTTTACCTGATAACCTCAGCATGACTCTGACTGCAGAGCATACAAAACAACACTGTCTTCTGATGCTGCAGGAGGACACGGAGATACAAACAACACACAGACAGGAAGGGAGGCGGTACTTTTATTGCTGGCCTTACCCAGGGAAGGAGGAATCAACCATAATCAACCCGTGGTGCATTTCCCAGCAGTCAGAGCAACAGCAGCTCCCAACTGCTGTGTCTCCACAGGGTGCAATAAGGGTGGCAGCATCTGCAATGGGACAGGAAAGGAGGATCACCCTTTCACCCAGCCACTACTGTTTGGGCACTGCAGGAACCCAGGGTCTGAAGTCAGGTGTAGGTGCAAAGGGAGACCCTGGCAAACCACTGGGCTCTGGGTAACAGTGATATACAAAGCAGCACCAGCACCCTCTGCTTACCAGAATATGTGCTGCTCTCTCCTCCGGTTTATGTCCCTCTTCAGTTGGCAGAGTGAGCACACTGGGCAGCACCAGATGGCGAAAAAGTCACTCAGAATGGAGCCCTGTGGAGCAAGGCACGTTGCATGCATAACCCCTTCCCACATCAGCTTTTATAAGCTTTTTTTTTTTCCCGTTGTAAACACCCTTGGGCAGCTCACCCTGGCCCTGCAGCCTCCTGCTGCTGATAACCAGCAAGGACTGGGATGAAGCGGTGTGCAATGGGATTAACTCCAGCTCACAGTGATGATGCTGATGTGTCCCTGGCTCTCTGCCCGCAGGGCTGCCCGTGCAGCTCCCTGCCTCTGCTCTTCTGCTCAGGCATCCCTTTCTCCTTCCCTGAGCTCCCACCCCAGCACCCAGCTGGTCACTGACCGAGATGTTGTATCTGGTGCGGTAGAGGGTCCTCATGGCCACGGTGTGGCCACACAGGCAGCACTCGTTCATGTCTGCAGCCACCTGACACCCCAGGCAGAGGTAGCAGAACGTTCCACAAAGACCTGGGAGACAATGAGATGTGGGCTTGGCTTGGGGATGCAAAGACTGAGGAAAAGGGGAAAAGCCAGCCACGAACATGGCCATGGGAGCTGTGGCTCTTGACCTCAGGTGAGAGCTGCTCCAGTGCTGACACCCACAAAAGTGGGATTTGCAACAGGAGCAATGCTGCAGAAGGACCAAGGAGAACACCAGAAACACAACACGAGCCAGCAGAAGGAATGAGAGGTACATAGGTACTCACACACGCCACAGTCAGAGAAGCAGTCCATCATCCCTGACTGCCACTGGCTTGGTGGCCGGGCAGCTGAAAACTGGGGTTGGACCATAACCACATGTTGAGGCTGCATTGCCAGCATAGGGTCACGTCCCTCCAAGCAGTTTGTGGTCTGGAAAGAAAAGCCATCAGAGAAAGATGCTGCAGATGTTTCTGAAGTGGGTATCTTGCTCAGGCTGCTGCATTCAAAGACAGAGGGCAACACAGATCCCTGGGGAGTCCTCTCTGCCAGGGTACTGCCACATGCATCGCAAAGCAGGGGGCACAGCGCTGTCAGGAGCAGCCACCACACTCTGAAGCAAAGCCCTCCCCAAAACCAGCCTCCCACCAAAGGCAGCAGCACTTCGTCCCCTGCCTATTCAAGTAAAATGCTTCTGTGAAAATACAAGTCCTTTTGCTTCAGAACTGCAGTGCTTCAACACTTCAATCCTGTCTTCTCATGCCCAGATTCATCTTCCATAATTGTCTGCTTAAAATGCTTTGGGTTGTTTTGCTGTTGCTGTTATGATCACAGTCTCCCAAACCTACTAATGCTTAGTTCTAGCCTCCCCAAGCTCTCAGGAGTCACCTTAACCTTTGCTTTGTTCTATGAGCATCTCAGCCTATTTGCCTCCCCCTCTTCCTTCCTCCTACACCTGCCTTCTTAGTAGGCTTCAAGGTAGTGGGCTTTCCTTGTCGCTTTCCATCACTCTAAGCCCAGTCATCACTTCCTGTCCCTGCTCCACTTGATTGTTTGTGCCAATGCCTCATCACCCTCTTTCTCAGTCCCCTGGGGTCACCAGGGCCCCTGGAGTTCCTCTCAATTCCAACCACCCCAGGAAGGTGCTGCACCCTCTGAGAGCAGCAGGACTCCTACTCCACAGTACCATGCCCAAACTCATCTGACCCATGTAAGAATTCCACTTGTGGCCCCTTCCCTTCATCCAACCCCTGTAAGGCACAGCACCACCCACTGTCATTTTCACTTTGGAGCTTTAAGTTAAAAAATAAAAAATAAGGATATTCCCACAGGAAGTCCCATGCAGACACATCCCCTTGTCCTATGCCCAAGCTCAGCACCACTCTGTTAAGCAGCATGGGGCTGAGGTACAAAGGCTACAAGAGTTCTCTCCCACTCCTTGAACATACCACACATCCTCAGCAAAGAAGCCATCAGTGAGAAAACAGCCTGAGCTTTGGACCCTGTAACTGTGAGCTGCTGCCTCTTGCCTAGGAAGGGTCCCAAGGCAGCACCTCCAGGAGGTCCTGTCCAGGTGCCACATCCCCACACAGTGCACAGGCAGGTCTGCAGTGGTTGCTGCTGGTGTTTAAGAAAGCACATCCAAGCAGTTCTGTCCTTCTTGCCTCTGCTTGTCCCTGCTCACCTTTGACAGGTTTGTCCTGCTTGCACAGGCTGTCTGGGTGATGGGTGTGGGGTGCCCACCGAGCAGCCCTCCCTGCCATGCCCCTGTGTTATAAGGCAGCACCTGAGTTTCAGGGCACTGGGAGAAGCAAAAAGCAAAACAGTGGAAGCATTTATGTTTTGAAGAAAAGGATGATGGCATTAAATCCTGTTAAATTCTATAAATTCTGTTAAAACACTGTAAGGGGAAATGGAAATGTTTTCACATCAGAACTGCACATTTGCATGGATGTTAAGTATTAAACACCAGAAGTATGGTGGAACAAACATATTACTGTGCCCAGCACTCAGATGATGCCATTGAGCACATGGTAACCACGTCAGAGAGATACTGGTTATGGCATTGCATTTTTATTGACTATGGCCAATATGTGGCAAAGAGATTGATGGCTCTGCCAGCAGCTCCTGTGGTTCCCCATCATTTACAGGCTGTCCCAGACACACCCCTGCTGCCAGAAACAGCCTGCGGCTGTAGGGCCAACCTTTGTTTCCTGGTAGCTAAAGGAAGACAAAAAAGATTATTAAATTATGCTGTAAGAGGGAAGAAAGCTTGAAAAAATTCTCCATGTGGTTTCCTCCTGACTTTTTGCAGCTTTCTGCATGCAGTGGAGACATGGCTGGCCTGTCCCTGACTGAGACATTAGCACCTGCTCCCATTCGGTAATGAGTGGCCTTTAAAGGGTGAACAGGCAGCTGATGGGAGTGTCCTGCTGGGATCAGAGATCAAAGATCAAAGATGTTTTCCTTTGTCTACTGAACAAGGCTGTCAAGCTGTAAAAATGCAGCTGTGCCCCTCTCTGGAGTAAGTGACCCTGCTGCTGGCAGGAAGGGACCTATGGAGCAAGCTCAGGCAACCCCACCACCCATGAGTGCAGCAGAGGCCACTGCACTCACCATCCTTCACTGGATGTCTCCTAGCCCTGCCCTAGCCAGCCAGCCCTGCTTGTTCATGTATGAGATCCCATGTAATTCCCACCACCTCTGCTGCCAATGTAACACCGCCTGGAATGCAGCTCCTTTAAGGAGCCTTTACACACCACAGTTTAACAAGCAGAAACCAGGAGGGACCAGGACGGAGACAGATCACGGACAGGCTGTGCAGTGGGGACACCAGAGAGAAACAGCATGGGTGTCCCATGCAGGGACAGGGATGCCCAGCAGCGAAGAGGACCACAGGGAGAAGCATGCACAGGAGCAGCAGAAGTTTTAGGGGTAGGACCCCTCCAGCCTCCCATGCTGCTCCTGGATTATCAGATAATGTGATCAACAGCAGCACCTCATGAACACGCAGTTGAGTGGTGCTCACACACACGGTGCCCTTTGCAGGCAGGACTGACCACGGGGCTTCCCCTTGCCCTCCCCAGGTACAAGCACACCACATCCCTGCATGGATGGAAGCTGCAGTGAGGAGCAGGCAGCAGCCTGGAGAAGCCTCTGCCACGCACTCACCTCATGAGAGATGGCCCAGACTCAGCACACTCAACACATTGCCAAAAGGGATCCTGAGGTGCACGCAGCCACATTTCACCCACAACCAAGGTCAGAAAGCAGCACTTACAGGCTCAAATGAACAATGCAGTGCAAAAAAGTGCTGTCTTCTACCTCTATTGCCTGCTTCTGTCAAGATGCCCATCAGCAGCATCCAGCATACCATGGTTTAACTCTGAAATAGTCTTCCAGGTAGAAAACCTCACCTTTGTTTCCACCCCTTCCCCAGCATCACCGCTTCAGCCACAAGCAGTTTCCACAATTCTGTACCGCGACCCAAGCAAAAGCCATGCTATACATACTTGTTGAGCCGTCCTTGTCCCAGAAGCATGTGTGTGTCCTTTTCCTGGCTCTCATCCCTTATATTCTCTCCGGAAAATGACCTTTACTCCTTCTTTCCAGTCAGACTCCAGCCTAGGTGCTGCTTTGCGCAATTGCAGCACTGCTGTTCCTGCTGCTGCTCCTGCTGCGCACCTGTTGCTCACCCTCACCTCCCCACCCCAGCATTCCCCAGGCCCAGATCCCCAGTGGGACACACTGCTTTTGGGAGAGGTTTTCAGAGTTTGTTTCCTGGCTCCTGTGCTGCCCTAAGCCATATGCTGCTGGAAGTGCAGTGCCTTTCCTTCGTTAATCCTGTGCATCAGCAAGAGCTGATTGTAACTGCACGGGGTGACACAGGTGCTGCCTCAAGGTACATCTACGAAATTGTAACACGCTGTGCTGGGATGAGGCAGCAGCCTGGTTATTTCTTCTCCCCTCCCTCTCCACTTTCCTGGTCTTTACTTCTCTTAGGCTAAAAATACATTTTTCTGTATGGATAGGGAGCATTTATAGGACTATCTGAGCCATCTGGGGTTTAGATAGGTGGGAGTGCCACCACACACACCCTCGCCACAACACAGTCAGAGCCACTGCCTGCCCTTTCAAAGTTTTGTGGTGAAGGTGAAGGCAGAGAGTGACAAAAAATTATCATATTTTCCTTAAAGAGTGAAGCTGAGGGATATTTGAAGGGATCAAAAATCCTTTAGCATTTCCCTGAGTGATGGAGAGTGTGGATGCAACCTGTACCTTCTGGACAGGAGTGCAGGGTGTCTCAGTTTTTAAAAAAACCCTCAAGATGTCTGCAAAGGGAAGTGAGGAATCCTCTTGGACTAGGAAGAGGGCCTTCCTCTCCTCGAGCCAGCATAACCTTTGAAATTAAGAGACTTTAGGCAGAAAACATTTTTATTTGCAGGTGGGTGGGAATTCATGCTCAGAGTTCATAGAGCCAGGCAGCCCCAAATCCCTATGCCTTTGTATTCAGAAAGGTGGGACTGGTCAGCCACCTGGGTCACCACAGCAGGGTCACCTCAGCACTGGGTGGCCAGCAGATGTCACTTGCCTGCAGGAAGCCCCAGCTCTGCCCTGGAGTAGTAGCCACTTGTCCAAATTTTACAACTTGAATGAGCAACACTGACTCCTCCCATGTATTATATATCCTTTCTAAAACCTGATCGAATAACAAAACACTAGTGAAAACCTTTCTCTGCAGCAGGCAAGAGAACTCTCAGCTGCACCAGGGCTGCTGAGAGGGATGGAGTGGGAGAAGGATGGGTTCTCTCAGGTGGTGCAAGAGTGACATACACAGAGGTACAAAGACAAACTCAAAACTTTATTGCTGGTGTTACTCGGAAGGAGAAAACAATTAGAATCAGGGCAAGCCCCACATGAAGCATTTCCCAACAGCCAGGGCGGTGGCAACTCCTGCCCACAGCAGCTTCACAGGATGCAGCGATGATCCATCTGCAATGGGACGGGAAGGGAGGGTCAGGGAGTGGGGCTATGCCACACCACACTTGGTGTCCCCTCCAATGCTTCCCTCTCCACCCTGCACAAGCTTCCCAGCAATATGTTGCTGTAGGACAGGTTACGCTTGTCACATGTCCATGCCATTTCCCCACTGCAACAACCCTGGCAGGTGTTGGCAGGAGACACTCTGGGAAGACTCTTGGCCATGTATGATGGCAGCTTTATAAACCAGCATGAGCACCCCCAGCTTACCAGAAGATGCCCTGCTCCCTCCTGCGGTTGATGTCTCTCTTAATTTGGCAAACGGAGCACACAGGGCAACACCAGGTGATACAGAAGTCAGAGCAAATGGACCCCTGTTAGGAAGAAATTAATTAGGGGCAGAGGCTTCCCAAAAGCCATGTTCCAGCCAAGAAAATACTCCAGATCATGTGCCCTTTGTTTCCTGGCTGGCTGTAGCATCCTGGATAGGAGACACTGAAGCCCAGGGCTGCTGAAACCCTGGCATTAAAAAGAGGGAGTCCTTTGTGCAGGCTGAAGATAGCTACTTACCCTTTGGCTTCTGAGGCTCAGACTGGGAAGAAAAATGCTCAGAGAAAAAGACAAACTTGGGCAAAGTGAACTTGGGCCCCAATGATTTGCATTTGTGATAGCACCAGCCCACCCCCTGCAGGACAAAAACCCTTCACATCCCTATTGTCCACCCCTCTCCCCAGTTTGATTATGGATCCTTATCTGTGTAACTAACTTCCTCTAATCTTTAAGTTCCCCACAGTTATCTCCAATCTCTCATCTTTCAAAGATCAAAGGAGGAAGCAGCAGCCAAGGTTCTGCAAGCCACTGTGGTCAGCAGCACCTGAAGGCACGACATGGCCCTACAGTGAAGGGTGTTGGGAAGGAGTTGTGTCCACTAGTGTGTGTGCTGTTGGACACCAGCCCAGGGATCAGCTCAGGGGAGAGTGTCCCGGTGTCCCATCCCCTGTCCTGTGCTCCAGCAACATGCAGGGCACAAAAGGCAAAACAAGGCAAGGGAAAATCACTGCTGCCCTGCGCTCACCTCTTATGTGCAGAGAGAGGGGCCTTTCAGCCTCGCAGCAGGGTGAGGGGGCAGCTTAACCACTCACCGGGATGTTGTATCTGGTGCGGTAGAGGGTCCTCATGGCCACGCTGGTCCCACACAGGCAGCACTCGTTCATGTCCCCCGCCACTTGGCAGGCGAGGCAGGGGAAGAAGAACATCCCACAGCAGCCTGGCAGGGGGAGAAACACAGCAGCGGGTGAGGATCTGCCCACCCCCCCAGAACCACCCTCCCATCAGCAGAGCAACTGGGAGAACCAGGCTACGTGGCTGCAGCAACTGCACCACCAAGCCGAGAACTGGGGGGAAAAAGTGTCGCGAGAGGGTTTTGTGAGTGCCTGCAGCACATCCCTGCTGAGGGCTGAGAGAGGGGACCTCCCGCGGCACTCACAGACGCCACAGTCGGAGCAGCAGTCCAGCAGCCCTGTCTGCCAGGCGCATCTCGAGGCAGCGGGCATGCCACCCTGCGGCTGGATCGTCACGATGGTCTGGGCAGCCATCCCACTCTTCTGAAAGAGGCAGAGAACAAGAAACAGGAGAGTTAGGGAAAAACCTGCAGTTGGGCTGAACTTCCAACCAAACTGGGGGCCGTCACCCTTCTGGCGGGTCGCCTTTTTCCCAGCTCCCTTGCTGCTACTGGAGCTGATAAAGCATAACCATATCATACCTGCATTTGTGTGTGTCTTTTCAATGCTTTTACATTTTCTGCCATTTTACTCAGCCTTCAAAATAGCATCAGGCATTGGCATTCCCCACTCCACCCCGGAAAGGCTTTGGTAGTGCTTAAACAAAGCTCACTGACTTCCCTGGAGCTTAGCTGGGCTGGGCAGTAAACTCAAGCTAAAGAGAGAGACTTGGGCATTCTGGTTGTTGGCACATTTAACACAGGATGGCTTTGGCATGTGTACAAAGTAGAAGCACCTGTGGTCTTATTTCCTTGTAGCAAAGCCAAAGCCCATGCAAGAGCGATACTCGTATCTCTGGTTTCTTGTCGCAGAGCCAGAGAGGCAGAAACTAAAGGCTGTGTCCCAAGTTTGATGCTCTCTCCTTCCCTTCCTGTGGTTAAGGAAGCAAGTAAACCTTTAAAACCAGTAAGCCTCAGATCTAAAATAATAATTATAATGATGATGATGACAATTATTGTAATAATCTCTGCTTCTGTTTTCCTAGTCAAGTTAAAAAAGAACAGAACATTCTTAGGTAACAATTCAAAGAAAGTTAAGTTTGGCAATGGGGATAGGTTTTTCTAGATAAGATAAACTGCTCTCATTTGTTAAAACTTTTTCTTTTTTTCTACAAATTGGGTAGGTTTGTTTCACTTCTTAGAAAATAACAGCCTGGCAAAGGCAGACCCACACTGGTGGGTGGGCAGGCCCTTTCCTGTGCGGTTTCTGAGCTCAAAAGTCAGAAGAGAAACTGAAATTAAGCAGGAAATGCTAGGGGAGGGGGAGTACCTTCCACCCTTTGGATTAACACATGCTTCTCCCAAAATCCCACTCCTGGCTTCACATGCCAGCCTGCAAGCCCGGCGGGAATCAGAGAATACACCGAGTTAGCAGCGGATGCAGCTAGAGGCAGTACTAAGTGTAAGCCCAGAGGGAGCTGTGAGCATGGGGATGCCTTGGAGCTCTTCCCTCTGCCGACCCACAGCAGTGCTACCAACGCGTGGTGAACCTCTCTGAACTTCTACAAATGCACAGTAGTCACGTCTCCTAACTGCAAACATGCAAACAGCTGCAAACGGCTCTCCTTGCTGCAAAAATGAAGCAATCGCAGCAAGGAAGCTGCTATTGCCACCAGTAGCACACTCCATTCAACGCACAGCAAACACGCGGGGAGATCAGGCAGCGACCAATAGGAGTGACCAACAGCCAAACTTGTAGCAGGACAGCCCGGTTGAAACAGAGAATACCTCTCAGATTCCTTCAGCGCAGTTATCCAGTTCTGTTAGCAGGAGAAAGCGGCAAAGAAAAGCTAACCTCTCCATCATCCAGATTTTCTGCATAGCTTTTTAAAAGCCTCTCCCCTTCCCCAAGTAGAAGTTGACAGTTTGCCTTAAATTATATGCTAAGCAGGAGAAAAAAAAAAATAAATCCCTACTTTGGTATTATTATCCCGCTCTTCTCAGGTTAACAAGTTATTAACTGTTCTACGCTTTAAGAGAACCAACCTTCTGATGAGCAGCCTCTACCAAGGCAAGCTTCCTCTGCAGAAAGGCTCCTGGGGAATGTGAAACTAAACTTTCAATAAACAAGGATAATGGGCGGGGGGTATCTTGAAGGGCGTGGTAAGAAGCTGAGCCCCTGCACGCAGAGCTCAATTTATTTTTCCTTTTTCCCAGTCTTAATTATTTATCTTAAAAAAACAAAACAAAACAAAACAAACACACACACAAAAAAAAACAAAAAAAAAACCAAAAAACCAACCAACCAACCA
The DNA here is from genome assembly GCA_013399695.1 of Formicarius rufipectus. Lineage (NCBI taxonomy): Eukaryota > Metazoa > Chordata > Aves > Passeriformes > Formicariidae > Formicarius > Formicarius rufipectus. The sequence goes on along the minus strand of VXAU01000456.1, from coordinate 52,917 downwards.
ACCAAACAAACAAAACCCCCCAAAAAAACCAAAAAACCCCACACAACCAAAAAAAACCCTAAAAGGTTGCATGTTTATTGTCAATTGTTTATTCCTTTAACTCTGCCTCCATGTTGTGGCTCTTTGAGGGAGAAGAGCTCTGAATTATGTGCATTCATTGGGACAGACATTTTCCCAACATTTTTCCACAAAGAAAAATCATACTTCTCATATCCTGGGCCAGACTAAATGCAGAGCAGCTCAGAGTGCCTCGCTCTGAGCTCTTCTCTTTCCTTAAGAAAAAAAGCTGTGAGAAACAAAGTCTCAGACCTAAAACGGGTTTTAGAATAAGAGTTTATTATATGGTGAAAGCAAACACTGCTCTGGATGTGGAGGGAATCTTCGCTCTCCAAAAACAGTATACCAAACACAGCGCAGGTTCGGGGTTTATCCAGTTGCTTCACACAAATTCATTATATCATATAGATTTTACAATGTGATGATAAACAGTCTTCAACATGTCTCTTTATTGTGTCAGTTCAGTCCGCTATAATTCACGTATTCCCTGATAAGGGCTCAGGGAAACTAACCTGTTCGGCCATAATTCAAGTATTTCCTTGATAGGGAAATGGAGGAACTACACAGTTCTACCATAATTCACATTACCTTGATAAGAAAGAGAAACTAAACGGTTTTATCGTAATTCACAGCACCTCTGTAGTAACAACAACTTGTTCCCTTTATGGGGCTGCAGTTACCCATTTGGCTTTCACTGACACGAATCATAATGACATTTATCACAAAGCTGCGGACAAGGGGGTTGTGCAGATCTTGCTTTCACAGCCAGGCTTGGCAGTGGTGAGTGGGCAGTGTGGCAGCAAAAGGCCTATGTCAGGGGCTTCTGAGTGACTGAAACCTCCCTGTGGAGCTCAGAACAGGTCCTGTCCCAGCCTGCTGATGCAGGGGGCAAAACAGGGCACTCTCAGTCACAGCCAGCAGCAGCTAAACCCACCTGCACCAGGGCGCTGCTCTCCCCAGGTCAATACCCTGTGCCATGACCCTGCCACGGGGGGGAAGCCCCAGCCCCAGCCGTCCTACTACACTTCCATTCATCCCCAGATAAGGAGGCAGCAGGGAGCAACAACACCTTTGCTATTAATCTTCTCCTCCATCTGCAGTGTGCTCCCTGCTCCTTCTTTAGGGGATGCACTGGGGTTTTCATTTCTGACTTAGTAAATACATCCCACGTGGAGACTCTCTATAAAAATCAGGCTGGTACCCTAAGTGTTTGTCACAAGGCATGTAGCTCAGCCCCTGTAAAATTAACTGAGTTAATATTACATACACACATCAGTTTCCCCTCCATGAGATAAAGTAGTTACTGTTTCTTCACTGATATGCCCCAAATATTTAATCATTCATGCCCTGTGCAAGTCATTCAGTTTTGGATGCGCTTCCACATTTTGTAAAGAATCCGCGGCGCCAGGACAGCATATTTTTGTTTCCCAACAGTATGCACAGAGTGTGTGCAGAGCCCAGAGAGAGACTGAGCAGGTGCTTGCTCAGGAGCAAGGTGAGTTCAGTGCATCCCACAGGAAGTGTTGATGGCGTTCCCCTTCTCTTTCACCCTCGACAGGAGCAGGGAAAGGAGAAAATCGGTAAATGGCAATTTAGCCCTTTGTCAACAGGCTGGGATTTATGGTGCTTTAAATTAAGCCTTTTACATAGTGCTGCTAAGGTAACAGTGAGCCGTGCCCTGAAATGCTTCCCTTGGGTGCCAATAGCTGCCAAGTTTAACTGTGGCTGTCCCTGGTTTATGATGAAGCTGCGTGGCCAACCCTTGGCTGACTCATAAATGAATGGGGTTTTTTTTCCCAAAAACATTGCAGGAGGCTGTGGGAATTTGGATTTGCAAAAAGTTGTAGATCCTAGCAGAAGAGTTCCTAGAAGAGGGGATACTTCACATCCCACTGGCTGGCTCGACTAGGATCTTGCAAATACCAGTTGTCCTAGGAGAGGAGGAAATGGGCAGCTGAAATGTACAAGTCAGTATAGAAGATAATACATTTCAAAAAAACCCCACTCATCACCAACATTTTAGGGATTTTAACAGCCTGTCCTGGGTAACAATGGGTAACAACGACTGCGTAATCAGGCTCTGAAAATGCTTTGCTTCCACAGAAAAGCCCCTCACTCCTACTTGCTATCCTGATGGGTCAAGCTATCTTCCCTTTGTGACACTAAAAACCCCCTCATAACCACCTCCCTCAGCTCATTCCCTTCACCTGGCATTTAAATCAGACAAAAAAAAACCAAAACAAAAAACCCTGCAAAAATGTCAGCAGTGAAATAAATACGTGAGTTCCTAAAACTCACAGCAAGAGCATCACCCTTGCCTCATAATGGGCAGGAGGATCCATTGCCTCCTGTTGCAGCTGCTGTGGTTTCTGGCCACTTCACTTGTGGCTTCTCCAGGTCTGTAAAGTGACATCCAAAGAAACAGATGGTCAGCTGCAAAGCATGTGTCTCTTAAGCCACAGCAAGACAGCAAAGAGCAAAACATCTCAATAGCTAGGGAGAAAGGAAATGTGGTAACAAAGCCAACTCTGTAAAGCCTTTTTTCCAGGTGGTAAAAAGGTTCCAAAGAGCTCTTATAGCATTTTCCATTACCTAAAGGGGGCTACAAGAGAGCTGGAAGGGGACTTTTTACAAGGGCATGGAGTGATAGGACAAGGGGGAATGGCCTTTAACTGTCAGAGCGTAGGAGTAAATTAGAGACTAGGAAGAAATTCTTTCCCATGAGGGTGGTGAGGCACTGGCACAGGTTGCGCAGAGAACTTGTGCTTGCCCCACCCCTGGAAGTTTTCATGGCCAGTTTGGATGGGGTTTTGAACAACCTAGTCTAGGGGAAGCATCCCTACCCCCAGCACGGGGTTTGGAACTAAATGATCTTTAAGGTCCCTTCCAACCCAAACCATTCTGTGATTATTTCCAAGCAGACAATGGCAAAATTCAGCTGAAATTAATATTCAACAATTTAACATGTACTACAGTAAATCCAATATTGATGACGATTCAGGGACAGAGATTAAAAAAAAAGCCACATTTTTTTAACATCTTTTTGCTTTCTCTGCAAAGAACAAAGTATGACTTATGCAGTCTACCTTGTATTTTACAGACCAGTTGCAATCAGAAACTAGTTTATTCCATTTTAGGCCACTCATATCTGAATGTTCATGCCTGTTCTCTGTACCACTACAAATGTACTACCATAAATGAGCAAAGCCACCTTCCCCAGCACACTGCCTTGTGCTCCTCGTTACACAAACCCTACCATCTCAGGTGGTAAGAAGTAGGTTCATTCAGAGAGGGGCTGTGTAAGCTCATTGGTGTGCAGGTTTGGGAGGGCTGCCTCACAGGGGAGGATGCCTGGGGGCCTCTCTCCAAAGCTCTGGTCTCACCAGTCTTTTCCAGAGGCAGAGGAACAGGCTCAGGGTTTCATTTCAGGCATGGGGAAGGGCTTCTGAATCTCTTCTGAATCTGAAATGTTACCTTTTTGCCAGATGGCTTGGCTGGTTCAGTGGATGAGCACATCTGCCCCAAACCCTGTTTCCTTTCCATAACTTGGAATGGCTCCGGATAAATAAAGGAAAATTCCTGCATCTACAAAAGCCATAGGAAGAAGGAGTTGAGCAAGTGATAGGGGGAATTTTCACAGCCCTACTATGGCTAAGGATCAGGTGCACACCTCACTGAAACTGAAGCCATTGCAAGTACAAGGAGAGAGCTGCTCCCTGCCCATGTCTGCACATCCTGCATCCCTCCCACGCCAGGGACATCACACATGGTGGAGTGGCTCTGCTCAGCTGGCCGATTAGACAGCAAGTGGTTCTGGGGCTATGGCTGGGAGGGTGCAGTGCCATGTGGGCAAGATGTCTAAACCCCCTGTGTTGCAGGCACACAAATGTGAGGTCCAGCACGCAGTGTAGAGCTCATAGCTAGGGCTGAGGGCATCACCTGCTTTGCAGCAGCTCACAGTCATAGCATGTGAAACCTAAACGAAATAGGAGAAGTGGTTTCAAATCCCTCTGCAATGCATGCTGGCTTTGACAAAGTGTTGCACTCAGCCTGGTTGAGCTTCTGCTTCCTGTGCTTATCGACTTGTTAGGCTTTTAGTAGTGCTCTCTTTATCCGGGTCACTCAGAGAATAATGCCCTGCAGGAGTCAAGCTTTATCTCAGCAACTCATATGGTAAAAACCAACTGAAGTAAAACCACAATCAAATCAACCACCTTGTAACAAACAGACCAGTCCAACTCACTAATTTTGTAATCGGCTGCTTCATTAACTCCCTAACTTAAAAATAGACTTGCACTTGCACACAAGCAGAAGAGCTTCCAGAAGTGCAAGTGAAGATCCTCCTATTCCCATCCCCACCCCAGATGGTGGTGGGAAGCAGAACTGCAGCTGCTCTTGGGCCAGCTCTGGAGGCTTTCTGGGGTAAACTGACTTGTGGCTGCCTTCCAGCTTGGACATGTGCCCTGTGCCATTTCTGTGGCAGTTTTATCCCAAGCTACCAGCTTCTGCCACCACACTGCAGGGGATGATGGCCCCTACCTTCTCCTGTCCCGTGTGTCTAGCACCAGTGGTGTCCTTACTTTAACTCAATAGTGCTGCTCCCAGCGTACATGAGGAGCACCTGAGCAGGAGCTGAGTGAACACCCACACATGATGCATCATGAAATGAATCCAACATTTGCTATGGTATTATCAGAGGGATATCCAACAGCCTTTGCAACGAGTTTGAAATATGAAAGGTATTTTTTAAATGTATAGATATCAATTCACAGAATAAGTCACACTCATGATTAAAAATGGCCTTTAGTACTTAAGAATGACAATGCTTTTTGAAACACATGGGAGAAGGTACTGAGAGAGAGTTGAACCAAGAGAGGTGATGCGCAAGGAGAAGCCGCATCATTCCGAACCTGCTGTATGTACATGACCATGAATTCTCTTCTAAGTAGAGCTTTGCTTTTCCATGGCAGTCTCATGACCCAAGATGCTCACCCTGACGGTAAGGTAGGTCATAGCCTCTGATGGTAGCTCCCCGTGTGTTTAACCTCCATTTTTCTGACTTAACTTGGCATAAATAAATCAGCACCGAGCAGTTCAAACTCTTGAAGGAAACTTTTTGCCCCCATTGCCCTTGCCACTGGTTTCTCAAGCAAAGCCTGAAGACAGCACGTACAAAGTCACATCTCCATAGTGGATGTGCTCCCTGTAGGCATGTCCCAAGATTTCAGAGGGCTCTTGATGATACCTAAAATGTGACAGCACAGCAGCTCACAGCTAGTCTGAGAGACATGGGAAGGAGTGAGAGCACACTTTTCCCATCCTACCTAGCATATGAGTTAAAACAGGCTATGGGTCCCTGGGTTGTGCTGGCTGCACTCCAGCAGTGGAGGGCACATTCATCAGCTCCTCCCAACAAGGGAGTGAACCGCAGGTGCCAGAGCCCTGCTTGGTGCTGAGCAACCGTGTCTTCATCATCTGTCCCCTGGGAAAGGAGGTACGCTCTGCAATATCAGACCTTCAGCCTGTCCTTTATCTAATCCAGAGCAATCTCAGCCCCGTCAGCTCCATGGACTACCTGGGCTTACACAGCCTCAGCTTTCTGCTCTGGGTCTTCCTCCTAAGGAGGGAGGCAGGAAACCCCTGGCACCTCATCTGACAGATACAGTCAGCACAGTTCTTTCCAGTGACCCACTATACCTTTCATTTATTGCCTTACTGCACCCATTGTGCATGCGGAAGTTGAGGGGAAAAAAAGGATTATGTCAGCTCTAAGCAAATAAATTCAAGGTGCCTTCTAACAAATGCTTAAGCACAACAGTAATGCACTTTATGGTGTACATAAAATCTGTGATTTCCTCTGTTTCTTTCTCAAGTACTTTTATTTCCATTTATATATATCCCCTGAAATTAATATCATGACAGCATTTGGGCAAAAATTATGGAAGAATACTGGGCTGTGGACAGCTTCAGCCTTGAGAGGATGTGTCTACAGGCCTGAGAAAAGAGCAGAAAACATCACACGTTTCCTTGGGCGAGGCCTGGGAAAGCAGAAGAGAGAGAGAAAACAACCAAGAATAGCAAGAGTGTTTTGAGATTTACCAGCATGAGGAGAGGTGATGACCACCTATCAGAAGACGGACTAAGACTCATGGACAAGACCACCTAGCCAATGAGATATAGCACAGATATGTGTGGACAGTAATAAAACAGTATAAAAGATAAGCTTGTAGTTAATAAAAGGCCTTTTGCTTCTTGCCTGACAAAGCCTGAGCCTGTGTCTTTAGTCTGAAAATAAGCTCTGATGAAGCTGAAAAATCTGTTTGACAAATATTTGGCCACACTACAGCATGAGAGGCAACACAAAATGCACACAGGTTTTTCATTTAACCAGCCGCCTAGCACTGTTGGAATTTTCTCCTTCAAACACTTCCCTGGTGCTGTGTATGTGCTGCTGCTTGCAAGGTTAAACTGGAGGTAAAATTATTTCACTTCAATGTAGAATCATAGAATCCATTAAGGTTGGAAAAGACCTCTAATATCACAGACTCCAACTGCTAACACAGCGTGGCCAGGTTCACCACTAAACCATGTCCCTAAATGGCACATCCTCACACCTTTGAATGCTTCCAGGGATGGTGACTCCATCGCTTCTCTGAGCAGCCTGTTTCAATGCCTATCTTTTCAGTGAAGGAATTTCTCCTAATATCAAACTTCCCCTGGTGCAACTGGAGGATATTTTCTCTCCTGTTGCTTGTTACCTTGCTACAACCACCTTTCATGGACTTGTAGAGAATGGGATACTTTTCATTCAGAGGTGAACATTCCAAATCCTTTCAAATCAATCCAGGCAAAAAACCAAGGTCCTGTGGAATGGGTATGCCACTGCTTTCCCCAATGCCCTCCCAGCTTGCTACAGGCATGTTTCTGTTCTTTATGCAGTTGAAGCAACCTTTTTAATATTAGCTATATTCCTTATCACTCGTCATATCCAAGAAACTCTGCAGTTTCCAGGAACTGAGTTCTGCTGCTGCAAGCATTCAGGAGTGGGTTTTGGTTTTTTTTTTTAATTAGGATGTGAATTTACACTCCCTCTTCCAGAAATTATAGCTGTATTTTTTTGAAGTTTTGAACTTGGAACTGAACACTATTTTCCGCTGTCAGTTTTGTTTTGGTTTAATTGTTCTAGACCTCTTTCTGCTTCGTTCAGATAAAAATCACATGTACAGCTGCCTGAAAGCAGTGGTTTTTTTAAACACCATCATCCAGGAAAAGAGAAGTGATGTAAAGCCAGCGAAGTTTTTTGTGATTCTCCTTGTAATCCTGGTACTGCACCTAGCTCATTGCGTTAAAACTTGCTCTGGCCGTTTGCCTCTGTCACAAACTGTAGGGAAACACTGCAGGAAACTCACCTTTCCAGCATACCAGGAGCCTTCAGCTAGTACCTAAACTTCCCATTATCCAGGGCTGGTTAATGTCCGCATTTTTTCTTGTCAGCTTTGTTTTGAAGTCCAAACAGAGCTTCTCTCCTGGTATTTGCACTGTGAAGTGTTTAGAAAGAAACTAATGGCCCTCTCCCAGCTTTTGCCAAAAGGAAATAACAAAGAAGTGCCCACAAAATACATTCTCTACATTATGTTTACCACACCAGTTCCTCATCATAATGGTTGTGTTTCCAGTGTCTTCCTGAATACAGGCTAATCATAGCGCTGTGCTGGTAACACGTGATATGGTAACCTTAATTTCAAGGTGGCTCTTTGGAGACCAACAGGATGCTCTGGTATTTCTACATGCTGACGCACCTTTCTGAATTAGTCAAGCCCCCTTTTTGTTAAAAATGAAAAAGTGAGTTTCTGAACCATTATGTGATAAAGTTGTATTTTGTAGAGGGAAAATCAGATGCATCCAACTCCGTGCTTTGTTTGTAAGTCATTTACTAGTAAGTAAAGTGATGTAGTTAGTATGGATCAATTTCTTAATATTAGTAATATCACCTCAGAGAGGTTGTGGCAAAAGGTATTAAATCCAGTTTTAACACACTGGTTTTAAGTAGCTCAGATTTGGGAAGAGCTCCTATTTTGCAGTGCCTTTGAACCTACTGGTGTCTTTTGTCTGATGCCAGTGGCTGGCAGCATGTCTGACTTGCTGCCCTGGTGACCACTGGGGCTGGAACTCCTGCCAGCCAGGCCAGCCGGCCCATGTGCTCTGGCTCAAGCCGTTTACACACCACAGCTCCCGAGTTGAGTGCCTGCATCACCTGCTTTAGGTCAGACAGGAAAAAAATCTGACCCCCTTGCATTAACACCTTTACCAAGAAACACACAAATAGCAGAATCCAGGCACAGTTCACCTTGGCTGACCCTATGGAGAATCCCTCCCTTGACAAAAGTGAGTGTGAAAGCTTCTGTGTGCCACTGGGCTAAGTGGGTTTCTAAGGCAAAGATGCAGCCTCACCACAATGGGCTGCTGATGCCTTGGCAACCTCTCCCTGCACCTCCCCAGAAACTAGCATCCTGCTTCTCCAGGGCTAATCCTGCACGAAGAGCTGGTCTTGCTTCGATACACCCTTCTATGAAGTACTACGGGAGCACAGAGGCAAGGGTTGGTGTTGGTTACAGAGTTTTCTGGTACTGAGCAACTGGAAACATTTCAGTTTGCCTTTGTCAGACACATTTGACCTTCCTGCTGCCTGCAAAAGCATTTATCATCTCAACATCCTGTGGAGGAACATTTGGAAAAGGAAGGGACCAAGAAAGACAAGGTTTGACAGTGCAGGAGAAACTTCCAGAGGACACTGTTTATTTATGCAAAAGCATGTTACCTAATAATAAAGCCGATGCTTAGAGACAGGTCTATTTGAGACCTTTTTAGTGGACTGCATCTAAATACAGCAGAGTGTCCTTGTGAAGATTAGAAATAGAACAGCTTGGGAAAGGAGAAGATGCACATAAATGTGCCAGCAGATACAAACAGGGTTTTACTCAGGAAGTAGCTCAGTCTTTATCTCTTTTGCACTTCCAAAATTACTATTTCTGGTATTAATCATAAAATGCTCATGTAAATAACATGTTCAGTATTATAGCCTGGAACCTAAACCTTTCTTAGTTTTTCAGGCAATGAACCTAAAATACAGCTATGGCTTACCTTTGTAAAATGCATTTTGAGATGAACTTGGAAGACTTCCACAGAAAACATGAAATGATCTTCAAGTTTAGAACATGAGGAATGTTTTGCAACTTCGATTTTTACTCTATTTTGCTACACCTTCTTCTTCCTCTCATTACAAGACAAACACTTGTAACAAGCTGTCATCAGACAAAGGACACCAGTAGATTCAAAGGCATGCCAAAATGTGAACTCTTCCCAAATCTGAGCTAAAGACATTTCAATGTGTTAAAAATGGATCAGTAACTTCTGCCACAACCTAATATTACTAGGATTAATAAACTGATCCATACTAACAGTATCATAGGACTTTTTAATTACTAGTAAATGGCTCATAAACAAAGTTCAACATGGAGTTGGATGCACCCAACTCTCCCTCTACAAAATACAACTTTGTCACATAATTGTTCAGAAATTTAATATTCTTTTTTTCAACCTAAGGTTTATAATTTGGGGATGGAGGAAGTATTATTTAAGAAAAAAATTCATGTAAGGACCAAGAAGGCCCTAAAAGCAGCAGTTACACTTCTTCAAATTTTCATGTATTTCCATCTTACATGCAGTCAGGTTGAAAAATCTACCCTTTCTAATTTGCTCAAGATGTACTTGACACCACTGATGTAAAAAGAAAATGCAACTTTACAGAATGTACATTAAAATGAATGTTCAGAACTGGCAGAAATCTGTTCCAGCCTCAAAAAGGAACTTCTGTGACCAAAGCCATTGACTCATGAGATGTTTTCTCTTTCCTTTAACAGGAACTACTTTGCTTGTTCACCATCACTGGCGATATAAAATTACAATAGTAAACCCTGGACTCATGGCACTGGACTGCAGCAACTCTCAGAAATACCAGTTTAAATAACCATAAAATATCATAGCCATCTTCAGAGCAGTACTGAGCCTTATTTTTTTTTTGGTGTTACTGCATGCACAAGTTGTGCCCCACCACTCAAAGAGCAGATCAGCCACCAGAAGTGGTTGGGTTACCATAATGACCTTGGCAACTGAATGTCCTGCATCATGAAACCAGAGTCCTGTGTGCAGGCATGCACAGTCACCTGTGGAGAAGAGTGTGCTTGCATTGCTTACCAGTATGGAAACTCAGGTAAGTTCCACTGTATCATTATGCCGGAATAGCTGTGTCTGCTCCTCCTCCTTCCACAGAAATCCATTTCATGCCACACAAACTCCTGAACATTATCAGTCACAGAAAAGGTTAACAACCATGCATGCTACAGAACTGGGAGAGCATAACCCAGCTGAAAACATGAACAGTTCCGAGCAATTTAGCTGTTAGCCTGCACTTGCTATTTTTATTGTTTTTAGGTGTCCTCCTAGAAACGAGTTCTTCCTCTAAGACCACAAATAAACCCAGCAGGCATAAGTCAAATCAAATGCAACTAAAAAATAAAGTATGGCAACATCTAGCATGACAAATTTGCAGCTCAGGGTCAGACAGCAGTCATTGACACTTGGAAACAGCTCTGGGCTGCTCTATTTTCATTTGAAGTCAGTAATCTGTGTTCAAATCACTGCTGATAAATAAGCTCAGCTCACTCTGTGCATGCAACTTTGCAGAAGTGTGTTCTATTCACATGAAAAGCACCTGCTGTGAGCAATCACAGCAAGAGCAAAAGGTAATCCTAAATACTTCTCTATTGACTTTTATTATGGACCTTACACACTTACAGAGTCCTGACTGCTTCTAGACATCTCAGCATGAAAACAGTTATCCCAATTCATTGATGCAGCAAACTCCAACTCAAAGTGAAAATTATTCTTGTAATAAACCTGACCATGAAACACGTATAGGCAAATTTTATTTACATCCTGAAACAGTTTTGCATTTTTGCACGTGCTGTCACTAGGAGACATGTTTTGTATAAAATCTTGGGTTCAGTCTTCAGAGCTTGACAGAAGTTTGCTGGTACTACACAGGACCAGCAGAGCAGCTTCACTTATTGAAGATTTTATGGAGCTTGAAATTATTTACAGATAATCAAAACTTGCATTGTAGGATCATCTCCATTGCATGATTTTAGAAACAATAATGTTTTCACCAGCTTTTATAAATAAATAGCATAAAGCAACTATATTTGTATTAAAAGTGTTTGCCTTCTTACAGTACTTACATTTTAGCTGGACTAAAATATTAGTATTTATAGCAATTTCAACTATCTGTTTTCTAAAGGCTCGTCTATGTTTTTTAAGTCTTTTCGTTTCCACAGATTTCCAAGAACAATCCCTGTGAAAAGCAGAATTCCTACAGTACGATTTGAGGCAAATTTCTTCCAACAGTCTTCAGGCTTATCTATGTCCAAAGTGTAAATCTGCAAAAGCACAGTATAACATTATATGATTATTATTCTACACTCTCATAAATATTTGACATATCACAAAATGACACAAAAAGGTCTGTAACTTCAAGAAATTATTCTTACATTCTAAAGTTTACCCTTAACTCCATAAGAAACTGTGCTTAAAACTCAGTGCTTAAAAAAGAGTTTTTGCATAACTGGCATATGTTTGACAAATTAATTCAACATACAGCAGGAAAGTGAAGGATCACATATGAACAAGATTCCCAGACCATCTCAATGAAAGAATATATAAACAGCCTAGTTACTGGTGTGTCTGGTTTGGTATTTAAAAGTGTGAAAATATCTGTGCACATCAATAAGTCTTTTTGATGTTTTCCTCAGTACCCAGTGACCTAATTATTCAATGGGAACTTTAAATAAAAATAACCTCCCCAGAATATGCTGGCATCCTTCAATCTCTGCTGCAAGGTGGTGTCCCATGTTTCAGTAGAGACAAGGCACTGGAGAGCCAGCAGTTAACCAGGCTAAATGTAAAGCACACGGACATGCTGGGCCATGCCTCATCACACAGGGCTGGCTCAGTCCAGTTGCTTAGTCACATTCATTCAATTCCCTTGCAAACAATAACCAGGACACTTGCATCAGCAGCTGGAAGCAAGGTTTGGCTTACCCACCATAGCAGTTGTCTGCTGTGAGTCACAACTAAAGGTAAAAAAATCCCACACGGTACAGCAAGAGAAAAATTACTGAAAAATATTCCCAAACCCAAAATTTGGTGCAAATGCCTTGAGAAAGATGACAAGAGAAAATGTTAAGTTAAATGAGTGAAAATAGAAAAGCACCCCCCAAAACTCCAAACGTTGCCATTCAGCCTTTGAAACAGATAAAACGGAACATACTCGATTAAAAGAAGTGAAACCTTCTCCAGGAAACCTGTTTCTCTGCCCTGTTTAGTTGTACAGAGCAAACAGGGCTGGGTCTTGATCAAACAGATAGAAACATTGTTCACAAATTTCTAAGAGGTGTTATCCACACCCTGAAAAACCTGCCAGCCCCTCAAACACTGTGAACTTGAAACACTGAACTGACAAATAAAACTCAAGGCAGTCAAGTAATAAGATATACTTTCAAAAACACCTAGAAAGTAACAGATGTTTCCATTAGTGAAAGACTTGACAGGGATATAATTTGTCATCATCATGACCCAAATTCCTCTGTCTCAGGCAAAAATTGTGTGAATTAAGGAAAACCTAGCCTTGAAGCAGTTTATTCAGCTTTCTAAACTCATTTAAGCACATGATCAGAAATCTGGAATGAGAAAAAATAAAAAATTTAAAATAATCACTCAAAAAGGAGCTACTCTGTGGTACACAGAACAGTGCTGTTCTTGTGACTGGCAGTCCACACAACTGTGCATTCTCCATCATTTACATTCAATAGTTCTCCATCATCACTTACAAAAAAATCCTCCTTGAAGGAAAGTGATTTCGATTTGTGCCAAAACTACAATGTAAAGACAATTCAAACTGTAAATGGTCATGCAGTTGATGTAGTATTCTTTCCCTCATAGATTTCCAAGCACAATCACTGTGAAAACAGGGGCTGAGTGCCAGATTGCATCACCACAGGAATTCTCTTACTCGGAAGAATGTTTAATATCCACTACCTGCATGAGCCTCATCCATTAAAGTGCAATGTGAAACTAATGTGCTTTAAAAAGTTCTGCATTAACCAGAAACTTATCAGACTGTCAATGGTTTTACTGCTTGCAATATATAAACCTCTGCTATCACTCACCTATCAAGAACAGCAACTGATTTTTGTCACTACAAGACTGGGCAACACAGTTCAGAAAGAACATGATAGCAAGATCCTATCTGCTTCCTTTACTGACAAAGCCAATTTCTTTCTTTTTATTATTGACTAAAATTTCTAAACTATTGCAACTACAAGAGTGTATTGTTCTCTCTTATAAAAAGTACTTTGAATTAGAACTGTCAATTACCATAATATTATAGCATTAACACCTTCTATTATATGTGCCAGACATCACAAGAGCTGTCTCAGAACAGTAAATTTGTTTATCTTGCAGGATATTGAGGTGGATTCTAGCAGCAGCTGCTATTGAAGTGAGACAAAAACCATTTCCTTGAGATCACAGCCTAATGTGAGGCACTTCTTTTGGTTAGGAATTGACAAACCCAGCGTTCTACAATCTGTGGACTGAAGGTCTCTTCAAACAAAAGGTCTGCTAAAGGTATGAGGAGCGAGCTTATTTTCAGAGGACTTCAGTCCTCTTTACAGGAACTGCTTTTTTCAGGCAGGTGGGGAATTGATGTGGGTTGCAAAGCGTTCTGATTTCTTATTAAGAACTTCCAAATAGAAAAAGTAGACATAAATCCATCAAACCTGGTGTGCTAGGTGAGCCCCTACAGCAGCCACAGCTGAGTAATATGGCAATGTCTGGTTACAATTCATCCCTGCCACGCACAAACTGAGGAGCATGGCAAGGCTGAAGCCACTGAGCCACTGCTTTGTATTCTCCTTGAAGTGTAATGCAGTTGATTTCACACCGATCATGATGTCATCCTTCTTATCCTAGAAGAAAAAATGGATGAGTTAGCAAAAAAATCCACAGGAGGCCTTGCTTTTATTTCCAATGCTTACTGGTGGGAAGCTATTTAAGTACATTTGTAGGTCCCTACATCAAAATTTAAATGAGAATTTCAGAATTAGAACACTTGTGTGTTTAAACAGAGATATCTCAAATTTCACAGTGTTACTCTACCTGGTGTGCATAAATGGTATCGTACACCAGTGTCCACATGACTCCAGACAAGTACAAGGGCAAACATACAGACCACTCACATGACCCCTTGATGGCAGACCAGCCAAGAAGGGCTCCCCAATTAAATGTAAGTCCTAAAAACATAAAAACAATTTTAAAAAAAGGAAAAAAGTTACAACAGTGCCTGTAGCAATGTAAGTTACATGCACATAGTTAAATATTATTTGTTTGAGGAAATATCATATCAGCAGCTTTTTGTACAATACCAGCATATCTATTTTTCTACCACTTATTTTCAGGCAAGTAATAAATAAGTAAATTGACATTAAATACGCTGAAAGTACAAGGAAAAATACATATGCCACACATTCTTCCCTAATTTAAATTTGACTTTATTAGTGTAGGGAAACATTTGCACAGAACTATTCCAGTATGTTCAAACAAGAGGTCTAAAGTTAAAATGCTTAGAGAAGTCAGTATAACAAAAGATGTGAGCATAACTGACTGCAAAACATTACACAGAAACCAACTGTGGTACTTAAATGCTGAAAATGATAATTTCACAAGAAAAGACTCTGAAGAGAGCAGGAACGTGAAGGCCAGTATGCACAGATACGTTTTAGCAGCTCATCCTGAAATACAAGCACCATCAGAATCTGTACTTACTGTTATTTTAGAGTCTGAAGACTGAAATATAGGGCAAATCTGTATTTAAGAAAGGTTTTGAGATAACTCCAAAACTAAAACTCATTCTCAAATGACAAATATTTATTTTCTCCCTTTATTTCTTCCTCCTATCATTCCACCAAAACAAGGAACTGATTTCTAACCAAAAAACCCACACATCAACTCATGTGTGCTATAAATTAAGAAGCTTCTGACACAACAGAGCTTCATCTGTAAGGTATTTCTATTTTCATATAGTTATAAAAAATCAGACTGCTAAAGTTCAAATCCTAATTTGTAAAACACTCCAAAAACTACATCTGAAGAAAAAAATAGTAAAAATATTTCCACCTTACCCAAAACTAGTTGTGGCCAGTATGTTATTCTCTTCATCAGAGGGTAGGTCACCACAAGAGACAAAGAGGCTGCTCCCAGAATGATACTGTAAAAAGTACCACAAGGATTAAAAATCACTAGATGTAGTGCAGCATTACAGGAGCTGTACATAGTACTGAACTAAGTATTTTATTTTAAAATATAGTCCATTACTAATAGCCTCCTCCCTCTGCCCCCAACACTTTTACTGCTGAAAATCTTAACTCTGGAGCCAGAATAAAATTTTAAAAAGCAAAAGGTAACTCATACATCACCTGTAGTAATTCAGACACAGAAGCACACCGAGTGCCAGGCTAAGCTGTCCCCCAAGAAAAACAAAGGACTGAAAAGTGGAGATATCTCCAGCTGCCAGGGGTCTACTTGCCGTCCTTGCAACCTAAAAAATGAAAATTATGTTAACACCAAATCCAACATGGAATCACAGAATGGTTTGGGCTGGAAGGGGTCTTAAAATATCACCTCATTCCAACTCTCCTGCCATGGGCAGTGAACCTTCCACTGGACTGAGTTGCTCAGAGCTCCACCCACCATAATACATTCCAATGTATCCTATAACTAAAAGTCCCACCACTGGCACCCAAGAGTAAAAAGAAACAAGTCACAGAGTGCATGAGATGAGGTTCCTTCAATGATACAAACACAGAAATATCATCAGGAATTTCTAAGCAATGGTGCTCATAACTGAAGCATGAAGGCTTAAAAAACTTGAAGTGCCACTTGGGGTATAGGAAATGCATACATCTTGTATATGAAGTCCATCACCTTAGGAAAAAAAAAGATAATCAGACTTAAAAAGTTGTGAGCTAACTATCTGATTTCAAATAGCACTTCTCAGTTTAAACACTTTTAATAGGATTACCATGTAAAATCTCACGAAGATGTAGAGCTCTACAAGCACACATAACCACTGCTAATGGTTATGTGCCACCAAGCATGTCAGTGTACACACAGCAGATGTCAGGCTTTGCCTAATGATCTCAGAAGGTTGTCTTGTAATACCCTGATAGCATTGATTTTGCTCTAAGGGCATTTAGATGTCATGCTGGTAAGTAAAAAGATTCCAGGAAGGCAATTCCTTCTCCCCCACTGCAGTAGTGTTTGGAGAGTTTTTCAACCAAGAATGGGAAAAAACACACTGAGAGCAATCCTAAAAGAATACTGAATGGTCTGGTAGAGAAAGAATGAGCAGTAAAGATGATATAACAGAAACTATGGGAAAAGATGTCTGAAAATACTTGAAGTTTATGGTGTTCTCACAGGTTTATTTTATACTACAATGCATCATGATTTACATTCAAATAATCTGGCAGGTTTAAATTTTAAAGTAAGTAAGGCCATTAGGTATTGCCTTAATAATCCCTTATTGCATGGATTCTGTAACTGCAGCAGGGAAAATAACTTCATACATTTGCATTTGAGTAACTTATGGGCAAGTAAATGTTTGTTTTCTGGGGAGAAATTAAAGGGTCCTAATTCTGTTGTTTATTTCTCTGTAATGGGATTTTCAGAATTCAGTCCCATCGACCTAGAGTTAATAACAATGAAAAGACAATTTAATCCTGGTTGGGATACCATGGAGTTTAGAAACTGTCTGAAACAATAAATCAGACAAGGCAAACTGAAGAAAGAAACACATAACAGGAAAAAAAAAAATCAAAATTATATGAATGGTGAGTTACCAAAGGTAACTAATGCCAAAAAACCCTGAATGACTAAAATCCACCTCAGCATGAGAAAGAACTTCTTTACACTGAGGGTGGCAGAGCACTGGAACAGGCTGCCCAGGGAGGTCTTGGAGTTTCCCCCTCTGGAGACATTCTAAACCCACCTGGACAGGTTTCTGTGTAACCTGATCCAGGTGAGCCTGCCTTGGCAAGGGAGTTGGACTGGATTATCTCCAGAGGTCCCTTCCAACCCTACCAGTTACGTAATTCTGTGAAATTTTGCATGTTGATGAAAATGGTGTAAAGTCTATTTGAAGACGTTCAAAAGCCAACTTTTTACAGAGTATTATGTATATATAAAATGTCTTGCATATGCTTGAATAATGTATTGCTTTTGCAGTTTAAACATATCTGTGACCAATTCCCCTTCACACTGCAAACAGACATGGGGCGTTTCACTTAAAGAAAATATTTACCAAATAATCAGTAACACAAAATCTAAACCACAAACCACCAACACCAACCAATATCCTGCTGTCGACTCAGCTTCATGCATTTTTGTTGAAAGCAGACTTTTCAGATATGTCAGAAAAAGCTAAAAACGCAATTTAAAAAACTTTACTCTAAGCACATCACATAATGCAGAAATTAAATCATTACATTGCAAAATCCCTCTAACTAATTACATCTTCCCCATCAAACGTGTTTAGCATATGCAGTTGTTAGTATCTTCCAAACCCTAAAGCATTCAAAGCTGCCACAAAGCCTGTACTGATTCACCGACTTCCCAGTAGCACAAATACAACAGTGCTGCAGAAAGAACTTCACATATTGGCTTGGCTCATTACCCTGTCTCTTGTCAGTGCTGAAACCCAAAACCAGAGGAACAATACAGGACCAGCAAATAGGACCACCAAACAGTGACACATCACCACGATATTCCCCGACAACCCTGTACCTGTTTCAACATTTAACACAGGACACTGCCTTTCACTTATTTCCTTCTCTTGAAAAAAAGGGAGACGATAAATGAAAAAATACAACAGAATAGAAAGGGATAAGCTCATGGGTTGGGCATGATAATCTGAACAACCATTCTCATGAAGAAATTAACATTACAAGGAAATGCTTCTCCTGAAATTAAGACCAAAAAAAAAAAAAAAAGGAGCGGTTCTTAGGTAGGTTGTAACTAACAAGCATAGCACAAAGGTGTTACTTGTTCTGTCATGCGAAATAAATGTTGGGAAATAAACTTGTTAAAGTACTACCTACAGCTGACAATGCCATGTGTTTTATCCTACACAGAGGTAAGTATTCCAAAAGATTCATTACAGTCCTAGACAGAGATGTCTTATGCAAAATAAAATAATTTCTATTTTAGGAGGAAACACAGACAAATGTAATTGCATGCATCTCAGACATGGAGGAATTTCTGAACCCCTATGCTTGCACTCAGCAAGGCAGCATTGGTGATGCTCATGCACTTCAGAGCCTTCAACACCCTTAGGGCCTGGCTAAAAAAACCTCACCTATTAAAACAGTACCTGCGCAAGCAGAGCCTCCCTCGCAGAGACATTCCAAACCCACTTGGACGCGTTCCTGTGTAATCTGCTCCAGCTGACCCTGCCTTGGCAGGGGGGTTGGACTAGATGATGTCTGAGAGCTCTTTCAACCCTAACAATTCCGTGATGCTGGAGATGGGTGGACACGTGCTTGGTTCACTGGATCACAGAATGGTGTGGACTGGAAGGCGACCTTAAAGATCATCTGGTTCCACACCCCTCGCCATGGGCAGGGACACCTCCCACTAGAGCAGGTTGCTCAAAGCCCCATCCAACCTGGCTGTAAACACTTCTAGGAATGGGGCATCCACAACTTCCCAGGGCAACCTGTGCCAGTGCCTCACCAGCCTCACAGGAGAGAATTTCTTCCTAATATCCTAGCTGAACTTACTTTCTCTCAATTTGAACCCATTTCCCCTTGTCCTGCCACTACACAGCCTCTCGCCCCACCTTTCCTGCACGCTCCCTTCGGGCACAGCGAGGCAGCACGGGGCAGCACGGCCCGGGCCTCTCTGTACCTTTCTGTCGAAGTCTCGGTCCCACATGTCATTGATGGTGCAGCCGGCGCCCCTCATGAGCACCGCTCCCGCTCCGAACAGCGCCAGCGTGCGCCACTCCGGGAGGCACCCGGGATCGGCCGCCAGCGCGATGCTCCACGTGCAGGGCAGGTACAGCAGCCACGTCCCTGCGGGGGAGACACAACACAACCCGCGGTGGGGGGGAGGCGGGAGGCAGTGGCGGGGCGGCGGCGCGGCCCTCCCTCCCGGCGCTCACCGGCGGGCTGGTGCAGCCGCATGAGCCGCAAGTAGGGCTGCAGCGGGGCCGGCGCGGCGCGCACCAGCTCGGCTGCCGAGAAGCTGCGCGGCCGCTGGAGGAGCGAGGCGGGGTAAAGGCGGCGAGAGGACGGCGGCAGAGGCAGGAGCGGAGGGGCAAGGGCGGCGAGGGGCGGGCGGAGCGCGGGGGGCGCCCGGCATAGCCGCCCCAGCAGCGCCGCCGCCATCTTGGCCGCGGCGGGGCGGTGCGCATGCGCTGGGGGAGGTTGCGCATGCGCGGTGGGGTGGGGACCGGGACGCGGAGTGGTGTGAGGGACCGGCTGAGGCCCGAATGGGATNTCTGCTAAGCACAGCGCAGGTTGGTGGTTTATCGAGTTAATTCGTACATGTTCATTACATTATATACATATGCATTTTATAATGATAAACAGTCTTCAGCATCCTTTTTTTTTTATTTTGTCAGTTCCGTCCGCTATAATTCACGCATTCTTCAGTAATGGCTCAGGGAAACTAAACAGTTCTACTATAATTCAAGTATCTCCTTGACAGGGGAACAGAGAAACTAAACAGTTCTAGTATAATTCACATTACCTTGATAAGGAAGAGAAACTAAACAGTTCTACCATAATTCACACACTTCCTTTGTGGGGATATAATAACAACAACTTGTTCCCATTATGGGCGGCAATAACCCATTTGGCTTTTACTGGCATGAATCATAATGACATTTATCACAGCAGGGACACGGGGTGGATGTGTTGGTGTTTCAGCATGGGTTCCAAACTTTTTGGTGTATTTATCCACCAAAAAACCCCCAGAATCGTGGTTTCTTATGTGGCCTTTGGCTCCCTGCAGTCGCTCAGCTCTCCCAGCACCCGCGGGGAGGTGGAAATGTTGGAAGTGTTAGTGGCTCCCAAGAGGTGACCCTCAAAAGCAGCAGGTGCTTTGCTGAGGCCGCGCTTGAGCCCCTACTCCTCGAGAGAAGCGGAGGATGTGGGTTATGGGGGTGTGGTGGCAAAACTGCTCTGCTTTGGATAGCCTGGGTGGCAGAGGGGCCTCACACCCACCACCGGAGGATGTGCACCACAAACCTGCTGCAAAACGTGGACCACGTGAAGTGTTCATAGGAAAGAATGCTCTCCAGTGCTTGATTGTGGTATGTTTTTAAGCCTAATCAGCAAGAAGAGAGACTCAGTCCATGAAACAGGTAGCAGCTAACAAGCAAGCTTTAAGTGATGTTGAGGTGCCAGAAGGGTGAATTGCTTGTTGGTCGAATTGCATTGTTATGGCCCTTCATTGAAAAATATTCTAGGGAATAGCTCATTTCAGACTTCGAAAAAGTCTATTAAGACACGCTCCAGTTATCTCAAAACTTGGGGGAGGTTAATAGAGCTTGGGAAGAAGGATGTCCCGCTGATAGCAGACACAAGCAATGCAGATTTTGTGGGCCACAAAGACATCTGGTAGAACTTTCAAGGGAAGGCAGAAGATAATAAAGCCAGCTGAGTAACTGTGCTGAAATTGCTGCTGAAAGATTTCTTGGGAGTTTGGTGTACCTGTATAACTTCCTTTTGATTCCATACTTCCTTCAGGTTGAACGATGGACATGCTGACAAAAACCCAAGGGCAAATATTTTGAACTTTAATTTCCCAAGACACTGAGTCCCAGGAGGAAGTGAAAAATGAATGGGATGGAGAAGTGACTTCTATGTTTTGCTATTTAGTTGTAGTGAGCAGTACTCCACAGCAGTAAAATGATTCACACAAGATCATAAAAGTTGCTCAACTGTGATGATGTGTAATTAATACTATTTTTGTAACTTTGGCTCCATTTCACATTGACAAGGCCAATTGTGGGCTTTATTCAGGTGCAGACGAGTGCCTGAGGCATGTTTGAATACTGAGTCCTGGCAACAGATGTCCACAGTCTCTCTGCCTGCTGAGTCCATAGGAACTTGGATACTCTGATGTTCACCATGTGAGTGCTCCTCCACAGACACTGGTTTGGGGTTTTTTTCAGGTGTGTGTGATGTGGCAAGCAAACTCTGAACTGTCTGCAGAAAAATTTTATGGAGCTCATGGAAGTAAAGCAGAAGTTAATTTATTGCCACTGGATTTATATTCATAATGAAGTTGCCTGGCCCCTCATTGAAAAACATTCTAGGGAATACTTCATGTCAGACTTTGAAAAAGTCTATTAAGACCCCACTGTCTTGTTTGGCTCAAATCTGAGTAGATGGTCAAATTGTTCCTGTCTCTAAGGAGTTTATTGGTTTCCTTATTTTCATGTGCAACTAATGTTGCCCCGTACAAAAGTCTTATGATGCAACTTACTCCTGCTTCCAGGAACTGATTTACCATAAATCCAAGGTAAGTAATCTAACCCCTAGAGTCAAAAGTGCAAAATTAAAGTGGAATGTGTGTGAGATACAATATCTGCCCCTGTTCTTAAATAAGTATACACACACACACACATGTTCAAGACCCCAAGGTTTACAACATTCACGAAGGAAAAAAAGCCCCAGAAGATAAGGTGCCCAGGGGGCAAGGCATTGCTACTGCAGACAGGTCCTGTGAGGATGATGTTCACTTCTGTTTCAGACAGTACCTGCCTTGGTGTGCTGGGATTCAGCATCTTTTCACCCCCCTACCTTTATGTCCCTTTTCCTTTGTTTGTGTACAATTAACACTCAGCTAAATATACAACCCTTCGTAAAGAGAAGTCACTTGGGTGTGTGACTTTTAAGTCAAAGGCGGTTACATGAGCTGTAAATCAAACCTCTCACCACCTCCCCATATGAAGAGCCACGCTGTGTGCTCAGAGGAGGAGACACGCTTGGGAGCAGCTGCCATTTGTATTCCCGGACATCCTTGTGCCCCTCCTAGTAGTTCCTGTGTGCCAATCCTCAGTACATGTCTGAGTCAGACCCTGGGGTGGGGGGCTTCTGAACTGAGGGTCAACTACAACTGAAACACACCAACCTGTGTATGATTTCTTTCATTTTTATGTACTTGGGTACTCTTGTTGATAATCAAACAAAGTACAAATGATGTGTGACCAAAAGGAAAGTAGGGAGTGTTATGGTGTCAGTGTGTCAAAAAGAAGTTTTTAAAAAAACACAAAGACTGCTAAAAGCTGGTATAAATCACTTTAATTAAAATCTTCAAATGTAAAAATCACAAGCATTGGAATAAACAAAACTGTTAGACTAGTTCTAAAAAGAAGCTAACAGGCAAATAGTAACTTGTAAATTTTAGTTGTAAATTACATTATTGTAATAATAATAATATTAACTTTATGTTGGCTGTATGTCTTTTCACTTCATCTTACACTCTTTGCTTCTTTTATGGAACTTGGACAGTGTAAACAAACAGCCTTCCTCCTTTCTGATCTATTTTATCCCGATACGTAACCCTTCACAGAATGCAGCTGCTCTATGGATGCAAACACTCTGACACACTAAGCTTGAATAAAACCTTTTTATTGTGCAGGTTTTCATCACAGCTACAAAGTACCTCTGTTTAAAGTCCTCTCGTTAAAAAAGGTTCCCTGCCCTGAGTTGAAATCACATGTGGCTGGTAGCATCTTTTAAAAACTTAATAAGCTAAGAACAGTGGTGTGGTGGTGTTCTTCCCTGCTGTGCTCAAAATATAAGGCATTGACAGTGGTTGGGGTTACACGTCTTCAGGGGAAGCAGATGGAAATAAATACGTGTGGGAGGTATTGTTTGGGAGCTCTTCTTACCCTTCAGACGAGCAGCCTATATGCCAGAGGAAAGCAGGCAGTGGCACGTCAAACTGCAAAACGGTGTGGATGGGGAAGGCACAGCTGGGGAGAAAAGCTGCCATCAACACAGATTTCTGGCAAAAATGGCTATTTTCCCAGTGGGAGGGATGTCAGCCTGGCTGGGAGTTTTGTCCCCAGGATCCCTAGGGCCACTGATATCCCTCTGATGGTTGAGGGGGGAGTGGTTTGCTCAGTCTCTACTATTCCATCTCCTGGAAGAGACCTGAGTGAATTAGGGAGTGTAGAGCAGAGAGAGCTTTACCTACAATTAAGTTCAGGGAAGTCCTTTCCAGCTGAACTGCTTTGCAGGGTGGTGAAGGTTGAGTCATGAACTCTCATTGTGCAGCCCACTGACCACAGAGGGTTTTTGTCAGGGTGCTGGTGGGCTCCTCTCCTTTCCTTGCAGAGATGAAGTGTGTTATGGCAGAGGTAGACGGCCCCGCAGGAACAGCCAGATTTTCATGTGTCAAAAACTCGCCTTTGGAAAGCACGTGGCCACAGCTCCATCTTGTGACTGAACTCAACTAGCTTGGGAAAAAGATGTGGTACCAAACTTGATAGAGGACCTGGTTTCTCTGCAAGGTCTTTCCCCCTGCAGGAACCCTGATCTTGGTTGGTTTTGTGTGTCCACACTTTTCACCCCAAGATGCCCTGAGCAACCACAACCCCTTCTCTGGCTTCCCCACATGATACAAAGTCACAGCTGTACAGCTGAAACAAAAATCCTGGTCATCCTTTCTGAAGGCAGGCTTTTGAAGAAACTGCTTTTAGAGCTGTGCTTGCAGAAACAAGAGGGAGAGGGGAAGTTGCAGAGGGGCTGGCAGAGCCCCAAGCACTGTGAGAAGCTGATGTGGCTCCATGCGTGGTGTGGAGAAGGGCTCCATGCTCAAGTGCAGTGACACAGGCTGGACCAAGGGCAAAACCAGGCCCTGCCTGGTCTTGCTCTCCCTGGATAATTCTTCTGGGAGCTGAACATATTTGCATCCCAGAATTAAATCCCATGGTAGAAATGTGAATTTCTAGGATCAAAATTCCCTACTAGCCAAGTGCTTTACATTTACCATGCATGTGTGTATTAAGCACTTAAATGCAAGCAATAGCTTTGGCATTTTTGATCACATAAAAGCCGTAAGAGAAGGCTGGGAGGCCGAGTGTGCTGCCGGGACCAAGGGGCTTTTCGATAAGCTCTGGCAGTGTTGTGTCATCCACCATCCGTAGCACACGGCCATTCAGTTCAATAGACCTGGAAAGGGACAGAGAGACTGTTTGGGCAGCTGTGCTCTCTTTGCCATTGAGCACAAATAGCTCTGGACTCGAGTGTAAACATTAACTCAGCCCAAAGCCAAACTAAACTTCCCTAGAGGGTTTATGTGTACACATACACACAAACACAGCATCTGCAGCACTCCCTCTGCAAGGAGTCCTTTAGAGTGGTAACACAAGCACATTGTAAACTACATGTTTCTTAGTCTTTCAGTGAGGTAAGAGCAAAACAGACTTTGAAAAATACAAATTTTAATTATGTTTCTCCTGTAAATATTAAGGTCTCTTCTGTGTACACAGAGCAGATCCCTCCCATACAGATGCATTAATGATAACAACAACAACAAAAAACCAAACAAAACCAAAACAAAAACAAAAAACCCCAACACACACAACCAAAAACTCCCAACATATAAAACCCAAACACATTGCAGTAAATCAGGAGCCAGCACTTTTGGGAAAGCAATATTCCTTTGCTTGGGCCAAAGAAAAAGGACTTTAGCAGCTGGTCCAATGCCCTGAAAGCTGCTAGAAAAAAACTTCCCATTTAACATCAAGTAAGTGTCCTTGTACCATAGCAAACTTTCAGCAACCTGAGTTTAAGAGACCTAATTTAAGAGAAGTCAGATCTTGATGAAAAAAACTCTCAGATGACTGAATGGTAAGCTCTGCCTCCCCCTTGCAAATTGAACAAGGTGAAGTTTTAAAGACCATCTAACTCTACTCACAGTCCCTTTCCACAGGAACAGGGGGAATTGCACACTTACCTGGAAAGTATATTTTCTTTGCCATGAGGCAGTAAGAGGTACTGATCCACGTGCTTGCTGGATAGGTAGTCTGGTAGCTGCAAATGTTGGGTAACATTGTAGAGGTTTAAGACAAACAGCGTCACATCCCCTTCTCTGTACTTTGGGCTGCAAAGCAAGAGGAAATGATGGTGGGGATCAGGAGAGAAAGAGGTTTCACAGAAATAAAGTGTGACCTTGCAAATGTGTGACCAAATCACATTTGCTGGCCTGGAGGTAGCTGGGAGCTCAGTTTCTGGGATATTTCTCCCTCTCTGAAGGGCTTACTTGAGGGAGTTTGTGCAGTGGAGGTAGACACGGAGCTTCCTCTCATTGGCTCCTGTCAGGCCGACTTGCAGCACCTTGCTACCCACCAGCTTCTTGTAGAGCAGTGAGAGCCAGTAGTCCTGGGAGGCACAAAAACACATGTAAGCCCTTGTGTACATGCCAGGGACTCCACATGGTGCCTGACATAATGTTCATTTTGCTGTAATTTCAGGGGGGTTTCCCCTCATAGATTTTTGCTTTACCAAGTTTTTCACCATATCTTTAAATTTCCACAAACAGCATAGCTAAAGAGGAAACCTGCCCAACCTGCAGAACACTTGTGTTTACAAGGTTGCTTCAAGTAATTTTCCCTGTCATATGCAACTCTTGGAGTTCTTCCTATCAGGGAGAGACAGTTAACATTTTGGAAATACCCTTCTGCAGGGCTCTGTAGCGTCTCAGGGCTGAGCACAGGGAATGAGATGAACTTCCTGCAGGAAAGCTTGTGCCTAAACCACAGGCACAGTGCCAGGAAGAAGCCCCCAACAACTTGAACCCCTTTCACTAGCACTGTGCTTTTGAATAGGTCTCAGAACTGATTTCTGAACCCGTCACAAATGCATCCTCTGACACCCCAGGACGATGCCTCAGAGCAGTGTGATGCCCAGTGCAGGCTCATTTTTTCCAAGTCTTGCCAGTCTTTCAGAGAGCTCCTCCCAGCTTATCTGTCTGTCTTTGAGGTTTTCCTAGAAGGAAAACTGTTGTGTGTTTATTTCCTGATTCACCATGACCCTGCAAAAATTACTTTTCCTATCAGCCTTCATGCTCAGCCTCACTACATGGAGATGCACTTCTGACACTGCTGTGCTTCCACATTTCTGTGCTAACTACAACTGATGGACTTGGGTTTGGATTTCCCTGTCTCTGAAGCATTATTAGCTTCATTAGCATCTGTACTGCCTGTAGGTGAGGAACAAGGCACATAGTTTCAGTCCAAATGAAATCTATTTTAAATGAGGGAATAAAAAGCCCAAAGCAAGAAGCCTGAGAATGCAGCCTCTGCTATGTGGACCAGCTGAACAAGCAGGATGGAAGATCCCCATATGATGGGTTTTCTTTCAGGTGGTCTCTATAGCCATCCATGAAAATCCCAATTTAGAAGCAGAAAAATGAGAGAAAAGCTAAAAAGAAAGATGCTATCCTCTCACCCCAAGCTAAGTACTGGTAGTACTAAGAAATATGCTGTACATGCAAGAACAATGTAGAGTACACATGATGAAGTTTCATCACAGCAGAACGTTATTTCCTAATGAATCAAACTACACTAAATGTATGTTTCAATTTAATTATCCTTCAGTCACTACTGAAGGCTGAATATGCTCATGATTTACAAAATACTTGAGTCTTGACTTCATGTTGGCCTGGTTTTCACCTGGGATATAAATTATTTTAATCCCTCATATGACTTCTGTTAAAAACTACTCATCACTGAGTAGCGTGGAGTACTCAAACTAAAAGCAGTCCATCCAGAAATACCTTGTGAATCCCAGAAGTAGCTGCATACAAATCAGAGCATCATGTTCCACAAATCAGTCTCTGCTGTGCTGAAGAGCAGCTGCATCCCTGCCATTGCAGTAAATATCTTGCATACATTATATATATGTAATACATTAACCCATAATGAAACATGAGATAGCTTTAGGTGCAAGGGTAACTGCAAATATCAGCATAAAAAGGTAGTGTTAGAATAGCTGACTTGTACAGTGTTGCTTGTGCAGAAGTGCATGCAGCATTCAGGTAGTGTTAAGGGGGTTGCTTACGTACCGGCAAAGGCTCAAAGTTGGCATCCACCAGGTGGTAGGTCCCTGCCCCAAAGAAAACCTGTCTCATCACCACATCAATCCCCTGCCTGGCTGAAAGCCCGAGTTTGTCCAACCACCTGCCAAAAAATGAGGCAAATATCACGCAGATGACATTGCTGACCTCAGCTGTACTCTGTTGCCACTTTCCAACCAGCTCACGAAGCAGGAAAGCAAGCATTAGCACATGATGCCAACTTCCTTAAAATCATACAACTCATTTCAATTAAAATCTTGCATTGATTACATCAAAAAATAATTTCAGACCATTTCTAGAAGTCCAGGTTGGTGGGAACAGTTGCTCCAGTCCCAAGGTAGTGGAAAAGAGGAGGGGCACTGGATGCTCCTGAACTGGCCAAGGGTCTGAAGGCCAAGAGAAATTATCACAATGATGACAGGGTTGCCTGCCGTTAACAGGCTTTGACTTGGTGACCCACCAGACCCTGATGAAAACGTCATCATGTCTTATAGGAGGGAAAAAAATAAATTGAAACCATGTTTTTGGTTAATTCAAAGAGTCAGCTGCACATTTCCAATGCAATTTTATCTCCCTGAATGTGCAAACTGATCAAAGTGCTACAAAAAACCTGACTTCTGTAATTTCAACCAAATTCTACAACTGGTGTCCTTGGAGAAAATTGTTGTTGTGAGTAAATTTCCCTTTGGTTGGTTATTTCATGGTGGTTGAAGGATGGCATCAGAAAAGGACACCTGTGCCATGAATGACTTTTCTTCCTCACAAAAGGAGGGGGTCAGCATTGCAGATTTGAGGGAAAAATTACAACTTCCTGTGTTTCTTATCCCCCAAGAGCATAGATTGAACCTCAAGCACAGGGGAAGCACAGAGGGAGTGGTGGGAGGGTTACAATCCTCAACCCTCCATTGCCTGAGCTCCCCAAAAAGCCTGAAGAAGCCACACTCCTCCCATGAGGCAGGAATGCAGCCTCCTTCAGCTGGTAAAATGTGTAATTTCCCCACACCTGGGACACATCACTCACATAAATCCAGCAATGTAAGTGTTGGACAGTCTGGGAGCTCCCCCTCCGTAGGCAGAGCTCGTCTCTCCCAGCCAGACCTTCTTGTCAGGCACAGTACCACCAACAATCTGGCCGGTGTGGCATTAGGGAAGAAAAGAAAGAGAAAACAGTTAAGTATTTTGGTGACTGGAATAAGCAAAATTTTGTGCTTTAGCCAAAAGCTGATGTAGGATGTTTGCATTTACAGGATAACACCAGCTGAGATGGGATTTCACAGAAATTTTGATCAAAAGGACTTGGTGCCCTCCAAAATACTGTGTGTACCTGTGTAAAATAAGGCAAACGTGCTGAGTAGTGCTAAACTCTAAGTTATACTGTTCTCATGATCTCAAATAGGAAAAAAAAGTGGGGCAGGGGGAAAGGGATGACTGTAAATTACATTCCTGAATAACAATCATCAATAAATGAGAATGTTGTAGGTGTGTGATGTGTCTGGCACCATGCTTGCTGCATGGCAAACTGTTGATGGTCATTAATTATTAGTATTGGCAATTTTTTTTTTTTTTTTTAAATTTACAATGTCAGCAGCACCCAAGCTTTCAGGATCCCTGTTTATTGCTAGTAAGAAATTGTGCTTTATTCTGGAATCTCTGCTAACCCCCTGGAAGCTGAACATGGGAATGATAGAACAGGACAAGGCACCTCCAGGACTTCTTGTATGCATGTGGAAAAGGTATCCAGCACTTCAGGGCTCAAGAAATCCCTCCTTGTTGCACTCCGTCCATTCACATAGTAACTGAAAAAGTGAAAAAAAAAAAAAAAACAATGCTGAAATTAAGAAAAATGCCACCAGTGGTACAAAACACCACCCAAAAGTATTCAGTTGCTTGGTACATTTATCCATATTTTTTTTGTCCAGGTCTTTTTATTCTTTTGTTTTCCAAATGTTTAGCTATTTCATTTGCATTTGAGGGACTGTCAGGTATAACTGCCTCAATGGAGGCAAGATAACACATAAATGTCCAACAGCAGAAGTAGTAGGTTTGTTTGCATCTACTCATTTAGAATTAGGAAAACATCAGTGGGTAAGTAATCTTTTGCTGAGGAGTCAAACACTCCTAAGGAATTAATTGGTTTACTGTATCAAGTTTTATATTAAAAATATCAGGTTCCACCTTCTGTCCCTCTGTTGGAATATTTTGGCCATTTGGAGGGGAACAGGATGTAATCATCCCTGGGGAATGATGGTTGCCCTCCACCACAGGCAGAAGAGCCTTTAAGTCTAGTTTGTCCAAATAAAGAACGGGAAATTGGGATCCCCGGAGTTTTTGCATTTCATCGTGCTATCACTCAGTCCTACCAGAAGTAGCTGAAGTCTTGCAGCCACAAGAGGAAGCTAAAGCCTGATAATCCTAAATTAGTAAAGAAAATAATGCATGTCCATTTAAAGCAAAGGCAGCCACAGGGCAAGAATAGCACAGGAAGGGGAGAGGACATGTTTCATGCCTTTCCAGCACCTCAAAATACATAGATAAGTCATATATGTAACCAAATATATAAGTATAAAAATATAAGCATCTTTTCCCACTCTCACCTGACTGCTGCATGTCACTGTTCTGCATTTGAATCCAGAAAATAAACCTGCCTTCACATAGAAATGACTTTCAAACATGCGGAGTTCATGGCAGATGTCCTGGAGCCAACTTACCCACTGCTCATCTGAGTCTTTTAAACCTTCATGTCTAAGCCAGGCACAAGGGTGAAGGGCTGGGACTGTGCTGGTGCTGCTTACGCTGCAGGTGGGATCTGAGCGCCAGTCACCCACACAAAGCCCAAACTCACTTGGAAAGCAAACGTCAGGAGGGAGAGGCTCCTAACCCTTCTCCATGGGCAGGGGTCAGCCAGACCTGCAGGGCTTTTCATTTATATAAAGTAGATATAAATAGGGGGAAAAAGTCAGCACATAACATGCCAGCTTGCAAAGCTTCTGCTTCATTTTTTTAGGAGTTGGGGTGCATTTGTCAATGAGGTCATTGGTGACTTCCTGAATTTACTTTCAGGAAGCAAAGCTTTCACTCATGCTGATTCAGCCTTTCAATTTCAAAGTCCAGCTGCCCTTGGGTTGTTTAAAACTTTACTTTAAAAACATTCTGCCCTCACAGAGGTTCAGCAGAGGCATCTGCTGAGCAAGCCTGAGCTATCTTGTTTTCCTTTTATGCAACACCCACTTCTTCCCACTGGAAGGTGCGTTTTATTTGTAAGGGGTGGCAACTTGGAGCTTTGAAACAACCAGGACTGCAGCTCAGATCTCACTAGCTTTTGGTACGTGTTGCATATGCATGTGCAAAAAGGCTCATCTGCTGCAGACTCTTCATGCACGAGAGAGCCATGATGCAATCCCTCATGCTTTTGTGAGAAAAAAAGCTGCTATGTCATCTTTTTTCCCATGTCTCATTTCTGTGTTTCTCCATGCACATATTTAGCAAGCAAAATGATTGTCTTGCACACACTGTATTCCCTGCTGCTGTGCCTGTTACAACACCCTACCACTGCTTTCTGTGTCCCTGCACCTTGTAGCCTCTTTGGAGGTTTCTGCATTTCTCTAACACACTCCCTCAATTCATCTCTTATTCTGAACAGAGAATTTTGTGGGGAAGCCCCGAACGAACTGGTGAAAGGGGTATTTCACCACGTTCCTTTCTGTTGAGATGTTCAAATCAATGTTTTATGAAGAAAACAGACAATAATCAGAGTGCCAGTGGTATCCAAGTGTTACTTACTGATGCCATGTGACAGAGTCGATCACCTTCCCTCCCGATTTCAGGAAGCTGCAACCAGAGGGAATGCAGTGGAGAGCAGGGTGGTTAGGAGGTACTGGTGATGGGTTATGGCCCCCTCCATGAGTCAGCCACCATGCACAGCCCTCCCCTCTGCCCCCAGATGGCAGATGGTGAGTGCTTTGAGACCACAGGCTTTGGGCAGCCTGGCTGCCTCAACAGGTTGCTGGGAGGATGAACTGACGTTTGTTAAACACACAGGGGTTTCTAGGGTGAAAAGGCCTTGTTAGCACAGCACTAGAGCCACCACTCAGTGGAAAGGCATGGCATATTGCCAGCAGCTGAGTGTCAGCTGGCTGAGTATATAAGTCTTGAACTCATGCGTGCAGGTAAAACTTTAGTTGTCCTCAGTCAAGGGGAAAAAAAATTCCACGTTTCTAATTTAAGGAAAAATGCAGGAAAACTGTTCTCAAATAGACAAGTTGTGTCCATTTGTACATCCATACTATTGAGTTGGAACAGAAAATCCTTAAACCCCTGACTAGATGCCTCATGCTCCCTGCATCTGGGTGCAGACAAAGCACCACTATCCACACATGTCCCACCCTGGAGTGTGCTGCTGGTGCCTCACACCCCTACCTTCTCAGCAGTCTCTGTGTGTGCTTCCGGGGCTGCCCAACATCGGGACCGTAGAGCTTTGCATGCTGGTAGAGGGTGTAGTTATTCAGAAGTTGGCGTAAGTGAATAAAGTCTTGCCCCAGCTGGGAGCCATCGATGTGAATGCCAGATTTCTTCCTGAAGCTGTTGGGCTCTAGGGAAGACATGTGCACATCAACATCTCATTCTAGTTTTGGGACACAAAATAGGGCAGCTTGTTCCACACCAGTTCCCTAAGGCTTCAGCTGATCTGGCAGGGTATGAGTGACATATTTGAAGCTAATGAGCATGAAATCATAAGCCTGGGGGATGCAGCATGTTGTTGTCCAGCACTCAGCCAGTTTCGATAGGTGACATCCTACATCTTGTGGAGTATCATTCACCTGATCCAAAAGCCTTAGTTGGAGTGACAAAGTCATCTCAATTTGCTCATTCACTGGGTCTTCTTGTGAAATCACTCCTTGCAAATTAAGACCTTAATGTTTCTTAATGAAACATCACCTGACTTTATGTGCCATCATCCAAGACATCCAGAACTACAAGCCCAGACCCTGTGGTTGTACTTTCCCAGATGACATCTGGCCTGGCAGACAAGCAGGCTTTGCACTTACCGTTGCCAAGCTCCCAGGAGATGTTGTAGCTCTGTGAGGCACAATAGTCCAGCAGTGCCTGGGCATTAGAGCTGTCCCACTGCAAACCACCTTTCCGCAGCAAGGCATTGAGTCCAAAGATCAGGTGAAACCCCGTGCAGTTTGCAAAGTTGTAGAGAATATCCAGTGTATTTTCTGCACAGAGGAGAAAGGGGGGGATGCTTATCTCAAGGTTACACTGTGCTAGTTGAGCTCCAGCCAAGCAGCAGTCAGTACTGACCACATTTGTTTAGTCTGATGTTGCAGATGTGCAAACAGTAGAAAAAGAGTTCTTTGAATATTTTTCTAAGTGGGTGAAATGCTTATTTGTCAGTGGTTTCAGCATCTAGCCACCTATGATCTTTCTACTGTGGGGTAGAGATTTGCACCCCTCTGTTTATAAACCTTACAAATAAATCCATCAAAGTCTTACTTGTAATGGTGGTGTTTTTGTGCTTTTTCCGGTTCTGCTCAGCAAGAATCAGCTTCTCCTGGCTGGGCCACTGGACCAGCAGCAGTTTCTCAACAGCAGAGAACACAGGTGTTGAGCCACAAGTCTCTGTATGGCAGAAGGTTGACAGGACTTAATTCCTTTACAGGCAGGGTCCCACATGCAAAGGGCTGCATCCCTCAGGAGGAAGCACAATTCCTTGGTGCCAGACTGAGAGCTGGTCATGCACTTCTATGAAATGCACCCCTACTTTGATAAGGCTAACCACATAGAACAAGAGGGCTGGCTCGGTGCATAAATAGATAGTATGTATGAAATGTGTATTTTCCAGTTTGAGGTGATGGAGATAGCAGGGTGGAGAAAGACTGAGCTGTGTTTCTGTAAGCAGGTATTGTGGCAGTCAACCCCCAATAAACTATTTTGGTTGGAGC
Source organism: Formicarius rufipectus (assembly GCA_013399695.1). Classification (NCBI taxonomy): domain Eukaryota; kingdom Metazoa; phylum Chordata; class Aves; order Passeriformes; family Formicariidae; genus Formicarius; species Formicarius rufipectus. The sequence continues at coordinate 19,642 of VXAU01000456.1, read as the reverse complement.
ACCATCCAGAAACCCTCATTCCAGTGAGCTGACAAAGCATGGGCTGCCGTGCCTGAGGAGCAGATAAGCTGTCCTGGCATGCAGGGATTGTAGCCCACCTTGCTGTGGGCACAAATGGGGAACGGCTTCCTGCACTGCCCATCTCGTGCAGGGGAAATCACTGAATCCCCACCACAGCTCTGGCAGCAATGCCGGCAGGAGTCATGAGACACTTGTTCTTCAAAGCTCATGTTTTGTTTTTTTTTCTTGGCATGCAAACCAGGAACAAGCCATAATCTGGAGAGGTTCCTCTTCCTAAAGAGAGGAAGGCACGAGCCAGGGTCACAGGAGACAGCTACTTGGTGAAGTGATAGGAAGGGGAGAGCACCATTTGCCTTCAAAATCAAGCATCACCGGTTGTACAGTAACGTATGAGTGCACTGTTGTACTATGTACCACAGGAACAGATGGGAAATTTTTCCTTAGAAACACCTCTGGAAGGTGGAACAGATGGGAAATTTTTCATTAGAAACACCTCTGTAAGGGTTTATGCATTTTTGCTAAGTTCAAAGAAAATACCAAGCTCAAGTAGTTGGCAGTGGTCCACTGGGTTTGCACTTGCCCTGTCAAAGAGACAGGAGGGCAAGGCTGCAACCCCACCCTAGCTCTCTGCCTTTGGTCAACACAGAGAAATCAGACACACTGTTCTCCTCAGATTATTTCTTCCATCTGTTACTTAATTTTCATAATGAAGCCACAGACTGCTGCAAGGAGCATGGGGCAGCAGAGGGAGAGTCCCAGCAGATGCCAGGGTGGATATGAGTACCTCGTGTTTTTTCTCACTTTCCCATGGCTGGCATAGCTATTCCCACAAACTGTGCTGAAGGTCCATGGATCAACTCTCCATGGAGGACAGCGATGCTGACCCTGTGGAGGACACCCAGTGCTGCTGTCATGCCCTTGCAGCACCCCTTGTAGCCTGCATCCAAGTCCTCTCCTAAACTCAGGCTGGTTTTGAGTCTAATACACTGATGCCCATTTTACCTTGCTGTGCCTGAAGTTCCCAGAGGATTTTTTCTTCTGAAGTTGAATCCTTGTTGGGATCAAAGATAAGAAAATCTGTCTCGGTGCCACCAAACCTCAGGAAGCCTGGGGACAGGGCCGTTGCCAGGGCACGCAGTTTGGAATTGCTGAGGAAGGAATGTTGAGAAACAGAAACCACTGTATTTATGCACTGTAGCTTAGGTGTAGAGGCTAAACATGGAAAGTACTTGGAGGGACTTGCTGCAGTAGGTGACCTGGGGCTACCCAGTAGCCTCAGGGCTGGATCTGTGTCCCGGCTCTGTGCACTGTATACCAGGGACACAACAGGCCAGGTGAGCCAGGAGAGCAATGATGACGCAATAAGGGGAAGACATGCCTGAGGGAACATGATCACAGGCTGGGAGTAAAATCCTTGGGGCAAAGGAAGGCAGTGTTTCAAAATAGGTTTTTTTGTTTGGTTGGTTGGTTTTTTGTTTGTTGTGTGTTTTTTCTTTTTTCCTAAACATCCCTCTCCCCTAGATTTTCTAGTTTTGTTTATACAACAGTAACAATAACAGTCCCATCAGAAGGTGGACGTAAAATTGACTTTGCATTATCAGTCCCAATTTCCATCAACAACAGCCAAAGCAGTCGCTTTTGTACCCAAGAGAGATGAAGAATCCATGCTGGGACAGGTGTTAGCTTTAGCAAAGCAGGTGTATAAGAGAACAGAGCTCTACTTCTGTCACTTAATACACACCCCATGGCGGATGTGCGGCACCGACACCCAGCCCTCACTGGGGGAAACCGAGGACGGAGGACGCCGGGTGCTTAAGCACTATCAGTGATGACAAATAGCAGATTAGAGACCCCGAGTACTTCCTGCTCCTCCTGGTGGCAGGGCTGGCCCCAGACTAAACCCCAAGGTGTGTGGTTGGGGCTGGAGGCTGGGGACCTGAGTACTTTCCAGTAAGGCTGGTGACATCTTTCTTCCCACCCTGGTGAGGATGAAGAGGTGAAAGTGGTGGGAGGAGTGAAATCAGGACTGGAGAAATAGTGTGGGGATGAAAAATGGGATGAGACAGATGAAAAGGAAAGAATTAAGGCAGCTTCCAAAAAAGACAGAATAAAAAAGAATAACCTAAAAAAAAAAAAAAGAAAAAAAGAAAAAAAGAAAAAAAAAGAAAAAAAAGAAAAAAAGAAAAAAAGAAAAGAGAACAAAAGCAGGAAAGAAAAGGCAGGAGAGAGTTCAGAGGCAAGAGAACAGAAGGGCACACCATCAGCCACCAGTCTGGAGTTGTGTTTAGTGTTACCCTGGGGGGGCAGGGGGAAAAGACTTCATGTTTTGGATCCCTCGGTTCAGCTTTGATTGTGACAGACCCTCCTCAGCATTTATTTGACTTTGTGCTGAGGAAAGTCTGCCAAACCACCGGAGGGCTCAGATGATTTTTATCTTGTGGAACAGCAGGGATAACAGCCCCCACCCCTCCACACATAACCCCCCTGATCTGTAGAACCATACTATTGTTAAGCTTGGAAAAGACATCTAAGATCATGAAAACCAAACATTAACCCATCACTGCCATGTTTACCATTAAACCACGTAAACCATGTCTCCAAGTGCCACATCCACACGTTTTTTTAAAACACTTTCAGGGATGGTGATCCCATCACTTCCCTGGGCAGCCTCTTCCAATTACTGTTTTTCTTAAAATCCAATCCAAATCTCCCCTGGTGCGACTTGAGGCCACTTCCTCTACTCAGTCACCTGTTACCTGGGACAAGGGACCGACCCACGCCTCCTTTCCGGCAGTTGTAATAGAGCAATAAGGTCTCGTCTGAGCCTCTATTTCTCGAGGCCAAACAACCCCAATTCCCTCAGTTTCCTTCTCTTTTCCGCCGAGGGTACCGCCTTGCTGCCCGGGGAGGATGGAATTGGTGCCTCCCGAGGCAGAGGGGATGCAGCAGACTGCCCCGGCCCCCCCAGCTCATTCCACAGCGCTGTGTGCCGGTTCCTTGCCGGGATTCCGGGGCTCAGCGCCCTTACCCCCGTGGTTACGGGCTCTGCCTGCCGGAGACCTCTCCCTTTGCCCCGGGGGACCCCTCTGCCGTGCCCCCCTCTCCCCAGGACCCTCTCTCCATTGCCCACAGGGGCGAGAGGCGGCTCACCTGAGCAAGGCGACAAAGCGCGGGTCCCGGGCCAGGCTGGCGTCCAGCGTAAGGGAGAGGAAAGCCGGGCTCACCTCCCCGCGGGGGCTGTCCCGGAGCCCCAGCCGCAGCACGGCCGCCCGCTGTGCCCCCGACAGCGCCGGCAGCAGCACCAGCACCACCAGCAGCATCCTCAGCTCCCAGTCCGGCGCCGCCGCCGGCACCACCCCCGCTAAGGGCGGGCCCGGGGGTGCAGCCCTGCGCTCCCCACCGGGAAGGACGGGGCTGGCGCTAACAGGACTGTCCTCAACCTCTGGAAGCGGCTCGGGGCTGCAGTCGCATCTTTGGAGCGCAGCCCCGCTCTTCGAGCCTTAAATCAGAGCCGAGACACCTGAAACCCGGGCTTACCCCCGCGGCTGCCTCAACCATTGCAAAATGAACCTGCGGTTCAAGGCGGTTCCTTGCCTGCTCACGCCTTTTGAAGCCGATCAGCCACCTCTTACAGCATCGCGCCCTGCCCTGGGCAGCTGCGTGCACAAACAGCGGGCTGGGAGATCGCTGCGGACTGAACGCTGATGCTCCAGGGCTAAAATGTAGGCTGACAGCCCAGCCACGGATCTCTACTGCGGGAAACTGAGTCACAGCAGCACAGAGCGTGCCTGGGGCAAGAGGCACTTTCAGCCAGGTCAGACTGAGACCCACCTCCCGCTGCTACCACACTGTTGGAACAAGGATATTTCTTAATCACAAAAACATGAAACCTGGAATTACTGTTACAATAAAGATTCAAGCATGCTCTGGGTCTGCCCCCAAGGTGTTCCCTGCTACACTCCTCCTTCAGCAATAGCTGAACAGGGACACGTGTTGGGAAACTACCACCTGCAGCCCTGGGGCAGGTATTGCTTAGTATCATGGAATGATTTGGGTTGGAAGAGACCCTAAGGATCATACAGTTCCAACACCCCTGCCATGGGCACAGGCATCTCCCACTAGACCAGGTTGTTCAGGGCCCCATCCAGCCTGGTCTTGAACACTTCCAGGGATGTGGCATCCACAGCTTCTCTAAGCAACCTGTTCCAGTGCCTCACCACCCACACAGTGAAGAATTTCTTCCTGTCTAATCTAAACCCACCCTTTTCCACCTTAAGGCCATTCCCCTCTTGTCCTATTATACCATGTCCTTGTAAAAAGTTCCTCTCTAGCTCTCTTTCAGTACCGGAAAGTGCTGTAAGGTCTCTCTGGAGCCTTCTCTTTTTGAGACTGAACAACCTCAACTCTCTCATCCTGTCTTCATACGAGGGGTGCTCCAGCCCCCTGACCATTTTTGTGGCCTCCTCTGGACTCATTCCAACAGGTCCACATCCTTCTTATTTTTGGAGGTGGGGCCCAGAGCTGGATGCAATACTGTACGTGGAGTCTGAAGTAGCAGGGGACAGTCACCTCCCTCAAGCTGCTGGTCCTGCCTCCTTTAGAGCCACCCAGAATATAGTTGGCTCTTTGAACTGCAAGAATAGTTCGATATCTCTAAGTTTCTATACACACTTCTGAAACATTTGCAGTTTTTAAACAATTGCACTTTACATCTCCTTTACCTTTCCCACTTGCATTGGTTCACCTTACTGAGTTTGTTTTCCAGTGGTTGTCTATTGGAAGAGGCTGCAAATCTGTTACTTTATTTGGGTGCGGTGCTTCCCATGCACACCAACGTTGGGGCATTAATCAGTGTGGCTCAAGTGCTCGCCTGCCTGGCCCTTCCTGTTCCTGCTTGCTCTGCATTTTTATATTGTTAGGTAACGCTCCACCGGAACTAGAAGAACTAGACCAAATTAACTCTGTTCCTGATAAACACATCCATTGGCTCTACCAAAAAGGAAACATCAGTGACACTCCTGACTGTCCCAGTATCTTAGTCAGAGTCATGCTTCCTATTTTGGGGGTGCAACACCAATTATATGTCTACGCCCCAGGAAGGCCTGGGGTGACTATCTGGCAGAGGAATAATTCATCTATCAGTGGACAACTGGAGCACCACGCAAACTACCCAGCCCCATGAGTAAGCCAAGGATATAAGAATGTAGCTTAGCTTGTGATAAATCATTGCTGCAAACCTCATTAAGGTTGTTACTGCAGGTACAGAAAAGGTGAACAGATGTCAGATGAGATAGAGCCTGTGTACATTTTTTTTTTCCTGTTGGAATTCACTAGTTCTGCTTTCATGTCCTCAGTGTGCTTCTTTGAGGAGAGGTGATTTGAGTAATTTGCCCCTGTGCTGTATCTCTCACAGCAGAGGCCCAAGGTGTTTATTTCAAACCGTCAAAGCAATGTTTTGCATTCAATTGCTGTGAACAGATGTGGTAAGGTAAGATGTGCTAGACAGTAAGGTATGGAGCTGGAAAATAATGCCTTACAGCAGTAGCCTGAAGATCTAGAGGTACTAAATGAGAATAAGTCACTTTTGCCTTGGCAATTTCACACTTTTATATCCATTTTAAAATATTGCAAAGTAGGTGAGGTCAGCACAGAGATATTTGGACTCTCATAGAAATTAGAGCAGAGTTTGAGAGATGCCCTGTGAACTACAAGAACCTGGACTAGGCTTAAGCCCACTTGAGTGTTCAAGACAGTGCCAAATGAGCATCCCATCCCACTTCCTCACTCCACAGAAAGCCTAGTCCCTGCCTTGTAACATTCAAATGTTTTGGTCATGCAGCTCCTATCAGGCAGTTCAGTTCTGCTTCTCCCATGCCAGTGGTGCTATTAGACACACTGTGCTGACTAGGTTTTTATAACTAGACAGAACTAAAAATAAAACTTTCCAGGAATTTCAACTGTCTAACAGCAGCAGGACCATGCTGTTGCTAACAGGGGCCCCACTGCTGTTCCCAGGCAAGGACAAAGAATTTGTATATAATATACATATATATACACGCACACACGTATATAAGTACTTTAGCTTGTGCATATTAAGGGAATTCAGAAGAGATAAATTATTCATACAAAAGGCAAACAATTCTTGTGACATAGCAGTGTATGAACAGAGCTGACCTGTGCCAGTCACACTCTTTCTATATAAGAAGCATCAGAAAGATGAAAATAAGTGAATGCTAAGAAAGCATGGAAATAGTAAAACCAGAGATGCCTGTCAAAGTGGCTTTGTAAACTATCCTTACTACCAGCTCTCAGATCCCCCAGCCAGATCTTGTCCTGACACAGCACACAGCTCTCAGCATTCCCAGCTGGTTATGGGAGTCTGGATGGCACATGCTCTGTTTTATTCAGAGCTGGAAATGACACCTTGGGACTAGTTATTAACAATTCTCTTTAAGGTGCACAAAACTTTATATTGACAGTTATAAAAGACTGGTTCCACTGAGTCTGCAGCTGACAAATTCAGGTACTGTGGGAGCTGCTGAGCACACCAAACAGAGCCTGTTGAAATTACTCATCCTGCAACTAACCAGAACAAAGCTGTTACGTGACAATACTTGTCCCTCATTACAACTGACGCTCAGAGCTGGACCACCATGCTGAAAGAGAGGAAATGAAGCTTTAAAAGAAGGACAAAGTGAGAGCTGCCTAGGCAGGACTAACTCACATGGACGTGGCTTTCCAGAACACAGGAACATAATAGGTCTCATTCACACAATGAAAATTAACAGCTAAACGTTAACCTAAGGCTTAGCCTCTTACCAGTCCTTCCAGAGAGACAGTTTTAAATAAGTTATACACAGGGATTCCTAAAAGCACAGAATTATGACTCAGGGAAAGGAAGGGAATCACAGTGACACAGGAATTGGTCTATGTGGCCAAGTTGGAAAGTGGAGTGAATAGGCACAAAGACTAAGAAATATGCTCTGAGGTTTTAGGTCAGAACACTTATTCTGCACCTGAAGCGACTGGCACACACCATAGCTCTGATCCAATTTACTGTGGGTTATGAAGGTATTGGCTGGAACATCCTATAGAGCATATTTTTATGATCTACCTTAGCTTTGAGGCATCTGCTGTTACTTCACACAGAAATAAGTCATTAATGTTGCTTCTTTCCCCTTAACACAAGCTTTAAGATACAAATATCCAGTTGAAGCAAGTGAGAAATCTTTGCTTTCCCAAACATGCTGATCCCATCCTTAACACAAGCTTTCCCATAGCACATCCGCCTATAAGAGGCATTCACCAAACCAAAGCATACCCATTCCAATACCTGCATGTTACATACATATATATATATTAAATGCCCTCTACTGTATTTGACAGTGAAGCACCTAAGCGTCTTCTGACAGCACAAAAATACCATGAGCAGCATCTGTTGTATATCTTTTTTCCCACCTCCCACCCAGGGGAAAAGCCCAGGTATAAAGTATTTATATGAAAAGCACTGAATCATACATTAACACATACTGAAGAAAGAATAAGCAGTATGAAATGTGTGTACTGCCTTGCTTGATAAGCTTGATTTCAGAAAAATAAGACAAGCTACATATAGCAGAGTTTCAGTGCAAATTAGTGCAGTTTCCTTCATTTCACTTCTGATATTCTCAAAGGTCAGAGAGAAAGCCTTGAGGGAGTTGCACTCATCCATCTGGCAGAGCACAGCCTGTATAAACAGAACAAGAAAGACAACAAATGTCAACCTCTTTTTCTTTCCAGACCAGCTTTATGCAGATCTGAAACTATTCCCTTGCTTCGAAACAGCTTTTCCTATCATATTCAAAGGGGATCCAGCATTTGTAGGGAATACTTGACTTAATTTCTAAATATGCACCTGGTCAAAACCTGAATTTGCAACAGTGCTGTCATTACAGTGATGTGCAGTGTGAGGTTAGTTAGCAACTGGCAGGAAGAACCTTTTCCTGCTGTTTTCCTCCACAGTATAAAAATAAACATGTACCTTCTGATAAGCATGCAAGTACAAATACAATTGTGACAGAGGTTACTGCCTCATTACCTACTCTGTAGTTAATGCAGCAATAAATTATTTCCACAACATAAGTTATTGCAATAAATCAGTTCTCAGAGTGAATAATTTTACAGTAACTTGCTGTTTTGGTTTCCCCCAAAAATCCAAGCAAGACTGTATCAAACTCTGGAAAAGGACCATCAAGCACCAATAAAACTTTGGAGAACTGATTAGGCCTTGAAGACATCACTAAAATTTTCTTAGATATATTCTGCATCAACTTTGATACATACTCATAGTTATGCTGCAGCGAGCATCATCTGTCTTTCGAATGTAACACAAATAAGCCAATAGAAAATGTAATATCTATCATATGGTAAAAAATATATTTAATTTAAAAGGGCAAGGCATTAAGAGACAGACACACATAGCCTCAAGTTGTGGCAAATACTGCTTCTGCCCCTGACTGCCACTTATTTTTAGAACCAACTTAATATTTTCTGTTTCTAAAGCCCCTCGTGCCTTAGGCACTTCAGCAGCAGTAACAGGATTCCCCTGCAGGCACTCAATCAGCCAGTGGAAATGAATTATGCTGCCTCTAAAAGTGCTGGTTTTAAATTCTTGACCTGGTTTAATATTGCACTTACCCAAACTTTGTAAGCAAGTCACTATGAAGTATCATAAGTAGAGGTATATTTCTGCTCAATAAAGGCTTATAAATTATTTATAAAGGCTTAAAATGAATTTATGCAATTACTACCTATGATGCAATAACAAAATGAGCAGTACAATACCAGCAGTTTCATCAGTTTTTTACCCTTTCAATCTATGCCTCCACTGGATTTAAAACCATTCTTGTTTATTTCTAGAACCCAAAGATAATTAACCTAAGTAACAAATAGACAGTTTAAATAAGGTTTTTCTCAATTTTGCCTGAGAAGAGACACCCGATTTTACACAGAAATTCCTTGTTTAGGTGTGTCAGTATATTGGCTGCCATAATTCAAAACTACTTTCATGCCCTTGTAAGACCCCACCTGCAGTGCTGCATCCAGGTCTGGGGTCCTCAGCACAAGACAGACATGCACCTGTTGGAGCAGGTTCAGAGGAGGTCATGAAGATGTAACAGGGCTAGAGCCCCTCTCCAATGAAAACAGGTTGAGAGTTGGTGTTGTTCAGTCTGGAGAAGGCTCCAGACCTTATAAAAAAAAGAGACTTTTTACACAGGCAGATAGTGATGGGACAAGAAGGAATGGACTCAAACTAAAAAATGAAATATTTAGATTGGACATTAGGAAGAATTTTTTCCCTGTGAGGGTGGTGAGACACTGGCACAGGCTTCCCAGAGAAGCTGTGGCTGCCCCATCCCTGGAAGTGTTCAAAGTCAGGCTGGATAGGGCTTTGAGCCACCTAGTCTGGTGAAAGGTGTCCCTGACTACAGCAGAGGGGATTAAACTAGATGATCTCTAAGGTTCTTTCCAACCCAAACCATTCTATGATTTAACCCACCAATCTGTCACAGCTTTCAGGGTTGTCTCAATGTGCATTGCTCTACCATTGTCCAGTACTAGACACCAGCTCTGAAAAGTTTGCTGTATCACAAAAGAGGAAGTTTCAGACATCCTCAAAACCACTTCCATGAAGCCTAACTTTTTGCTGGAGCAAATCTGGTTCAGATATCTTTAAGAATCATAACTGTGACTGACACATGCCCACGGAGTCTCAGAACCTGACACAGCTTCTCAGATGTTAGCTCTTCAAGACTTTGTCTTTACTAGTATTCACATAGAAGTAAATAATTAAAAAACCCTTAAAAATAAAAAAGTAAACTGTTTGAAAGACTGCTAGAGAAACATTCTGAAAGAATTATCTCAGGGAATGTCCAAAGGCTGAATATGAATTTGATATTTGCATTTTTAAAAACTGCTTCAACTAGGCATATCATTTGCAACTTCTTGCACAACTCTGGGACAACTTATTTGTTATGAATTGCAGCTGTTTCTCTCCATTAGCTATACCCTAGAGTACAGAGAATCCTGCAAGTAGGAATTTTGCAGTAGTACTTCAGAATGTCCAAAGTAAAGGTATTATTTAAGTCAACTATGAACCTAACCCCCTGGCAGAAGTTCGCATCGGGTTAAGCAGTTAGCCTAACCCCCAAGGCACTCCTAGGGCTGTGTCTAAAAGCAGAAATGAATCAAGATCATATCTTTTGAGTCTACCCTATTGCTCAAGAGTTTCATAATCCAAACATTCAAGTGAAGTCAACTTCCCAAGAAACATTCTGAACTCAGAACTCACACAAAAGTATGGTATAAAAAGACATTAAATATTTATTACATTGCGGTAGCTTTACAAGGGAAAGTTAAAAAATTTAAAATATCCAAATTTTGGGTTCATGATTTCGCTTCATGACAGTTGGTCAGTGGATCCCTGGGACATCTGTAGGCACCTTTAAGAGTTCTTCAACTTCTTCTTGTAAAGCCTCAGCTTTTTCACTCAGCAGCATCTACAGTGACAAAAACAAAAGTTAGAAAAATAATTAGCATTAGCTGTAATTGTTAGGTTAAAATACCATGTTTCTTTCCAAAATTGCACATTTATTTTCCATGATGGAATAAACAATTTAAAGTTGTGCCTGACAAGTTGCCAATTTCTTGCTTTATACAAACTTTCTTACTACAGCATTTTACATCAGATACAGAAGACTCCCAATATCAGCAACTGTTCAATCTACTGCCCTAAACTGTTTGTTGCTGGCAGCTGGGGAACAACAGGCCTCCATGCAAGCCCTCTAACTTCCCAGTTAGAGAAAACTCCGTGAATTTAACATCTGAGCATGAGAGTAAGATAGATTGCTGGATTTGCTACTCATTTAGATGAGGAATCTGCATATGTCCCTCTCTTTTGGCTCACACAGCAGCAAAAAAAAAAAAAAGCAGTAAGATGCCTACAACAACATTAAACAAACACGACCTTTAAAGAGCATAAATCCCAAAGTTAGTATGTTTACTCCATGAGAATATACAAACCAAGAATTTGTTATTGACTGTCTCATTTTTACACCAACTCCCCATCCATTCATACTAGACATTCCTTACTTCACCAAAGACTTGCTCTTTTAGCAGAATCCAGCATCATGAAGCCACTGCCACTGGCTTAATGACAGCAGATGACTAATGGAGATAGAGGAGAGAAAATACTACCACTTGATAAATAAAGTACTTCCTGTATTTTTTGTTTAGACAACTCAGTGTTTGCTACAGGCCCTTTCCCTTTGTTTATTTATGCGTGCCAAAGGCACTAAGTGTGCCTTAGAGGCAGATATGAAGTGAAGGCCCTTCTCATGATGCATATTCAAAAGGGAAAAGGAAGGAAAGAATAACAGGGCATGACAAAAGCAACTAAATATGTGAGGTTAACCCTATGCCTCATTCATTTACATTTCTACAATCCTGACAGTTATGTTTGTCACAACTACCACTAGAATTTCTGTAAGGTATATCCCGAGACATTGGAAGAATTGAGCATGTCCACTTACAAAGACTCAGCATGGAGACCAACGTAGTCATTTAATTCCCATATTTATGAGACTGTCAAGCATTTTTGCCCCTTGCTTTCTCTCTGAAAAGGAGGCCAACTTGGCACAATCTTGTATGCAACAGATGGTTCTTAATACAGATCAGTATTTGGATCATAAATATCCACTAAATGGTAATCTGAATCCTTAACTTTAAATGTCATTCAAACATCCACTTTTGACATACTGGAGTTTTGAAGCAGGTCTTTATAACTTTGTTTCTGACTCACCTTTGCAGATGAAACAATTTGTTTGGCTTGACGTCGTGACAAGTGCTCAATCATCTTGACCAGAGTTTCTGGATTTGCATTAGCCAAGTGTGCTAAAGTTTTGTACCCTGCATTATAAAGCTGTTTTGCTCGTGCCTAAAAGTACAGAATTGTGTTGCATTATTAGAACACCCAATAAGAATTACTGCTAAGTGCCAATCTCTGCACCAACCTCAAATACTTCATTCTGTGTATCAGTCCAATTCTTTGTTCTCTTTTCAACATGAGTACTCACTGAGAATCTTTACTCCCCAAAAGCACAGCTTTCTACCACTAAGATTTACCTTCTCCACAATTTCACCCAGCTCTTAGGAACCCATTTGCCTTTATTTTTTGAGCCCAGATGATACTGACTCTGCATCTTCCCCTGTTACCAGGTTTTCAGCATTCACTGACAAGAACTACTGTCTCACATTCTTTGAAGGCCTCTAAGTGAACGGAGGGCTGATTTTCACAGATGTTTTTTTCACAAAATGGAGCTTTCACAAAATTCCAGGAGAGGCTACACTTGCTAGTTTCAAGCTTATAAATAACTTTTCCTTTAGCATCACAGTATCTTTTTTATTGTTCCAATGTAGTGCAGAGTCATGGCTGCAAACTCACATACACAGGGGAGCTGCACACCACAAGAGTAATTCTCTGGAATTTGACTGTCACCACGGTAAGATGATGGGCATTATCTGATTCTCCTGACTCTGTTTGATCCTATTACTATGTAAAGCAGCCAAGCAGTATTTGTTTAACAGAGGGCAAACAGATTTCTTTTGCAAACTAAATAATGTTAGAACTTTACAAATGTTAAATTAAAATGCATTTCTACACTATTATCAGAGTAATGTATCATACCCATTTCATGAACAAATGTTTAATTACTTCCCCCACTCCTTGCCTCTTTTAAAGACAACAAGGAATAGGGAGACATTTATTTGATGACATATATGGGTTTTTTAGCATCCAACAGGTACCAGCTTACAACATGTAATCTTCCTCCATGATAACTGAGGCCTATGCATGTTCATTGATGTGAACTAGGTGTCATCATTTCACCACAAATAGCCACTAATTGCCAATAAGTACCTTCTGTGCTCTATTTGGTTGTTTTATGCACAGTATGTCAAATAACAGAACCTTTGCCCACTAATTACTTAAATCTCATGAAGAGGGTTTAGAGTGCTCTTTGAAAATTCCACAAGTAAATGTGCAGAAAATAATTCTCTTTCACTACAATACTCTCAAGACTGATTTTACCATTTCCTCCACAGAAATCTAAGCAAGTCACATCCATTCAGGAGGACAGTTTACCTGCCACAAGTATCTCCAGGACAGAAGTACCTTGATTATAGCAATAATTTTCTTGAGGGGTCACCTTTATCAGAATCATGCTGTCCAGGCAGTTTTTGCCCTTCCACAGGAAAAACTCTCATATGGAGTGAGCCATGAAAAGGTTACTCCTTATACCTTTTGCATCCAATTAAAAAACCCCAACTTGATTAGATTTTAAATTTTCATCATGGCTGAGCTTCTCAGAATAAAACCTCACTGCCACTACATTCAATGGTTTGCTGAGAAACTGATTCTACAATAGGCTGGACAGGCAAGTTAAGCCTCCCAAATTTTCCAGTTCAGTAGGAATCTTTGACTCAGAGATTGGTTAAATTTCTTATCATTTGTCATTTAAAAGTACATGCAGCACCGTATGTGATTGCAAAAGCCTAAGTTCCCAATAGGACTTCACATATTTCTGTGAAGATCTAACTTACATATTTAAATTCTTATTCCTCTTTACTCCCATGAACTGAAGAATCATTACCCCAAAGGAAACCTGGACTCTGTTTTCCAGCTGTGTACCCAACTAAATTATTGTCCAAATACAGCATTTGCACTGTTGCTGCGGCAGCAGCCAGAAGAAAAACGTTATTGGCTCCAGCTCACATTTCCTCAACAGCCCACTCTTCCTCCAACCTCCAGACTGTTGGGGAATATCTGCATTTCACCAAACTCCTCAATAACAAACTAGCCTGGTCTTCCAGATATACTTGAAAGGCACAGTAACATTCAGCATACAAGCTAAATTGAAAAATATAATCAAGCCAGATTTACTAACCTCTAGAACCCCTGCTACCTCCATCAGAGGGATGAGTTCTGCCTTAACACAGTAAGTCAACTGCTTGGTAAGTTCTGTCAGCAAGGCTTTATAAACCCAGAATTCTTCCAATTCCTGCAGATACAAAGACCACTAAAAATCAGATCTTAAGTTCTGTGTTTGGGGGATATGACTCATAAAAGCTCTGCTAGGGCAAAAAGCATATATTTGGCTTTTTCTAGTTATCCCTTCAGCCCATTGCAGAGTTGTATTTAGCACTCTAACAGAAAGTGCCCTTCTGAAGGCCAAGCAATGCATTATTTCAACACAGGAAAGAAACCCAAGAGAACAAGCCAATTGTTTTCCTGAGATGACATTCCACAACCATATGGCCTCATTTCCAAGAGAAAGGTAAACTTGCCTATTACTTCACCAAGAAGGTTGCCATTGATAAATGCCCCATACATTTTGTGTACATTCTCAGTGCATAAAGCTTACTTTTAATATCAGAAATGTCACTGTATGAGGCCACTTTTCAACAGAAAAAGTTTTTAAGAGGCAAGGTGAACAGTTTTGCACAGGAAAAGTGAAATACAACACCTGTGTTCAGTTCTAAAGAGAACAACCCCCAGCTTTTGCACAACCAATCACAAAGAATTTATTTACATTCATTTAACACACTACCTCACAGAAATGTAGAAGACAGGAGGCGAACGAGGCAGCAGAATTAAGGAGATTTTGCACATAACCTCGGGACAAATTAAATTTCTCTGAAACACTCCATACATTGGTCTCTTTCAGCAGGGTATAAAGGACAAATGTCAGGTAGAGTCTGTTTACCACAGCGCTGTCCACATTCTAGGATAACACAAGTTAGAATTCAAATTCTTTTCATCTCTACTTCACAGCTCTAAAGCATGTCTATGTTATACCCAAAAACATTAAGCTTTAAGAAAACCAGTTAGAATAGTGACAAAGAACATGAGCAGAAAAATAATCCAGAATTCGTAAATATTCAAATGAAATGACTAGACTTGTCAACTTAGGTATGAGGAAACCTCCAGCCTACCTTTCTGATGGCTTGACCAGAAGCCTTTTTCGTAATAAAGCTTTCAGGCACTCCCACAATATCAGCTACTTTTTGCTCTGCTGCACTTAGCTGGTTAAACTAAAATAAGATTTCATAAAGAATTTTCAGATATTTAGTTCTCTGAATATTATAGGAAAAAAAGTGCACTATTTACAGTGAAGCAATATTTTTCAGTATCTCTGTAGAGAACTTAGTTGCTAGTATTATAGTAACTGTACACTGTCAGGTTTGCAGAATCTTTGACTACTTGTTTGAAATATCTGTAACTGTCCACTTCTGAATGCCATATTTTAACAAAATTAAATAATCTCATTGTTCCTCCTATTACAAAGCACTTTACAGAAAGGAGAATAGTTGAAGTATGGGTGGATTCTACCAAGCATGTAAGACTAGGATGAAGGCACATCTGCTAAGGCTGACAGGAGCCTAATCTGTAGGAAGGTATTTGCCACAATGTAATAGTTACAATCACGGTTGGAGTTCAGCATTAGACTCAGATTATCAAAAGATTATTAAATCTCTAGTGAATTTTGCTCCCCAGCCTACAGATAAATGAGCATCAGAAGGTAATATGGCTCTTGATTAATTTAAGAGTGGTTTTCTTGCAGGACTACGGTGATGTGGCTACATATAACTAGTTTATAGGAAAGTCTTGTTTAAGATAAACCAGACTTTGGTGATGGTAAGGCAACTATCAAGGTTAGAGGCAGGATTTGGAATACTGGCAACTCAAGAGGTATGCTTCATGCCACTGCTTCCCCTAAACAGATCATGAATTGTAGATGCAAAAGAGAACTCAATATTTTTATGCAGCACAGGAAAGCAGTTGTGCACTACCACTGAAAGTAAAATAGCACATCTTTACATTACATTTTTACCCCGCTATCTACATTTCCTATGCATCTAAACTCACTGCAGATTTAATACCCAGGATTATTGTACGCTACGATGCATGTTTGCTAGCAGATTCTCACCTGTCTCAAGTATATCATCCAATCTGGGCTACAGCTAGAAGTCATATCATAGGGAGTTGCCAGATACAGAAGATGAAGATTGCTCTCAAGAATCAGCCCCTCCAAACCTTTCTTCAATTCCCTGTACAGAAGATTGCAGTATGCCAAGTCTATAGATCCTAGAATAAGCACACAATGTGTTACAATTACAAACAGGCACACAGTTAAGTACAATAGATTTTAACATAGACTCATTTAACATAGAGTCAATACTATCTTCCACAAAAGCTCGTTAAGCCACCTGAAGAGAAATAACTGTAACTTGAATAAGTGTTCTACCCTAACATGAGCAGTGAAGTAAAACAGAAAAGGCAGTCACCTATCTCCATGTATGCCTGTTCTGTGTGGTTTTGTAGTATTTGTGAAATGCCTTGGCTTTAATGAAATCCTGCAATAATGTGGTAGATGGAGGGAATCTTTCAGATTCATCCTATTCCAGTTGCATTCCATAACCCCAAAATCTTTATGCTATGCCAGGAAAACAGAACTTCCTGATACATTCTTTTAATTATTACAACTGGTGTATATGTCATATGCTCCCTTTCCCTCTAGCCAAGATATCCCTCTGTTCACAATACCTGTCCATAACAATGAACTATAAAACGATGTCCTGAGCCTTTTGATTACAACCACTAAAATCAGAACTTTAAGCAAATTTTTAGGGGTACAGTTCTGTTTTTTTTTTTTTCCCACTGGAATCAATATTATTGCATTTTGTTCCCATCACATTCAGTTGTGTGCCAGTTGTTCGTTCCCATTTTCAGTCCAGCACATTGTTTACTAAAACTGTTTCTCTGCAACTTATTTTTCATTGCAGTTTCAGACTGAAGATGGGAAAAAAGGATTGAATTGAGGTAAGGCTGAAAAGGGTTTGTTGAAATAATAAGAATAAAGTAAGCCTTACCTTTAAATGTTGCTTTTCCCAATGGTGTGATTGTTAGTTTACATTTGGAATTGTGGTCCTTCTCAAATATTCTTCCTTTTAGGAGTCCTTTTTCTATTAGATTTTCTAGCCCATCTTTAATTATCTCTGAGAGGCTCTTCTCTTTAGACAGCAGCTGCTGCTGAACACCCAGCAATGTACCACACATAAAACTGTTGACTTCCTCATGGGTAACTGCTATCTGCAGAAGTTTTGGAAGTGATCAGCATATTTAAAGTTGTAATTTCACACATTTCTTAAGAGATAGGAAAAAATTTACTGAATAGAGGAGTTTGATACCCTTTTGATGTGTTTCTATGGAAATACATGACAACAAATAGAATGACAGCCTATAGTGGATATGATGGGACTGGTCTCCATCTGTTCTATTATTCTAGCTACTGCATCATGTCAATTTGTTTCCACTGTTTCTGTTTGAATCAAGTATTAGAAATAGAAATATAAATACTGTATTGTATAATAAGGTAGATATTTTTTGCTTTTACATGGGGTAATCATCAAGTTACATGATTTTATTTAACTCAGTTACTAAGAAAAGTCTAATCAAATCTTTGTCCTTATCTGATTAGAAGCTGTTCTGAAGTTTCAAGCCCATGTCTAAAAAGTTTGGGTTTTTTTTCTACAGAATCAACAGGTAACATTTTCTTCACATTTCCAAGCACTTAAGTTACTCACAGAGAAGAGTTAACTGATACCTTCAGTCCAACTAAAGACAACAACAGGCTCTGCATTCCCTTGGACAACTCCAGCAGAAGATTACTGTAACAATTTTCCAAAGGACTGTTAACTAAATCGTGAACCTAAAAAGAGCAAGAAATTTATTTGTAAGGGGAAAATAGTTATGCATTAATCTTACACTTTAAAAAAACCCCACTGATATGCACGATTCAGCTTATAAAGAAAATAAGTGTAAACAACTAGATTTTACCATTCACATCTGAAAACAAACCATATCAAGGCAGTTTAAAGGTATTATTATGTAAGTAAAATACTTGAAACATGAAGAAATTAACAGACTTGAAGCTAGGCAGCTCAGCTCCTCCTGTTTATTCCACCAGCTTAGCAATTTAAATTACCAACAGCTTTTTAAAAATTACCAAGTGTTTGTCTTTTTCTTGCACTATAAGAATACTTTCTCCAGCACTGTCAATACCAGCTCGACCAGCTCTGCCAATCATTTGTTTATACTGGTTCTTCTTCAGGAAGTCATTAGCAACATAAGGAGCTCTGAGAATAACCCTGTAAAGAAGCCTCTAATAAATTACATCTTATATTCAAATTACTAAAGCAGAAATAAAATGCTACAAATTCATTCTTTGTATATGCCCCTTATTTAGTAACTAATGAAAATCAAATGCAACTCTTTGAACAGATGGATAAATCAATTACAAAGCATTTAACAACTTAAGGTTTATTAAATGGTATTTTGCTTTATTATATTTTATAATAATTATGTTTATTATGCTTTGCAGAACCTTTCAAATTAATTTTTACACATACTCCTAGGCCTGAGTTAAAGATGAAAATCACTGATATATAAAATAAGCCCTAGGGAAAACCACAAGCAATGCTGAACATACATCAGTTATGCTAAAAAGAAAACACTTGTTGGTATGAATATTGTTTCTCCTCTCAGAATTCCAACATACATGCACACAGAAGTGGATTCTTAGCAAATAGTCTTTGATCATACGGAACAGAGCAGCCATATCATCAGCACTCGCATATGAAAAGATAACACATTTTTGTGTTAAAACATAATCAAACTAACTCCTTAGAAAAGATTTTAAAATACAAATATTGTTCTTAGGTCAAAATCTAAAGAAACCACTATACTCCTGAGTAGTATGACTAAAATATTGAAATATTTCTTCAATGTATTAAAATTTCCCTAATCCATTTAGGTAAGTGCTTTTCAGCTATGCATTCTGAGGGACTTGCTACTGATTCACATTTCTTACTTAAAAACTTTGCAGTCTTCTGTCCCAAGGTGAGCACAAAATCCCTTATTCTTCCAATTTGCAAGTACAAGCAGAAACACACTTTGAATAGCACAGATATTTCCATCAATTAAAAAAATGGAATATGTTTTAGTTATTAACCTTCTAGCTGGCAAGTTGACTCCAGCAGCCAGAGTAGCTGTGCAAGCAAGCAGACACAGGACACCTGAAGAATATGCTTCCTCTATGCTTTTTCTTTCATCATTTGTAAGGCCACCATGGTGATAGGCAATACCAAAAGGGATTGTTTGCTTCAGAACAGGACAGACATTTCCATTTCCAATATCCTTTAGGTTCTTGATGAGGTCTTGTTTCTCTTTCTCCCTGTGAGCTCTAAATTCTCTTGGGAGGAGAAAAAGCATTTCTTTAGACTTTGACCAAACATTAACTAAAAAAAAAATAAATTCAAAAGACATGCTTATTGTCTATTTCTGTTCATTATCCACTCCTTTAACATCTAGGTTGAAGAAATAGTTATTTCCAGTAGCTTTAAAACAGCAATTCATAGGACTGATTTAGTTGCAATAGAAGGCACAGAAGGGATCAAATACTGATTAGGTGTGGGTATTGAGTGCACCAAAGAAAGGAAATAGGGTGTTATAGGTTCAGGTTCT